>CM071854.1:18564619-18793162 GCA_036507275.1 Sicyos edulis
AACGCTTCTTTACTACAGCTTACTCAAAGAAACTCGAGGACTGGTCACAAGCTCTAAACTCTCGCCACAAGACCGCTAAAACTTCTCGCTCATGCAGCAGCTTAACAAATACAATTTCAACTCTACACCACGCTAACCAAACAACCGAACCTCCCCGGTTTCGTAAACTAAACGTTTACTTTACTTCGCAAAAGATCTCATGAGCCCCAATGGTTGCCTGGCAATCCAACGAAATCCAAATCGAATCCACCAACCGTGACTGATCCCAAGGCAATCCTCCAACTAGCATGCGCCCACAACACTTAAGAAACCATCTTACGAGAAATCGGGCACCAAAGCCAAGGGGCACTTTTTCTGTTCACCAAACGGCTACCACCAACACACTGTGAAACTTCAAATGACTTTGGCCACCTTTTAGAAGACAAGGTCCGTGCATTGTGCTCCACTCGCCAAACTAACAAACCGGAGCCCTCAACGCCGACAACAAACTTTCCAATGCAATCCGATCAACCACTAGCCTAAGAGAACATCGCTGCAGAAAAAACAAATAACATTCCTCTTACGAAAATCTCGAGCAAAGAAGGAATAAAACATTACGTGGGCTACTAGCAACACAATAGCCGGAGGATAACAACTCTAAGTTTCCAACCAATGCCACGGCATCTCCGTACAACCCACTCAACGCGTGGCTCAAATATAACGCCAATCGCGAACGCACATCAACTAGGAACAAAGCTCCGGGTGAAGGCTTGCTCTACGTAAAACTCAACCTGCTTATAACGAGCAAGGCTCGCCTCCAAGCCGCCACTCAACTCTTAAGCTCCATCCGGCCGCCCCAAGGACTTCCTCCTTAAAAAGCATAGACCTAACTCTTCTTCCAATCCGTAAATTCCACCTACTAAACATTGCGAGGAATAAGGATAGCGACGACCACAAGCTTCATGGATCCTCGAACAACACGAGCCTGCAAGACTACCTCAAAAGTTAAAACTCGAGGCCAAGCATCCACTGCAACTCAACTACCCAAGAACTAAGGGGTTCTACAACTCCAAAGATCCAACAACCTTCCAAAGAACAACTCAAGCCCTTGAACCGGCAGCCTCCTCACTTCGGCGGAACAAACAACTTTCCGCTTGCAAACAAACAAACGCAGTGGACACTCGCCGGGTTGATCACGCGCTTACTCGATCAACTACACAACTCAGGAGCTGTCGACTCTCCTCAATAGGAACGATTTACCAGCAAGCGGACCCGGCGACAACTTTCACACACGCCGCCGCCTTGCTCAAACCCAAGGGCAACAACAACCAACTCTCTCTAAGCAACATCCAAGGGTCCTCAATCGCTTGAACCCCCAACTTGGAACTAGCAAAGGTTTACTCAATTGCCGCAGGAGGGGTCAACTCCCAAAACTTCCCCGACTAGGAACAAGTCCTCGTGGCAACGCCCGCTTGTCTCGGGAACAAGAGCTAGCTCACGAAACAACATGGGAACCAAACCTTGGTCAACACCAAGCACCACCTCGCTAAGAATTCTCAAAATTAACATGGAGGTTACTAAGAACAACTATAGCTTGTTAACCGACAACAAGCATCCAACAACTCAACCGAGGAACACTACTGGGTCCGATCGAGTCTCTAGTGAGGCTCTCCACAACTTAGGGTTCTCCGACGCTCCGACACACACACGCCACCAAACGGCTCTAATGCATAAATCAAGCACGAGCACATCTCCTCCAACATCTCAATCTGGCCAAGCAAAGCTCTTCCTTGCTACTTCAGAGTAAGCACGCGATGCTCCACACAACCAAAAGCGCCACCACACTTGATGCAATGAGTCGGCCGCTCGCCCCACCCCGCTGACGATCTCGAGCTCTAACTCATGGGTCGGCTTTTATCACACTCCTGATCGCCCTCGCTTACTGGCGAGTTCGCTATCCACCGAAAGGAACAACCTGTAAGACCCAAACTTCCTCTTTGCTCAAAGCATCGCCACATCGTAGCTTCTACCTGTAAGGATCCGAACGACTTTCTTAGCCATGGCAAATGTAAA
Source organism: Sicyos edulis (assembly GCA_036507275.1). NCBI lineage: Eukaryota > Viridiplantae > Streptophyta > Magnoliopsida > Cucurbitales > Cucurbitaceae > Sicyos > Sicyos edulis. The sequence continues at coordinate 18,566,672 of CM071854.1, forward strand.
CTCCGCGATTTTACTACCATCGCTCGATCGGCCCAATCAACTCCAACCATCGATCAACAAGAAATGCCTCTACCTGTGTCAAGGGCCAATTAGCATAACTTGCTTATCGCGAATAACCCGGCCACCGCACAGAATCCTCTCAACCCAAGTTAGGCACTTTGCCAAGAACTAAAGTCCTAACTCCTCGTAATCGAGCACCGTTTCACAACCCGAAACCTCTCTGTGGTTCTTGAAAAATACACTACACTTTAACGAAAGCTACACAAAAGTACACCGGCGCAGTACAAAATTCCCAACTTGGTTTCTTAAGATCCAACCAACAAGTATTCTCACACAAGGCAACTTTTGCCTCCCAATAGAGCCACATCTAGCAAAGGAGCAACAAGAGTTCAACCCACTCTGGTCAACTCACCACTTGAATGCCACATTGGTCGACTTACTCTTACAAGAGCATAACTACACCAAGTCGATACATACCTCATACCAATGTGCCCACTAAATGCTCCACTCAACCATCCAACTCATGGCTCCAACACCGATCAACCACGATCCTCGATGCCAACTCTACTCATATTAGGGTAGCTCTAGGGTAGCCAAAACACACTACCATCCAATCGCTCACAAGCCCGCAACACAGCGCTGAGAACTCGACGCCAGCCTCTTAACAACCAACAAAGATCCTTTGTACCCAACTCCCTGCGGACTCCCGAAAGGCTCCTACTTATCCTCTAACGACCTCAAACTTGTAGTTCTCTCGCTACCACTGAGCTAGATTCTTATGCACCCCAAATAGGTGCAACTCGTAAATGGGTACAAGACTAGTGGGATGCAAACTCAAGTGGTCCCGAACCACCTACACGAAAAGTGCCAACCGGCCCGACCTAGGCCTCTCTCAAAGCTTGGTGCCAACAAGCACTACTTCCTTTACAACACAAACATCCCTTTACTGCTTTAAGCCCTCTCGAGGGTAGGGAAGGTCACACCTGTGTGACAGGGCATTGGCACCCAACACAAGAGTCTCAACACTCTGCAGAGACTACTCTCCGACATCACGCCTATCCACAGCATGCCAAGGCCCACTCCCGCATCCCACGTGATGTTCAACGAATACTCAAAGCCAACCTCTGGTGGCAAAGACCTAGCTCCACACTGAACATGCTAATGTATGGTGCTTCTCTCTAATAGCCACCGAAAACTACTGACTTGATGAAGTCCTCGATAAGCAACTCCACACTACCCCCTAGCTACGAGGGTACTAAAAGAATCGATCGCAAAACGATCGCAGTTTGCAGAGGACAAGATGTCTCTACATCTTCCTCAAAAGCTACTAACTTGGCGGCTTGCCAATCGACCGGTGGTCGGTGGAGACTCACTGGTCCGCCTCTCTCACAGGACTTCCACCACCACACTATCGCATCGCATACAACACAAGAACGACACGCCACAACCTTAGAACATCAAATCATCGGCCTTCGAACACCGTGTCATCCCAACACTTGATGATAAACTCTGATCCTCGCCAACCACCTTGCTACTAGCGGGTGAGGTCTCAAAAACATCCAAATTTCTACAAAGCTTCCACTTGCCAAACTCCTTGGGCGGCTCGATCAACGCTGAACTATCTTATCAAAGATAAACTCGCTGATCAAGCCTCTCCGAACCTCCGGCCACTGGAGCTACAAGGAGGGGTGTCTCCTAAATAAATCTCGCCACCGGCTATCTCGTGCTCAAGACTCTCACTACGCGCTACAAATTGCGCCTCCTCGCTCCGTTAGCTAAAAGACTGCGCCATCAACTCTCATGGTCGAGCACACTCGCCAAGCAGCCTCACTCAGGCGTGCTAGCCTCAACCCCCTACTCTTGGCAACTCATCCGCCAGGGCCAAAGGTGGCCTACTGTCCAGACAACCCCGACGCGGCCTCATCATCAACATGAATGTGCCCCAACTCCCTGCTCTCGAAATACCAAACGCCCCCGCCTCTAAGTGCAATCAACCTACTAGCGATCCACACAAAGCATAAAAGCTAGCCCACGCTGGGCTCTCATCGCCAAACAAGGGTAAATACATGTATACTAGATGCGTATTGTAAAATAAAACCTTAGCTTAATGAACTCCTGCATAAAACCCGACGGCCATGGAGTGCCGATGATCATGGGGCAACAACCCGCAGCAAAGTTAGTCTGATTTAATCTCCATGACTGCGTGCTCGATACCAACCGAATCGCACCCGTGTTTTTCTTCCCTGCCTTCCGTATGCCCTAGGGGTAATTTGGTAATTTGGTCTGCCGTCTGTGGTCGCTTGTGTCTTTTCCAGCTACTAAAATTATTGGATGGTTTTTGTAGGTTTTTGGAGGGGTTTGTGGTTTGGTTTGAGCAAGGTTTGTTGCAAAAGTAAAAATAAAGGGATTTGTGCCGCAAATGGGTTTGAACCCGGTCCCCGGGAAGCTTGTAGAGAGGTGTGCCATATGAGCCATTAGGTGCTCTTGTTACTCTTTCTCGCATCACATCTTAGTTAACCTTGGATTTTTGGAGTTTTGGTGCATTTGGTTAAATGAAATAGAAATAGGTTATTTCATCTCCTTCTCCAAAACATCTCTTGGCCGCCAAGCTCTCCATCTCCATAGCCTTGCCGAGTTCTTCATCCTTGCATCTCCTTGGGTCTCGATCATCATCATTCCGGTAAGTCTTCGCCTTCTTCATCTTCTCATTTGGGTGTTTGTTGGCCGAATGTAAGAAAAAGGGGTTGTGTGTGTGTGTGTTGTGCACCAAAACCGAGGAGCAAATGATCATCCTCAAATTTCACCAGACGCCCAGATCGGCCGAGCTAAATTGCCGCAGACGCCCAGATCGGCTCGAGCTACCTGCCGCGACGCCCAGACGGGTCGAGCCACCACCGTGACGCCTGCACTGCTCCGCAGCAGCCTCGCTGCTCGCCGCAAAGAAAGAGATCGCCATCGCGCAGACGCCAGAGGTCTCGCCAACACCACAAGACGTCCACCTCGACGCCGCGACGCTCGCTGCGGTCCGCTTGCCCGAGCCGCCGCGCTCGCTTTTCGCCGCGCCGTTCGCCGGCTACAAGCTGCCCTCGCTGAAGTTGCTCGTCCGCTGGCTTTTCGCCAGACGCGCCAGCCAAGGCTGGGCTGCAGACGCTGCGCTGCAACAGAAACTCGCTGTCGTGTTAGCACAAGCCTGGCAGCGTGTCCGCGTTGCAGCGTTGCCACAGACAACCAAGGCGTGTCCTCGCTGGTTACACACAGCCAGCCTGCCCACTTTTGCCGAGCTGGGCCTTGCCAAGAGCAGCTTCTAAGCTCGTGGTCGCCGCTACCGCAGAGTTCCCTTTGAGCCGAGCTTGTCGCTCTATTGTTGTATAGATATTTTAGATGCCGATTATTGTTGGTTTGCTAGGTTCCCGCCGCTAGCTCCTGGATTGTTCCGCAGCCTTAGGATTTGTGTGTAAAAGTCTTCCACCAAGGTAAGGATTTCTTACCGGTTTGTGGGACTTCGCAGTATATTTGTGATTGTTGTTTTGTATGCCTGTATGATTACTAGCATGTTTATCTCTAGGTGCTCGCTCAATTCCCGATCGCATGATCTCTGTATTGTTTCTCGTTAGTCCATGCTAGGTTGTTCTGTTTCTAGCATGTTCGATATCCGCTTTGCTTCGTAGTATCATGCTAGGTTCTTTGTATCCGATGAGCACGTATTGGACCGCATTGATTGAATCGCATTATTGTTAAGGTTTAGAATTCGTAGATAGCATCATCCGCCCGATGCATAAAGTATCTTGCATCTATGGCAAGGACGATTGAGACAGCTTCTCCGCCCTGACCCCGTGAGGGATTAGCTATCCCAACCTGTAGGCCCCGCAATCTTGGGTGAGGGTGGTAGTCTAAGCGATGCCCCAATGGTCGGGATGATGACTTGGCAATGCCTAGTCCCCTGGCAAATGCAAGACGCCCCGCCAGTGTTTCGGCAAGAGCTCTTGATTGCCACCGATAAGGTAAGGACGGCTTCCCGTGTAAGCCTACCATGACCTGCTCTTTAGCCTCAAAGTGTGGGTACAGCCGACATAGTTCACGGTCCAGTCTCACACCCCTATGTCGCTGACACCGATCCGTAGATTTAGTTAGGCGTGGTATCCTGATATGGGCAAATTTTACCACTAGACCCGCACTTCTATAGTCTGTAGAAGCACGCGGCATCCTTACGCCATTACAAATACGATCGAGAGCTCCTCGATCTTGAGCCGCACCTTTCGACGCTGAGGCAGCCGAGGCCGACTTGTTCCCGTGATAGTGCGCTTAGTGTGTTGTGGTATTTCCTGACTAAGACCCTCGAGATGGCATCCGAGGTCCAAGTGTGGACTTAGCTATGTGCTCCGCCTCGTGTTTGTTCTCATAGCTTGCATACATTCTTCTAGATGATCATGTATATCGATTGCAATTTCTGCTTGGGGATTCTACTGGTAATTCGTTACTCACCCTTATTCTCGTGGGTTTTCCACAGTGTAATCAAGGCGGAGACAGATGGTCAAGGAGGAGCTATGATCATGGAACTCACTGTCATCTCTCGATTGTTTTATTTTAATTATTATGACTCTTCACTTTTACTATTTCCGAATGCATGTAGACGGCACAGAGCCCCGTGATGTTTTCTTACGCTTATGGATTCCAAAGATATTGGTACTTGTGGATTTTTTAATGGTTTAAATAAATCTCTCGATCGTGAGTGTGCTTTTAGAAATGTATGTTTTGGTTGTTGAATGTTTCGCTTTTACTTGAATCCAAATGTATTTTTCATAATGTCTTTTATTTTCACTACATGCATTGGGGTAAAGGCCCATTTAGAGCCCCTTTGGGCCTGGGTCTTTACAGCTGGTATCGTGAGCTCGTAGTCATAGATTCTCAGAGATCGACCTTTGTTGTAGGTCGCTTTCCATGATCATCAAGATCTGGACACCATCGTGCACGCCTAGATTTATTGTTTTAGAAAGGAAAAGGGTTAAGAATTTACAATACCTATCATCTAGTGTATGCCTTGTTTGGTGTTGTGGAATGGTGACAGTGTGTTTTGATTCGTTGTTGGTTTGATGTAGATCGCCAAAGATGCTACCATCCCGCATCGAGAGAGGAGGTTCGAGAGCAGTCGAGGTATCGTGGATCGGATTCGAGCATCGCAGGACATCGCCCCAAGCCGACATCGATGGCATTCCACCAAAGCCTTCCTCCGCTACGCCTAGAGCGGGCGCTGAGGCGATCGAAGGCCGTGAGATCGCTTCCCCGGAGCAGAGTTTGCCGAGTCTATGAGGGCTTTTATGGTCGCATGTTGAGTGACCAGAGGGCGTAGACCTGTGCCTTGTTGGCGCTGGCAATGGAAGAGTCCCGAGCCCAGATCGAGCAAATTGACTGATTAGTTCAAAGAGAGCTCAAGAGCACCTCCACCCCACAGAGAGCAAGTAGCCCCAGAGGCGATATGGCGTAGGTGCCGAGGAATTGGGTAGGTGGTCAAGGATTTTGTGAAGTGGAAGCCCGAGAAGTTTGATGCCACCTGTGATGCGCTAGCTGCAAATGTGGATTGCCCATTTGGAGTACACCTTCCCGATCATGGTGTGCCCCGATATTCAGAGGCCGAGATGTGCGGCTCATGTGCTAGGAGGCACAATGAGATGGTGGTGGGAGTCCACTTGAGCGAGAGACCACCGGGTCTCCACCCGCTACCGGGAGTTCTTCAAGGCCGAAGTTCAAGGTAAAGTTCATCGCTGATGAGGCTCAGTGAGAAGATGGTGGAGCTCTTCCGTAACCCGGCGGTGGTTCTCGACTCCATTGAGGAATATGAGCGCAAGTTCCTGAGTATGGATATTTTGCTCTCGCTTGATTGCCACCCCGTGAGTCAAGATTCTGGTTCATATCCGGATTGAGGCAGGTGTTTCCTGTGATGTCGTGGCTCGTGCCCCGACACTTATGCTAGGGTCAGCCCAGCTTAGCCACGATCTATAATGGGAAGTATCCCGCCGAGCGGGTTGTTGCCGCCTCGCTCGGGCCGCCCCCGCCCCAGCACTGTAAAGGGGGGCGTAAGAGGAAGTTTGACTTTCGGGTGGCGCCAAAGCGCCGCCAAGGGCGCCTCCAAAGCCGGATCAAGATAGGGCCCCGATCCGCTTTTCACCGCCAAGCAGGCGGTCCTGTGCAGTGTTCCTCGCTTGGCTTTATGGAGGACCCACACCGAGCTTGATGCATGTGGCCCAGAGTGTGTTTCCGCTGTGGTAAAGAGGGACATATGATCCGCTTTCTCGCCTCACCAAATATGGCAAATCAAATAAATAATAGCAGCAGTTAGGGTCGAGTGTTTGCTACGACTTCGTCAGAGGCCGAGCGCACGGATGCCGCTGTGGCGGTGCACGCTTCTTGTTTTAGATCACCGCGCATTTGTCTTGTTTGATTCTCGCCCTACGATTCATTTGTATCCGTGTTGTTTGGCCGAGCATGCTAAGTTAAGACTAGAACCTCTAGGTTTTGAGTTATTCAAGCAAACCTTCTGGAGTTAGTATGTTGGCTAGAGATAAGATTATGGATGGCCTGACGAGATATCCGGAGAGTTGTTAGTAGCCACACTCATAGTTCTACCTATGAGTGGTTTTGATGTGATTCTGGTATGGAGTGGTTAGTCGCTAACCACGCTGCTGATTGACCGCCACCGAAAGAAGTAGTGTTCAGCATCGCCAGTCGCCTAGCTTTTAAGTTTCGTGGAGTCCAGGTGGAGTTTGCCCGCCGATGGTGTCACCGTGAAAGCTCGTCGCTTGCTAGCTCATGGAGCTTGGGGCTATTCCAGCCAAGTTGTTCGGGAAGAGCCGCCTCACTGCCTCGCTGATCGTGCACGGCCGCAAGAGTTTGTTCGCGACGTGTTTCCCGAGGAGTTACCGGGGTTGCCCTCAAAGAGAGAGGTTGACTTCATTATTGAGCTCGAGCCGTGACCCTCCCTATCTCGGCGGCTCCATATCGCATGGCGCCAATGAGTTAAAGGAACCAAGATTCAGCCAGGAGATGTTAGACCGAGGGTTCATCCGCCCAAGTGTGTCCTCGTGGGGAGCACCAGCTCTGCTTGTGAAAAAGAAGGATGGATCTATGCGCTTATGTATTGATTACCGCGAGCTTAATAAGGTGACAAAGTGAAGAATAAGTATCCGCTGTCCCCGCATCGATGATTTGTTCGATCACCTTCAGTGGAGCTTCGTGTTCTCCAAGATAGATCTCGAGATCCGCTACTATCGGGCCATGGATCGTGGATGCCGACATTCCTAAGACAAATTTTCAGTCCGTGATATGGTCATTATGAGTTTGTGGTTATGTCGCTTGATTGACCAATGCCCCACCAAGGCTCATGGACATGATGGATAGGGTGTTCAAATCATTTTTGACAAATTTTTCACCATTGTGTTCATTGACGATATTCCGATTTATTCGAGGTCTAAAGAAGACCATGCAGAGCATTTGAGGCGAGTATTGGCACTTTGAGGGAAAACCACTTTATGCGGTTTTCCAAATGTGATTTCCGTTGGAGCAGTGGCCTTCTTAGGCCACGTGGTTTCGAGAGATGGTATAGCCGTGGACCCCGCCAAGATTGAGGCCGTGAGTTCATGGGCCAAGCCGACTTCAGCTGCCGAGATTCGCAGCTTTTCTGGTTTGGCAAAGTTACTACCGCTTCGCCATGGCAAGACTTTTCATGAAGCCTCGCCTCACTCGCCCGACGAGGAAGGGTGTCGAGTTTGTTTGGGACAAAGAGGTGATGAGAGCTTTGCCGTGCCTGCCGCAGCTTTGACTTCAAAGACTGCATTGGCAAATTCCGAGGGGACAGTGGTTTCGTGGTCTACAAAGATGCTTCCAAGTTTGGTTTAGGTTGTGTGTTGATGCAAAGACGGAAGGTCATTGCCTATGCTTCCCGCCACCAAGCCGTATGAGCGTAACTACCCGACTCATGATATGGAGTTGGCAAAGCAGTGGTGTTTGCAATCAAGATTTGGAGGCATTACCGTATGGTGAGCGGATTCGTATGTTTACCGATCACCGTGAGCCTCAAGTATCCGCTTACTCGTAAGGAGTTGAATATGAGGCAGCAGGAGATGGTTAGAGTTGGTAAAGGATTATGATCGCGAGATTTTGTACCATCCGGTAAAGCCAACGTAGTGGCCGATGCTTTGAGCAGTAAAGACGCCGCACTCGCGGGCGTTGTTGAGTTCCCACCAACTTTGCAGAGAGAGTTCGAGCGGCCGAGGTTGCAGTGTTGTTGGGAGAGGTTACCGCCAGTAGCTCACTTGACTGCTCACCGGCCGATTCGGCAATGGATTATAGATGTAAACACTGGGTGACCCCAACTTAAGAGATTGGTTGACAGAGTTAGTGCCGACTGCGACTTTGACTTTGTGTATTCACTGCATAAAGGGTTGACTTATAGAGGCCGGCCAGTGTGTTCCTGATATTGCAGTGTTTGCGAGCAGAGTTGCTCTCCTGAGGCCCACAGCCTTTTTTGCTTGGCACCCTGGGGTACCAAGATGTATCAGACCTTAAGCAGACTTTCTCGTGGATGGGGATGAAGAGAGATGTGGCAGAGTTTGTCACCTGTCTCACTTGTCGCCAAGTGAAGGCACCTGTGCAGAGGCCAAAGAGGTTTGTTGCAATGCACCGAGTGTACCTCAAAGGAAATGGGAAGAGATCTCTATGGACTTTATATCCGGTTTGCCAAGGACTCCGAGGAAGTTCTCTCGATTTGGGTGATAGTCGACCGCTTGATCAAGAGCGCACACTTCATTCCCTGAGAGACACTTATACCGTGGGAACAAAGCTGCGCAAATGCTTTTGGAGCAGCATCATCCGCTATCATGGTGTACCGGTGAGGATTGTGTCCGATCGTGACTCGCGTTCACTTCACTTCTCGCTTCGAGAGCGCCCGTATGGGTTTGGGCACAGAGTGCGCCAAAGACAAATTTTTCACCTCGCACGGGATGGTCGATCGAGAGAGTGAATCGATTCTCGAGGATATGTTGAGGGCTTGTGTGTTGGATTTCCCAGCAGCTGGGACCAAAGATTCAGATTTCTGATGGAGTTTGCCTATAACAACAGCTACTACCGACGATCTGATGGCTCCATTCGAGGCATTGTATGGTAAGCGCTTGTTTCATTCCCGTGTTCGGGAAGAGGTTGGTGATAGACAGTTTTGGGTCCCGAAGTTACCGCAGCTGACCAATGGTGCAAGGCGTAAGATTAGAGCTCGATGTTGACAAAATTTCAGAGCAGTGCAGAGAGTTACGCCGATGTTCGGCGCCGAGATTTGGAGTTTGAGGTTGGTCAAGATGTGTTCCTTAAGGTTGTCTGGCGCGCAGGTGTTTTGAGGTTTGCAAGCGAGGGAAGTTGAGTCCCCGCTTTGTTGGTCCGCTCGAGATCCTAGAGAGGATTGGCAGAGTTGCTTACCTGCTAGCCCTACCTCCGCTACTATCACGGGCATAGTGTTTTTCATGTATCGATGTTGAGGCAAGATGTGCCTGACCGGCCGCACATTGTGGACTTTGAGCCTTTGCACCGAATGAGGATTTGAACTTCGAGGAAAAGCCAAAGAGGATCCTTGCCTTTGAGACCAAGACGCTATGTAATCGCGAGATTCGCTTGGTAAAGGTTCAAAGGGAGGAGCTCGATTCTCGAGGAGGCCACTTGGGAGCGGAAGACGAGATGAGGTTGCATTACCCTCGAAATAAGCTGTTTTTTTAGGACTTTCGAGGACGAAAGTCATAAAAAGGAGGGAATATTGTAACGACCTGTGTTTTTCTTCCCTGCCTTCCGTATGCCCTAGGGGTAATTTGGTAATTTGGTCTGGCTGCCGCAGTGGTCGCTTTGTGTCTTTTCCAGCTACTAAAATTATTGGATGGTTTTTGTAGGTTTTTGAGGGGTTTGTGGTTTGGTTTGAGCAAGGTTTGTTGCAAAAGTAAAAATAAAGGGATTTGTGCCATGCAATGGGTTTGAACCCGGTCCCCGGGAAGCTTGTAGAGAGGTGTGCCATATGAGCCATTAGGTGCTCTTGTTACTCTTTCTCGCATCACATCTTAGTTAACCTTGGATTTTTGAGTTTTGGTGCATTTGGTTAAATGAAATAGAAATAGGTTATTTCATCTCCTTCTCCAAAACATCTCTTGGCCGCCCAAGCTCTCCATCTCCATAGCCTTGCCGAAGTTCTTCATCCTTGCATCTCCTTGTCTGATCATCATCATTCCGGTAAGTCTTCGCTTTCTTCATCTTCTCATTTGGGTGTTTGTTGGCCGAATGTAAGAAAAAGGGGTTGTGTGTGTGTGTGTGTAGCAACAAACCGAGAGGAGCAAATGATCATCCCCACCCTACCAGACGCTCAGATCGGCCGAGCTACTGCTGCAGACGCCCAGATCGGTCGAGCTACCGCGCGACGCCCAGACGGCCGAGCTACCTGCCGCAGACGCCTGCACTGCTCGCAGCAGCCACCGCTGCTCGCCCGCCAGCAGAGATCGCCTGATCGCCGCAGACGCCAGAGGTCCTCGCCACACACAAGACGCCCACCTCGACGCCGCGACGCCGCTGCCAGGTCCGCTTGCCGAGCCGCCGCCGCGCTGCGCTCGCCAGATATTCGCCTACAAGGCCCCTCCTCGCTGAAGTTGCTCGTCCGCGCTGCGCTTCAGACGCCAATTACACAGCGCTGGCTCAGAGACTGCCGCTGCTGCACGCTGTCCTCGCTGTCAGTGCTGGGCACAGAACTACAGTATGTCTGCTTGCACAACAATACAGACACACAACACAGTCCTCGCTCGCAGCACAATACAGCCAATACTTCACCTTTGCCGAGCCGAGCTAAATTTTGCCAGAAAGTTCTCAAGCTCGTGGTCGTCGCTACCGCGTGAGTTCCCTTTGAGCCGAGCTTGTCGCTCTATTGTTGTTTAGATATTTTAGATGCCGATTATTGTTGGTTTGCTAGGTTCCCGCCGCTAGCTCTCTGGATTGTTCCACAAATTAGATTTGTGTGTAAAAGTCTTCCACCAAGGTAAGGATTTCTTACCGGTTGTGTGGACTCCCATGTATATTTGTGATTGTTGTTTTGTATGCCCGTATGATTACTAGCATGTTTATCTCTAGGTGCTCGCTCAATTCCCGATCGCATGATCTCTTGTATTGTTTCTCATGTTAGTCCATGCTAGGTTGTTCTCGTTTCTAGCATGTTCGATATCCGCTTCTGCTTCGTAGTATCATGCCAGGTTCTTTGTATCCGATGAGCACGTATTGGACCGCATTGATTGAATCGTTATTATTGTTAAGGTTTAGAATTCGTAGATAGCATCATCCGCCCGATGCATAAAGTATCTTGCATCTATGGCAAGGACGATTGAGACAAGCTCCGCCCCTGACCCCGTGAGGGATTAGCTATCCCAACCTGTAGGCCCCGCAATCTTGGGTGAGGGTGGTAGTCTGCTGATGCCCCAATGGTCGGGATGATGACTTGGCAATGCCTAGTCCCCGCAGCAACAAGACGCCTCGCCGTGTTCGGCAGTGAGCCCTTGATTGCCACCGATAAGGTAAGGACGGCTTCCCGTGTAAGCCTACCATGACCTGCTCTCTTTAGCCTCAAAGTGTGGTACAGCCGACATAGTTCACGTGTCCGTGTCTCACACCCCTATGTCGCTGACACCGATCCGCAGATTTAGTTAGGCGTGGTATCCGGATATGGGCAAATTGCCACTAGACCCGCACTTCATAGTCTGTAGAAGCACGCGGTGCATCCTTACGCCATTACAATACCGATCGAGAGCTCCTCGATCTTGAGCCAAAGCACCTTTCGTGACGCCGTAGGCAGCCGCCGAGGCCGGACTTGTTCCCGTATAGTGCGCTTAGTGTGTTGTGGTATTTCCGACTAAGACCCCGAGATGGCATCCGAGGTCCAAGTGTGGACTTAGCTATGTGCTCCGCCTCGTTTGTTCTCATAGCTTGCATACATTCTTCTAGATGATCATGTATATCGATTGTACCCCTGCTGGGGATTCTACTGGTAATTCGCTACTCACCCTTATTCTCGTGGTTTTCCACAGTAATCAAGGCGGAGACAGATGGTCAAGGAGGAGCTATGATCATGGAACCTCACTGCCATCTCTCGATTGTTTTATTTTAATTATTATGACTCTTCACTTTTTACTATTTCCGAATGCATGTAGACGCACAGAGCCCCGTGATGTTTTCTTACGCTTATGGATTCCAAAGATATTGGTACTTGTGGATTTTTAATGGTTTAAATAAATCTCCGATCGTGAGTGTGCTTTAGAAATGTATGTTTTGGTTGTTGAATGTTTCTGCTTTTACTTGGAATCCAAATGTATTTTTCATAATGTCTTTATTTTCACTACATGCATTGGGGTAAAGGCCCATTTAGAGCCCCTTTTGGGTCTGGGTCTTTACAACATCAATCATCCGCACCCTAGTATACATGCAAACAGCTACCAACACGTATCATAGCTCAACAAGCTTACAAGGCAGAACTGAATCCCTAAGTCTCCTACTTCCGCCTAATGATTGGCTCTCATAACCAATCCCGACATCTACGAGGGTCTTTCTCCTCGCCAATTGATCACCTTCAAAAATCGATCCCAAAGATGTCCGACACCCTCGAGGGTCTTTCTCCTCGACCATATGATCACTCAAAAGCCAATCCCAATGGGTGTCCTCAAGGGCCTCTACCTCGCTTAAAAATGGACTATCGAGAGTACCCAAGTCCGCCCCTAAACCGAAGAACGGGTGTACTCACGAACATTAGCCTGTGGAGCTCTCCGAACCGGGCGATTAACGCTGGCAGCGCGCACAACGCATGCCGCCTCAACCGGCGAAATGTGGGGCCTAAGTACAAACTACGCGCGCTGCACGCATGCCTAAAGGCTCGTAAACGGTGTCACCGAACACAAAAGAGTGCGAGGCCCTCAAGACTCATCTCAGGCAAAACCAGCATCACCGACTGGCTTAAGAACCGCCAAGGCAAAGCTTGCACCTTTGGCGTGGTTCCGCCAGCAGCTACAACCAGGCTTATGCGTATGTGGTAGCTAAATCCACATCGGCCGCCTGGGGAAGCAATGTACGCTATGCTTTGCTCTACTCCCGAGCGGTGGGGACAAAGTACGTTATGTCCGCCTCACTGGATGATGACAAACCCTACTATACTAGCTAGGAGTACAAAATAACCGATTCTCGGCTAGACATACATATCAACATCAATCACACATAACCTAGCATGATACTACGAACTTAAAGCAGAATCTCAAGCATGCCGAAGAACAATACTAGCATGGCACTAACATGTACAAACATGCAAACATGCTAGCAAGAGTGCAATCACAAGTCAGTTCTATCCACTAATCATGTTCATACAAGTAAACATGCATATAAGGCACAATCAAGAAAGCATTGCAGAGTCCACACAACCACTAGAAGAAATCCTTACGTGGAAACGAATGTAAATAACTTTCATAATCAAATAATGACCTCGAGCTTTAAAGCGAAACCGAGCAACCTAAGCATTTTAGGAAAAACAACCTAATTAAATAAACAAAGAACCAACAAATTTAGTGCCCAAAGGAGAAAAGACTCGAGAATTACCGACCGAGAAGACACAAGGTCACGCCCCAACCCGCACGGTAGGGGCAGCCGTCTCGCCGCCAGCGACAAGTGGCGGCTACCGGCGCCGCATCATACTGGCGCCGGCGCTAGCGAGGCATGGGACGTAGACGCTGGCCGCCGCAGCGAGCAAACACGCTGGTCGGGCCTCACGGCGAGACGCTGGTTCGCGAGGATAGCTAGGCGGCGACGCGCTCGGGCGGCAGCCGAGCGGCGCTGATAACGGTTTGGCGGCAGCGAAGCGAGCGCGCGGGCGCGGCTCGGGCGGCTCGGTGCCGAACGGCGCGGCGCGCTCGGGCGCGCTGGCTGGGTAATGCAACGCGGCTCGGGCGCACTGGCCGGGCGATGCAGAGCGCTCGTGCGGCGTGGCTGGGCAGGTGGCAGGCTGGCCGAGCGGTCTCGATGCGCTGGGTGTGGTGCGGCTAGGCATGGCCGGGCGGCTAGGGTTGGGTTTTTCTTGGTGAGGTCTGCTAGAGAGAGAGAGAGAGAGAGAGAGAGAGAGAGAGATTGCAAACAAGGGGAATGGGACTTTCTTGATTTTTCTTCCTTTCCCTAATTTAAATGGGTCTAAAATCCCTTCCCAAAGCTTCCTCTATCAAAACCCGCCCAAACAAACTTTTCTTTCTAGAAAACTCTTTTCCTACAAACTCCCATAACCATTGAGGGCAAGGGTTCAAATCCCAAAGGAAGCACTCAAAACCCATTAATTTTGCCAATAACTAAAATACCTCCAAACTCCCAAACAACTTGCCCAAACCTCTGGGTCTTGCAACCAACAACCACCAAACTTCGATGAAGGCAGAAAGGCCCCAAATCTTGAAAATCTCAAAACTCGACCGGGGCAAAAGACCAAAATACCCCTAAGGGTTAAAATAAATTTAACGACTCCATCCGAACATCCGAATAATGATCCAAAACACCGGTAAACCGAAATAAAAATTGGGCCGAATACCGTTAGTGTGGCTTGTGCTCGCTGCACATTATTGGTTCTCTCGTTCTTGGTAGTTGGTGTCAACCGAGTAGTGGAGTTCCGCTTATGAAGTTTCTGTGGAAGGTGCAATAAGCCTAGCTAGAGGGTTAAGCCTGCTTTGTGTTATCGCTTGACTTGTGAGATGTGTTTCATATTAGAGGCAAGCTTCGCCCGCTGTTTGCATGGAGGTAAGTTTGGTGGAGGGAGCCCTCCGGGGGCCTTGCTTGTTGGCAGTCGACTTTTCCGCATGTGCTGGATCTAGGTCGAGTTGGAGTTGAGTAGATTGGCGAGTTATGTAGTGTGCGGTTGGTTAGGTCACCGAGTTCGTAGCACTCAAGTTGTTGGTTTGTAGGATTCCGTGTGGAAACCGTAGAGTCGGTTGAGTTTTTTGAGTGGGTTCTGCTTGTTTGGCTGATTAGTTGTAGTAGGTAGAGCTTGCACTGCCCTGGTGGAGATGTCATTACTATGGAGTAGTGACATGGCGGTTTCAGCTAGAGTTGTTGGCACAAGGGTGTGGCAACAAAGGTTATTCTAGGCAAAGGCGCTGATGAACCGTGGTTCCGAGAGCGCTGTTAAGAGACTTATGAGCCGAGTGCAACCATGTAGTGTTTTCACCCTCCGACCGATGGTCTTTGGGAGGAGGAACCAGATCCTTCGTGAGCTTGTTGCGAGTTGGTGTTTCCGTGATGAGGCAAAATGAGACCAAAGTTGTTGGTTTTATGAGTTTGATTTGGGTAATAGCTCCCACTGCTAGTTCATATAGTTCCGCTGAGGCGCTTGTATTGTAAGTGTTGCAGATTCCAGTGTTCGGGAAAAGGTTGGTGGTCGCCGCTTTTGTTTTGGGTCCCGAAGTTGCCGCGCTTGGCCAAAGCAGCAAAGCAAAAGTGTAGAGCTCAGTATGTTGGTAGCCCGCAGCAGCAGAGTTTCACTGATGTTCGCGGCCGAGTTTTAGAGTTTGAGGTTGGACAAGGCGTAAGCTTTTTAAGGTTGCACCGCTGTAAAGACCCAACCCAAAATGGAACTAAATCTAGGTCTTTACTCAAAGATGCAAATTTAAAATATAAAAGGACCCAAATTGTGGCCTGGATTAAAAACTTTTCAAACACATGAACGGAAAACAATCAAAACAAAGTAAACATTCATTAGGCAAAACGAACCATTCAAATTAAAATGTTGGATCGATCAAGATTTACTTAAAAAACATAAAATAGTTCAAATCATAGTTTTCCTACTGATCTAAGTCCAACTACATGTCAAATCCAAAACAAGAAATAAGACACGACAGAGTGTCAAGAAGATCCATGATCTCCCAAATTTCTCCGTTAGCCACCTCTGTCAGCCCCCAAGTTACCCGTGGAAGAAACCACGATAAGGGTGAGTATAAACATACTCGTGAAGAACCCCCGACCGGTACGATACGATGCAATCTATCATCTAGCACTAGTACACATGCCACAAATATCAACACTGATCTTAGCTCAATGAGCTCACAAGGCAAATCTGAATCCACTAAGTCTCCTACTTCCGCCTAATGATTGGCTCTCAAACCAATCCTGACATCTCCAAGGGTCTTTCCCCTTGGCCAATTGATCATCTCAAAACCGATCCCAAGATGTCCGACACCCTCGAGGGTCTTTCTCCTCGACCAATTGATTAACTCTAAAGTCAATCCCAATGGGTGTCCTCAAGGGTCTCTTACCCTCGCTATAAATCTAGACTATCGGAGAGTACCCAAGTCCGGCTCTAAACAAGAAGGAACTGTGTACTCACGAACATTAGCCCGGGGAGCTCTCCGAATCGGCATTAACGCTGCAGGCGCGCACACCGCATGCTCTTCTCGCAACCGGCAGAAATGCGGGGCCTAAGGGCAAACTACGCGGCCAGCACGCATGCCTAAGACTCGGAAACGGTGTCACCGAACACAGAGTGCGAGGCCCTCAGACTCATCTCAGGCAAAATCCGTACCGACCGACTGGTTAAGAACCGCCAAGGCAGTGCTTGCACCGCTAAGGTGGTTCCGCTTAGCAGCTACAAACTAGGCTTATGCCAATGAGGTAGCTAATCCTCACCGGCCGCCGGGGAAGCAAGGTACGTTATGCTTCGCTTACTCCCGACCGGTGGGGACAAGGTACGCGGTGTCCGCTCTCACCGATGATGACAAACCCTATTATACTAGCTAAGACTACCAAGTACGTGATTCCCGGCTAACATCCACAAAGACATCTCACATACATAGCCTAGCATGATACTACGAGCTTAAAGCAGAATCTCAAGCATGCCGGAAGAACAAACCTAGCATGGCACTAACATGTACAAAAAGGCAAAACATGCTAGCAAGAATTCAATCACTAGCTATCCTATCCACTAACATGCTCATAAAGGTAAACAAGCATACAAGGCACAATTAAGAAAGCATAGCAGGTCCACACAACCACTAGAGGGAAGTCCTTACCGAAACAAGTGGAGAATAGCTATCACAACCAAAAAGACCTCGAGCTTAATACGAACTCGAGCAACCTAGGCATAAATAAAGCATCCTAAGTAAATACATACAAAGAGCCTTGTAAGCTTAGAAAACACAAAGGGATTGGTTCGGGAATTACCACCGAGAAGACACGGCCTCGGCAGCAGCGAGGGTGGCTTGGCGCCGCCAGGTGCACAGGCGCTGGCGCTGGGCGCTGGGCGCTGGCGCTGGGCGCTGGGCGCGCGCGTACGCCGGGCGGACGCGCAGGCGCGCGCGCGGCGCGCGGGCCGCAAGGCGACGCGCGAGCGAAGCGCTCGCTGGCCGGGCGCGCGCGAGGGGTCGCGCTGGAGTGGGCGCGCGCAGGGGTCGCGCCGAGCGGCGGGGGCTGCGGCGGCGCGGCGCGTTCGGGCCGCTGCGCGGCGCACTCGCGGCGACCACGAGCGACGCGGGCGGTGCTGGCGCCACGGCGACGCCAGCGCGGCGGTGCGACGCAGGGGCGCTGGTTCGCAGCGCGCAGCCGCTCGGGCGGGTGGGGTCAAGGGTTCAGGTCCGTGCGTGCGCAGGCCAGGGCGGCAGGGCCGTGGCGCAGGTGGTGGTGCGTAGCGGCTAGGGTCGGGGTCGGGGTGGCTCTGATGGTGTGGCTAGGGCGCTGGCTAGGGTTTTAGGAGAGAGAGAGAGAGAGAGAGAGAGAGAGAGAGAGCGCTAGAGGGGAAAAATTAGGAGTTTCTTGATTTTCCTTCTTTTCTTATTTTTAAATAGGTAGGAGACCTAAATTCCTTTCCCAAGGCTTTTCTCTCATGTCCCTACCAAAGAAATTCTTTTCTTTTTCTTTTAATTAAGACTCTTTTCTTAAAACTCCACATTCACCATTTAGGCAAGGCTCAAATCCCAAAAGATCCAATTAATTCCCAATTAATTTTGCTATTAACCGTGAAGGAAAACAGGGCTGCTATAATACTCCTCTTAAAAGACTTTCGCCCCCGAAAGTCCTAAGACTCGAACAACTCCGGTAATGAGTCCTCATCTCGCCCTCTAGCTCCCACGCCGCTCCTCCGCCTCCGATGCCTCCAAAGAACCTTTACTAAACTTATCTCTCTGCTATGCAATACCTTGCGCCATAAGCCAAAATTTGCACTGGCTTCTCCTCAAGGATAAATCTTTACTCAACTCTAAGGGCTCATGCTCTAGCACATGCGACGATCCGCCACGCATTTTCTCAACATCGAAACGTGGAACACATTATGCACCGACAAGGATTCGGGGTAAAGCTAACCGATAGGCCATCGCCCCGATCCGCCAAGGATCTCAAAAGGCCCTACAAACTCGGGCTCACTTTGCCTCGCTTCCAAACCTTAACACCCCACGCATAGGTGCTACTTTCAGAAAACATGTTGACCCACCTCAAATTCCAAGTCTCTACGCCTCACATCGGCGTAACTTTTCTCGCTTACTTTGTGCCGCCAACATGCGAGCCCTTATCTTCTCGATCAAGGCCGCTCATTATCCAAGTAACTCGGTCCCGTAACCCGCCTATCCCCAACCTCCTCCTGCATCGGGATCTGCAGCTGGCTACCATACAATGCCTCGAATGGGGCCATCCGAATAGTCGCCGATAGCCGTTGTTGTAAGCTTAACCCATCAAGTACAGTATCGTCCCAACCGCTCGGGAAGTCCAAGACACAGCTCTCAACATGTCTTCCAGACCGATTCACCTCTCTCACCACCATCGGTTTGAGGGTGGAAGGCAAGGTTGAATCGCACTCGCTTCTGCACTTTTCTGAGCGCCTCCGTGCGAGATGTGAACCGAGAATCCCGACCGACATTATCTTTGCGGGTACCCCGTGGTACCGCACAATCGCTTCAAGGAACAATCGCGCCCACTGCTCCACCATAACTAATCTTCCCGAATAAAGTGTGCACTCTTGGTCACCGGGTCCACTACTACCCGATCCGAGTGAACCTCTCTGTCCTCGCAACCTGCAGATAAAATCCATCGAAATCTCATCCCACTTCCACCGTGGAACACTTAACGGCCGCAATAAACTCCGCAGGTTTCGTCTGGGGCCTTCACTTGTTGACAAATGAGACACCGCCAACAAACTCCGCTTATATCTCGCTTCATGCCCATCCACCGTAACGCCCGCTTGAGATCTTGGTACATCTTGGTACCTCCCGGTGCCAAGTGAATGGGGAACTATGTGCCTCTCTACGAGCAACTCGCCGACCTCATGGCTATCCGACGCACAATCGACTTTGCATTCTCAAGCCTTCGCTCCGTGCCACAATAAAGTCGAAATCACCATCACCCTTTAACCCTCTCGAGCAATCTCTCAACTTGGGATCACTCACTGATCGCCGATGATCCTCTCGCTTAAGCGACGGGCCGAACTGGAGAAGTTGGGCTACCCTCGCGTAACCTCTCCCAACAAGATCGCACACCGGCTCGCCAAACTCTTCCGCAATTCAACTTGGGAGCTCAAAGAAAGTCGCCAATGCGACGCCTTCCTACTCAAATAAGATCACCACAACATTGGCTTTTCCGATGATACAAAATCTCACAAATGAGTCCTTACTAACTCGAGCCACCTTCTCTCGCTCATGTTCAACTCCTTCGAGTGAAGAAATATTTGAGGCCTCGTGGTCCGTGAACAATCAATCCTCTCTCACCATATAAGTAGTGCCTCCAAATCTTTAGAGCAAAACAATCAGCAAACAATTCCATATCATGAGTTGATAGTTCTTCTCATAAGGCTTCAATCACGGAAGCATAAGCTATCACCTTCCCATGCCGCATCAACACACACTCTAAACCATACTTGGAAGCATCACTATAAACTACGAAAACCTCCTGCTCTTTCCGAATCGCCAACACAAAGCCGCTGCTGCCGAGCTTAAGTCGGGCAAAACTTTCTCACATCTAGCATCCCAAATAAAGTCAACACCCTTCTTGGTCGACGGGTTAGGTGCCGCTTTAGCGGAAAAGTCTTTCACGAAACGCCAGAATAACCTCGCTGCACTCTAAAAAGTCACAGATCTCTGCCGACCGCCGCTTGGCCCGCCCATGAGCTTATCGCTTCTATCTTTGCGGGTCCACCGCTATACCATCCGCCACACGATATGTCCAAGGAAGGCTACTTCTCTAGCCAAAATTCACACTTAGAGAACTTTGCGAACAACTGGTTCTCACGCAATGTCACAAAACTTGCCTCAAATGCGGCGCATGGTCCTCCTTTGTCCCGAATAAATCAAAATGTCGTTTATGAATACGATAACGGTTATCCAAGAATGCCTTGAACACTCATCCATCATGTCCATAAACGCCGCGGGGGCGTCGTGAGTCCGGAAGACATGACCACGAACTCATAATGACCATACTCGATCCGAACGCTGGCCTTCGGATATCTCGCATCTCGAATCCTCACCGATGGTACCCGACCTCAAATCAATCTTAGAAAACACCGAGGTTCTCCTGCCGATCAAACAGATCATCTATACGCCGGGTGGGATACTTATTCTTCACCGTGACTTTATTCAGCTTCTCTATAGTCTATACACAAGCGCATGGATCCATCCTTCTTCTTAACAAACAGATGTGCTCTCACTGGGACACACTTGACGGATGAAACCTCGATCCAAAGATCTCTTGCAACCGCACTTTGAGTTCTTCAACTCACCGGGCGCCATACGATACGGGGCTTTGAAATGGGAAGAGTCCCCGCTCCACCAATGGTGAAGTCCAACTCCCGCTTCGGGTAAACCCAAACTCTTCAGTGGAAAACATCTCAAAACTCTGCACCACAGGACCATGTCAATACCAACGCAGTGATTACTATCTCCTCGACAGCCTTTGCCAAGAAGCCCCAAGCTCCTCGAGCCAACAATCTATGGGCTTTCGCCGAGATCAAAGGCGGCAAGTTCCGCCGACACCGCGAATCTTGAAGCTCGGCCTCGAGGCGCCTAAACACCACTTCTTTCCGCTGGCGGCATTTATCAAAGCATGGTTCTCTCGCCAACCAATCCATGCCAAGGATTACATCGAAACCGCCATAGACAAAGACTATGAGGGTAGCCTCTAAAATCTCATCGATATCTCAGATCCGCCATGCTTAACTCTACCGCTAGCTAACATACTCACACCAAGGAGTGGCAACACACACAATTCAAACCCTAGAGGTTCGAGCTCCACACAAGCTTGTCTAGCGAATGCATCGTAAACAAAGGAATGGGTCGAACCCGAATCAAACAATACAAATGCATAGTGTCAGAAGACAAGCAGCTGACTCAGAATCGCATCATCGCACGCCCGCCTCCCGGCGAGTAGTGGCAAACACTCTACCGCCACTGGGCCGGCCCTCTCGCCGCTAAATCTCGAGTGCATCTGCGCCAAGTGCCCTCCTGCCACATCTCAGTAGCAAGCACGGGCGATGCTCCACACACTATATAATGTGCCTTTCCGCACTTGTTGCAATGAGCTCGGCCGCTCGTCCCGCCCCGCCGCGATCCCGGGCTTCTACCGAGGTCGGCGCGATCTCGACCATCGGATCGCCTCGCCGGCGAAGTTCACGCCACTGGGCTTGAGCGGAAACTACTAGAAGTCCTAGACTTCTTCTCGCCGAGTATCACTGGGCAGCCGAATCGACCGAGCCGGGCGCACAGATGATCCTCGCATCGCGCGATACTTCGGTTATAAATCGTGGCAACTCCACCGCCGATCATAACTCTCGTGAGCGAGTGCTCGAACATCCCGAGCAACCTCCTTCCTCACCCCACAAATGAACTTCTAGTCTTGAGCTCCTCAAAGGCAATGAGCTCCGGCATGGCAAATAGCTAAACTCGTAGAACTTCTTCTCATAGGCAAAGAATACTATCTCGATCCTCAAGCTTCAGATTTGAGAAGGCCTCTCATCTCTCCCGCCGAGCCTCGCCATTAACATACTTAGCTCAACTTCGCTCTAAAGAACTCCTGTGTGGTCGGAGAAGACCCACCGGTCTAGCCCTATCTCAGGACTCCCACCACCACTCACCGTGGTCGAGAGAACATGGGCCGCACATCTCGCCTCTGTGACATCCGGGCATCCCATAACTCTAAAGATGTACTCCATTCTTGCCAACCACCGACCGCCACAAGTGGGTTCTCTCAAGCATCAAATTCTCTTGGCTTCCACTTGGTGAAATCTTTCAACCACTTGCCGAACTCAAGCAGCCTCCTCTCGCACTATCAAGTGAGTCTCGATCGTCCCGATGACTCTCGCCTCCGGGCTGAGCTACCGAGCTACCGGGCTACCGAGCCGCTGGGGTGCTCGCCGCATGAGCCGTGGTCAATCGGGCTATCTCGTGCCCTAGACTCCTCTCTCGCGCCGCTAGCCGCGCCGAAGTCTCCCGCCGCTCGCCGCCATTAGGCCCATCATCATGTTCTCATAGCGTAAATATCTCTCCTCGAGCCGCACTCTGAGGCATAGCAGCCTCCGCCTTCTTCTCGGGCAAGTTAACCTCGTGCCACGGCGGCCTACGAGCTCGATATACTCTCGGGCCGCTCGCAAAGATTCTATTTGCAGCCTGCACGACTCGCTTCCACTACGTAACCGCATATCGGGCGATCTACACGGAAACCACAACGGGTTAGTCCACGCCGACTTTCTCTCACAACAAAGATAACACATGTGTACTCGTATATAGTATCATAAACAAAACCCTTAGCTTATTGAACTTAGACAAACTCGCGCCTTGGAGGCCGAGATCATGGGAACACAACCTACAAACAAAGTAGTCTACGTAACCTATGACTCGTGGCTCGATACCAACCAGTAAAGACCCAACCCAAAATGGAACTAAATCTAGGTCTTTACTCAAAGATGCAAATTTAAAATATAAAAGGACCTAAATGTGGTCTGATTAAAAACTTTTCAAACACATGAACGGAAAACAATCAAAACAAAGTAAACATTCATTAGGCAAAACGAACCATTCAAATTAAAATGTTGGATCGATCAAGATTTTTACTTAAAAACATAAAATAGTTCAAATCATAGTTTTCCTACTTGATCTAAGTCCAACTACATGTCAAATCCAAAAATAAAGAAAATAAGACACGACAGAGTGTCACAAGAAGATCCATGATCTCCCAACTTCTCCGTTAGCCACCCTGTCGTCCCCAAGTTACCCGTGGAAGAAACCACGATAAGGGTGAGTATAAACATACTCGCAGAAGAACCCCCGACCGGGTACGATACGATGCAATCTATCATCTAGCAAAACCTAGTACACATGCCACAAATATCAACACGATCTTAGCTCAATGAGCTCACAAGGCAAATCTGAATCCACTAAGTCTCCTACTTCCGCCTAATGATTGGCTCTCAAACCAATCCCGACATCTCCAAGGGTCTTTCTCCCTTGGCCAATTGATCATCTCAAAACCGATCCCAAGATGTCCGACACCCTCGAGGGTCTTTCTCCTCACCAATTGATTAACTCTAAAGTCAATCCCAATGGGTGTCCTCAAGGGTCTCTTACCCTCGCTTATAAATCTAGACTATCGAGAGTACCAAGTCCGCTCTAAACAAGAAGGAACCGTGTACTCACGAACATTAGCCCGGGAGCTTCTCCGAACCGGCATTAACGCGCAGGCGCACACCGCATGCTCTTCTCGCAAACCGGGCAGAAATGCGGGGCCTAAGGGCAACCACGCGCTGTGCACGCATGCCTAAGACTCGAAACGGTGTCACCGAACACGAGGTGCGAGGCCCTCGCGACTCATCTCAGGCACTGCACCACCGACTGGCTAAGAACCGCCAAGGCAGCTTGCACCGCTGGCGTGGTTCCGCCTAGCAGTTACAACCAGGCTTATGCCAATGAGGTAGCTAATCCTCACCGGGCCGCCGGGAAGCAAGGTACGTTATGCTTCGCTTACTCCCGACCGGTGGGGACAAGGTACGTTATGTCCGCTCTCACCTCTGGATGATGACAAACCCTATTATACTAGCTAAGACTACCAAGTACGTGATTCCCGGCTAACATCCACAAAGACATCTCACATACATAGCCTAGCATGATACTACGAGCTTAAAGCAGAATCTCAAGCATGCCGGAAGAACAAACCTAGCATGGCACTAACATGTACAAAAGGCAAAACATGCTAGCAAGAATTCAATCACTAGCTATCCTATCCACTAACATGCTCATAAAGGTAAACAAGCATACAAGGCACAATTAAGAAAGCATAGCAGGGTCCACACAACCACCAGAGGGAAGTCCTTACCTGAAAACAAGTGGAGAATAGCTATCACAACTAAAAAGACCCTCGAGCTTAATACTAACTCGAGCAACCTAGGCATAAATAAAGCATCCTAAGTAAATACATACAGCAAAATGTAAGCTTAGAAAACACAAAGGGATTGGTTCGGGAATTACCACCGAGAAGACACGGCCTCTGCAGCTAAGGAGGGTGGCTTGGGCGCCGCCAGGCGGCCAGCGCTGGCGCTGGCGCTGGGCGCTGGGCGCTGGCGCTGGGCGCGCGCTGCACGCCGGGCGGACGCGCAGGCAGCGCGGCGTGTGCGGCCGCAGGCGACGCGCGAGCGAGCGCTCATTGGCCGGGCGCGCGCGCAGGGGTCGCGCTGGAGTGGGCGCTACGGCAGGGGTCGCGCTGAGCGGCGGGCAAGCGGCGCGGCGGCGGCGCGTCTGGCTGGCCGGCGGCACTCGCGGCGACCACGAGCGACGCCGGCGCAGGCTGGCGCTACGCGACGCCAGCGCGATGGGGTGCGATTACGGCCGCTGGTTCAGCAGCGCGCAGCTGCCCGGCGGCGGTGGGTCAAGGCGCTCGTGGTCCGTGCGTGCAGGCCGTGGCGGGCAGGGGTCGTGGCAGTGGGTGGTGCGTGCGCGGCTAGGGCCGGGTGGCTCTGGGGGTGGCTCGATGGTGTGGCTAGGGTCGCTTTGGCTAGGGTTTTAGGAGAGAGAGAGAGAGAGAGAGAGAGAGAGAGAGTAGGCTAGGAGGGGAAAAATTAGGAGTTTTTGATTTTCCTTCTTTCCTTATTTTTAAATAGGTAGGAGACCTAAATTCCTTTCCCAAGGCTTTTCTCTCATGTCCCTACCAAAGAAATTCTTTTCTTTTTCTTTTAATTAAGACTCTTTCTTAAAACTCCACATTCACCATTTAGGCAAGGCTCAAATCCCAAAAGATTCAATTAATTCCCAATTAATTTTGCTATTAACCGAAGGAAAATGTAGGTCATATAACCGCTGTGAGTTGTGTTGAGGTTTGGTAAGCGGGAGAAGAGAAGTCTCCGTTGTTGACCATTTGAGATTCTCGAGAGGATTGGCAGAGTTGCATATTGGTTAGCTTTTTCTCATTGTCACCGTGCATAGTGTTTCCATGTATCGATGTTGGGGCAAGATGTGTCGAACCCATCGCCATTGTGGACTTTGAGCCATTGCAAACATTGAGGATTTGGGCCAAGGAGCCTCGTAAGTGTTCTTGTCTTTGAGACGAAGACGCTGCGTAATCGTGAGGTCCGCTTAGTAAAAGTTCAAAGGGAGGAGTCGAGTTCGAGGAGGTCGCCGTGAGCAGTGGAAGACGGGATGAGATTGCGTGATCTCGCTCGCTTTAGTCTTAAGGACTTTCGAGGAAGAAAGTCATAAAAAGGAGGGAATATTGTAACGGCCTGTGCTTTCATCCCCGCCTTCCGTATGCCCTAGAGGTATTTTGGTAATTTGGTCTGGCCGTCAGACTGCTATGTCTTTTTCCAGCTGCTAAAATTATTGGATGGGTTTATGTAGGTTTTTAGGCTTTGTGGATGGGTTTGAGCAAGGATAGATGCAAAAGTTAAAATAAAGGAAAATTGTGTTGCAAATGAGGTTCGAGCTGCTGGTGGGCCTTGTATGCTAGAGAGAGCCTTGCCAAGTCACCACTGTGTGTTATTGTTACTCTTTCAAGGCCATATCTTAGTTACCCTTGATCTTTGGAGTTTGGGTGCATTTGGTTAAATGAAAAAGAAATTAGGTTTTATGTTCTTCTTCTCCAAACTCCATGGCCGCCAACCTTTTCTACCTAGCTCCTGCCGAGCTCCTTCTCCTCTTGTAGCCCCGTAGTTCATGCGCCCCTCCCGACCGAGCAAAGAAATTTCACCGAGCAAAATTCCTGGCCTAGGCGCCCAACAAAGAAGTCGCCTGCACGCCTGATAACCCCAGATTGAAGCCCAGTGCCGCCTGTGACGCCTGATACCCCTCGCCGAACGCCAAGCCCTGCTGGCTCACGCCCCAAATACCGTCCCAGCATGTGGCACCTCGCGCGCCACCAAGCCACTTCGCCGTGTCGTCGCCTGTCTCACAGGTGGTCACCAAGCCGCGTGAGTTGCTCCCCAGCCGAGCCTTGTTTATTTTTATTATATTTAGGCCTATGGATTGTGATTATTATTGTGTTTGTTAGGTTCTTGGTAGCTAGCTCTGCCCGATCGCAGCTTAGATTTTGTTTGTAGTTGCCTCCCGCCAAGTAAGGATTTCTTACCGAGTTTTGTGGGCCTCGCGATATATTATGTGATGTTGTTTGTATGCTTGTTTGTGTTTATCAAAGATGTTTAGTGATAGATGCCTGCTCAATTCCCGATCGCATGATTTCTTATGTTGTTTCTCATGTTAGTCCATGCTAGGTTGTTTCTGCTGCTCGCATGCTCAGATTCGCTTTGCTTCGTAGTATCATGCTAGGTTCCTTGTATCCGCTGGAGCACGTATTGGATTGTATTGGATTGTTTGTCGTTGATATTATAGGTTAGAGTTCATGTAGGTAGCATCATCCGGGCAGATGCATAACGTAATCTTGCATCCACGATGTGGACGCACGAGACGGCACTCGCCCCCGATCTCGTTAGGGTTAGCTAACCCTAACTACCGCCCCGCAATCTTGGGTGAGGGTTGCAGATCGTTAAATGCCCCAACGGCCGGGATGATGACTTGGCATTGTCTCGCCCCCGACAATCGGCACATCTCGCGTGTTCGGCCAGAGTTCTTGATTGCCACCGTTAGGCAAGGACCACTTCCTCGTGTAAACCTACCACGACCGCCTTCCTTAGCCTCGTATGCGTGGGTTCAGCCGACATAGTTCACGTGTTCAGGTCTCACACCCTTATGTCGCTGACACCGATCCGCAGATTTAGTTAGGTATGGTGATCGACTGGGCAGCTTGCCACTAGACCCGCACTTCTGCAGTCCGCAGAGCATGCGTGAGCGCTACGCCATTACAAATACACGACCGAGAGCTCCTCGGATCTTGAGCTAGTGCACCTTTCGTACGACAAGAGACATGTGCTAAGGCCAAGACTTGTTTCTTGTATAGGGCGATTGTGTGGTGGATTATTCCGCACTAAGATCCCGAGTTGGCATCCGAGGTCCAAGTGTGGACTTAAGCTATGTGCTCTATTCTGTGTTTATATTCATATCTTGCATATCTTTCTGGCTAGATGACCATGTATATCGATTGTACCCTAGTTGGGGATTCTTACCGAGTAATTACTTACTCACCCTTATTTTGTGGTTTTTCCACAGTAACCAAGGTGCGAGACAGATGGTCAAGGAGGAGCTGTGATCATGGGAACTCATTGTCTCTCGATTTTTATATTATGACTCTTTGCCTTTTTATTTCCCGAATGCATGTAGTCGGCACTGAGCCCTAGGATGTTTTCTCATTGTTTTTGTGGATTCCAAAGATTGTTGTATCTCGAGAAGGTTTTGAATGATTTTAATAAATCTCCGATCGTGAGTAAACTTTTGGAAATGTATTTGTAAGGACCCGACCCAAAAGGAGCGGTCTCTAACCTAGGTCCTTACTTAGCATGCATGTCTAGGAATGTAAAACGTCATTCAGAGTTTGAAATTTAAATCCTTGAGGTAAGTACATTCAAAACAAGGAAAATATAATTCCATTTAAAAATAGACAGTAGATGACTCGATCGCTTCTTTTTAAAAAATAAATCAAGGGAAATGGTACGAGAAATGTAAAATAGGTTTTTGAGTATTTTTCCTAGGGACTCAAGTCCCACTACATGCTAAGTCATAAGAAACAATAAAAGAATATGCATCCCGTAGTCACTATCCATGATCATCCAAAGAGCCTCCTCCTAGCCATCCCGCCGATGTCCTGTTACCCGGTGGAAAACCACAGAAATAAGGGTGAGCAACGAGTTACTCAAGAAGAATCCCCAACCGGGTACAATACGAAAAACATATCATCTAGCACACTGACATGCAACCATGCAAAGACTCGTGAGCCAACAGATGGGTTAACAGAACGCCACTCTTGGGGCTTGCCTATTCGAGGCTTACACGACCTAGAACTCAAAGTGTTGCTCCTTCTTCGGGACTTATACACCTAGGATGCCCATCGTGGTCTTACACCTCCAACTCAAAGATGCCCATCTGGGACTTACACACCTAGGATGCCCATCGGGGTCTTACACCTCCAACTCGATGCCCATCGGGGACTTATACACCTAGGATGCCCATCTGGGTCTTACACCTCCCACTCAAAGATGCCCATCGGGACTTATACACCTAGGATGCCCATCGGGTCTCTTACACCTCCAGATGTCCATCTGGGTCTTACCCGAGCGGACGCACTAGTTACCCCCTACAATCTCTTACACTATACATCACCTCGCCAATTTCTAGCATGGCATTAACAGATAACGTGTTCACTGCTATGCCGAGACAATTTAACCCCTAGCATGAAACTAACAGATATATCAAGAATCACAAGCGCAAAACCATCCGAAACAAGAAGGAACAAGCGACCTATCCACTAGCGCTTCATACATACACAACACATAGCATGCTATCAAGTATTCGCAGGTCCACACAACCCCTGTGAAGAAATCCCACCGAGTGAATCGATCCAACGATCAACGGATGACTCTTGAGCTTCTGCTTAACCCGACAACCTAAGCAAGTAATAAAAATCAACCTAGTTAACCAACAAAGCAAAGAAAAACACAAAAGTCCAAAGGGTCACCTCGAATTTACTAACCGAGAAGGCACCAAGCTCGGCAAGGCAAAGCGCGCGAGCAGGCGCGCGGAGGGCGTGTCGTCGCTGCGCGGCCGATCGATCTGGCCGCACCGCGGCAAGTGCAAAGCAGGGCGCTGGGCGCGGTCGCGCGGGTGCAAGGGCGAGGCGCGTGGCCCTCGGCAGCACGGCAGGCGTGACGCGGCGCCGGGTTGACGGCCGTGCAAACGGCCGGCGTGGCCGGCGCGGACGCAGCGCGCGGCGGTGAACGGCGCGCGACAGTCGGGCAGCGCGACGGCGAGGGTGGCGCGCGGCGCGGCGCGAGGGTGTGGGAGAGGGTTTTGCGAGAGGAGTGTTTTCTTTCCTTTTTTTTAAATAAATAAGCTTGGAAATCCTAAATTCCCTTCCCTAGGCTTCCTCCTTCAAACCCAAGTTGACTCACTTATTTTTCTTAATTAATTCCAAACTCCCATCTCTCTTTGAGGCCGAGGGTTCGAGTCCTCCAAAATCATCTTCTAATCCTTATTTTAATTTAACTAAAATCCGGCCATTACAATACTCCTCCTTAGAAGACTTCCGCCCCTAAGTCGCTGCTCCTAAAACAACTCTCGTAACATCTCCTCATCTCCCTTCCAACTCCCGTAGCTTCCTCAACTCCTTGATTCCGCCAACGCACTTTCACTAGGTCAATTGCCTGCTCTCAAAATCTTTTCTCAAATGCTAAGATCTTTATGGGTTTTTCTCAAAGCTCAGTCATGGTTTAGCCGCAAAGGCTCGAAATCTATGACATGCGAAGGGTCGCCACATACCGGGCGAGCATCAAACATGGAACACACTATGCACCGCAGCCAAGGTCAAGCGCAATGCTAACCGGCAGAAGTTACGGCCCGATCCTCTCGAGGATCTCGAATGGTCCGACAAACCGGGCTCACTTTTCTTCCTACCAAACCTCGTAACTCCACGACGGAGCAACCTTAAGGAACACGTGCCGCCAATCTCAAACTCCAACTCTCTACGCCCGACATCGGCGTAGTTTTTCCGCCTTCGCTCCGCCTGCAACAAAGATACGAGCCCTAATCTTCCGACACTTCATTGGTCAATCAAGCAACTCGACCTAATACCGCCTCGTTTCCAACCTCTTCCTGCATATCGGGATTCGCAGCGCTTGCCATACAACGCTCAAACGGTGCCATCCGAATGGTTGATCAAAACTATTGTTGTAGGCGAACTCCATCAAATACAAGTATCGGGTCCCAATCGCCAGTGGAAATCTAACACGCAGCTCGCAAACATATCCTCTAAGATCTGCTTACCCGCCACCGCCATCACCAGGGGTGGAAGGTCAGGCCGTAGCCGCACTCGCGCTCAAGCCTCGCTCAAGGGCCTTCCAAAACCATGATGTAAACCGAATCCTTGGCCGAGATAATTTTAATCGCACTCCGTGATACCTCACTATTCGCTTCAAGGAACACCGTGCGCTCCACCGCTTACTGTGTAATTTATCCTCGCTCGAATGAAGTGGGCACACTTAGCCAACCTATCAACGACCACCCAAATTGCGGCATATCCTCTAGGAGTCCCGGCAAACCCGAGATAAAATCCATGGTAATTTCTCCCACTTCCACCGTGGCACTCGAGCGATCGCAAAGAACCCCGCTGCTTTTCGCTTAGGCGCTTTCACTTGCCGACAAGTGAGACACCGACCGACAAACCGGGCAATCTCTCTCATCCCCATCCACCAAAAAGTCTCGCTAAGATCTTGGTACATCTTGTTACCTCCCGGTGCCATGCAAAAGGCGAGGTGTGAGCCTCGGCCAACAATTCCGAACGAATACGGCAGATCGGCCGGGACACATAGCCGCCCCTTATATCGCAAGCCACCATCTCGCATATATCTCAAAATCGAAGTCACCATCACCGACCTCTCTCATACAACTTTTTCAACTTAGGATCATCCAATTGGCCACAATAATCTTTTGCCTTATCGGTCGATGGTCACCGTATACCGCAGAACATCCCCAACAACATCGCTATTTCCGCTTCTCTCGAGGTCTTTCCTTATGATACTTTTGGGATTTGCCAACGCTGCTAGATGCGAGGTCTTCCTACTTAGTGCATCCGCCACAACATTTGCCTTCCAGGTGATACAATATCTCACAAATAGAATCCTTCACGAGTTCCAAATGCACCTCCTCTCGCTCTCATGTTCAGTCCTTCCTCGAGTGAAGAAATACTTGAGGCTTTGGTGATCCGAGAAAATCTGAATCTTTTCCCATACAAGTAGTGCCTCCAAATCTTAAGTGCAAAGACGACCGCGCTAACTCCATGTCATGAGTCGGGTACTTCGCCGTATGGTTTCAATCGCTCGAAGCGATGTTATCACCTTACCGTGTTGCATCAAAACGCAACCCAACCTAAACTTGCCGCATCATCAGACACCACGAAAACCCCAGCTTCCCCGAATCGCCAACACCGGCAGACGCCAAACCGCTTCTTTAGCTTAGCAAAACTCTCATCGCACTTCCTATCCCAAACGAAATCAACACCTTCCTCGCCAATCGAGTAAGCGGGCGGCTATAGCGAAAAATTTTGAACGGTTGCCAGAATATCCGCCAAACCTGTAAAGTTACGAATCTCCGATACGCCGCTTGGCCCGCCCACTTAACTAACGGCCTCTACCTTCAAGGGTCCATACCACTCCTCCTTAGACACAACGTGTCCTGCAAAGCTACCTCCTCGAGCCAAAAGTCACACTTTGAGAACTTCGCATAGAGCTTGTTCTCGCGCAAGGCCGCCAAAATCGCCTTAGGTGCGAGGCATGGTCCTCCTTAGACTTGGAGTACACAAGAATGTCGCCTATGAACACGATGACAAAGCGTCCAAGAACGCCTTGAACACTGGCCCATCATGTCCATGAATGCACTGGGCGCTCGCACCCGGAAGACATGACTACGAACTCATAATGCCCATACTCGACTCAACGCTGCCTTGGGAATATCTCGCATCCCGAATTTCAATCGTGATAGCCCGACTTTCAAGTCAATCTTCGAAAACACACAAGCTCCCCGAGCCGGTCAAACAGTCATCGATACGAGGCAATGATACTTGTTCTTAATGGTTACCTTGTTCGGGCCTCAGAATCGATGCATAGACGATCGAGCCATCCTTTTTCTTAACAAACAAAGACGGTGCTCCCCACGAGGACACACTCGCCTAATAAATCCTCCTCACAAGCAACTCCTCGCACTGCTCTTTTAACTCTTTCACTACACACGCCATGCGATAAGGAGCTTTCGAGATAGGGCGAGTCCCCGCCAAGCTCTATTGAGAAATCCACCTCTCTCTTCTACAAGAGCCGTGCAACTCCTCAGAAAACATCCGCAAACTCTGCACTATGGGCACCGCCGACAGATATCCGGTCACTGCTCTCGCCGGCCAACTTAGCTAAGAAACCCCAAGCTCCTCGAGCTAACAAACGGTGAGCTTTAATCGCCGAATCACCGCGACACACTCCCACTCGGGTGCCCCAAATTTAAAGCTAGGCCTACCGGGCGCCCAACACCACCTCCTTACAACGATAATAATCATAGCGTGGTTATCACCAACCAATCCATGCCGAGGATCACATCAAAACCGCCATATCTAACACTATGAGGGTAACTCAGAGTCCGGCTCTGACACCGTATCCGACCATCCCTTACCTTCTCAAGCTAGCCAAAGATACTAGTTCCCGAGGAGTAGCGACAGATAACTCAAAACCTAGAGGCTCTAAATTCATGCAAGCATGCTCAAAGAAAAACAAGCAGAAACAAAAGAATGGGTGGAACCCGAATCAAACAACACAAAGGCGAGGTGATCAAGAACTAGGAGCGCACTCGCCACTACGGTCCGGCCTCAGCTTCCCCCGGCGTCGTAGCATATACTCTTCCTCGCCACTGTGCCGGGCCGTGCCACCACCGCTTCCTGTTGCAATGCCGGGCCCGATGTCCTCCTTACTACGCTTATAGCAAGCTCTAGGGTTACCACCACAAGGCCCCCAATGTTGTTTACCACAGTGGTCTACAATACGGTGGCGGCCTCCCACGCCTCGCTGGCGAGGCCGATCGCGGCACGATCCCTGGCCGGTCTCTCGCCATGATAGTACTCGACGGCGCCGACCGCCTCCATGACCATTACCACTGCGCACAAACTTACGCTTCGACCCGAGTACATCGGGGCCTTCGCACTACAAGATTAACAACTCCGCCTCGAGGATACTTTCCATCATATATAGTTGCCAAATCGCACCGCTTTGGCAAAGTCTCTGGGCTCGTGTTTCTAACATCCTCGAGACACTCGCCGCCTGCACTCCGCAATAAACTTCCCCGATCTCCACCTCAGAGTAGCAATCAATCATGTGCGAAGTACCCATATTCCGAAACTTCCTCTCATACACCTCGATTGGGTCGACTCGCTAAGGTTCAAAACACTGATCATCTTTTCTTGGGCTTCTTCACTAATAAATTTTGCCTTGAACTCACTTTTCTGAAGAATTCTCCAGTGGCAGTGGGGAGACCCAAATGGCCTCTCTCACTCAAGGTGGAATCCCACCACCACTTAGTCGCTCCAGCTTAACGCATGAGTCGCACATCGAGCTCACAGCACCTCGTGACAAGCCATTACCATAAAAGTATACTCTAGTTCGGCAATCCACCTGGCCGCCACCAAAGGTGGTTCCTCAGGGGCACTAAACTTCTCCGGCTCCATTTGACGAAATCTTTAGCCACTTGCCCAAATCTCAAGACCTTCCGCCACAACGGCCTCGCTCACAATTGGCTCCTCGCCGAGTCAAGCAGATCGGGCGCGCGGCGGTCCTCTCACAACTAACTCGGGCCACCGCTTCTATCTCAATCCGAGACTCTCCTCTGCAGGCAACAGAGCTCGCGCCTCGCTCAGCTCGCTCTCTCGCTCGCCTCCGTCGACAAAGAATCTCCAACCATAAGAGCCCTCATGGACTCCACAAAAGCAACTCCGCAGCAGCCTCTCGAGGCCGAAGTTGCTTTCCACGCCTCACCGGCAACACAGCCAGGCGGGCTCAGTGAGGCGCCTAACATCGCGATCGCTTGGGACGACGCCCTCCCGTGGCCGGAATCAATACGAATGCCCGCCGGGTCGGCCTTGAGCTCTCCCCGCCTCTCTACGAGTGATCGCATAACGACAATCTACACTCAAACGAACAATGAGTCGTAACTCGCTTTCCCTCGCTTCCTCAACAACAAGTCATATACATGCAAGGTGCAAATGGTATTGTAATTTTAACCCTTAACCTTAAACTTTCGACATACCGATGGTCAAGTGAGCGCTGATGATCATGGAAAACAACCTACAATCAGCAGTCACCCTACGTAACCTATAACTCGGCTCGATACTCAACCGTAAGGACCCGACCCAAAAGGAGCGGTCTCTAACCTAGGTCCTTACTTAGCATGCATGTCTAGGAATGTAAAACGTCATTCAGAGTTTGAAATTTAAATCCTTGAGGTAAGTACATTCAAAACAAGGAAAATATAATTCCATTTAAAAATAGACAGTAGATGACTCGATCAGCTTCTTTTAAAAAAATAAATCAAGGGAAATGGTACGAGAAATGTAAAATAGGTTTTTGAGTATTTTTCCTAGGGACTCAAGTCCCACTACATGCTAAGTCATAAGAAACAATAAAAGAATATGCATCCCAGAGTCACCTATCCATGATCATCCAAAGAGCCTCTCCTCCTAGCCATCCCGCCGATGTCCCAAGTTACCCGTGGAAAACCACAGAAATAAGGGTGAGCAACGAGTTACTCAAGAAGAATCCCCAACCGGGTACAATACGAAAAACATATCATCTAGCACACTGACATGCAACCATGCAAAGACTCGTGAGCCAACAGATGGGTTAACAGAACGCCACTCTTGGGGCTTGCCTATTCGAGGCTTACACGACCTAGAACTCAAAGTGTTGCCCTTTCGGGACTTATACACCTAGGATGCCCATCGTGGTCTTACACCTCCAACTCAAAGATGCCCATCGGGACTTACACACCTAGGATGCCCATCGGGTCTTACACCTCCAACTCGATGCCCATCGGGACTTATACACCTAGGATGCCCATCGGGTCTTACACCTCCCACTCAAAGGATGCCCATCGGGGACTTATACACCTAGGATGCCCATCGGGTCTTACACCTCCGCATGTCCATCGGGTCTTACCCGAGCTGGACGCACTAGTTACCCCTACAATCTCTTACACTATACATCACCGCCAATTTCTAGCATGGCATTAACAGATAACGTGTTCACTGCTATGCCGAGACAATTTAACCCCAGCATGAAACTAACAGATATATCAAGAATCACAAGCGCAAAACCATCCGAAACAAGAAGGAACAAGCGACCTATCCACTAGCGCTTCATACATACACAACACATAGCATGCTATCAAGTATTCGCAGGGTCCACACAACCCCTGTGAAGAAATCCTTACCGAGTGAATCGATCCAACGATCAACTGATGACTCTTGAGCTTCTGGCGAACCCGACAACCTAAGCAAGTAATAAAAATCAACCTAGTTAACCAACAAAGCAAGAAAAAACACAAAAGTCCAAAGGGTCACCTCTGAATTTACTAACCGAGAAGGCACCAAGCTCGGCAAAGCAGCGCGCGAGCAGGGCGCGAGAGGGCGTGTCGCCGCTACGGGCGGCCGATCACTGGGCCGCGTCACTGGCGGCAGCAGCAGGGGCGCTGGGCGCGGGTGCGCTGGTGCAAGGGCGAGGCGCGTGGCCTCTGGGCAGACGGTAGGCGTGACGCGGCGCCGGGCCGACGGCCGTGGCAAACGGCCGGCGTGGTCGGGCGCGCGGACGCAGCGGTGGCGGGTGAACGGCGCGCGACAGTCGGGCAGCGCGACGGCGAGGGTGGGCGGCGGCGGCGGCGAGGGTGTGGGGAGAGGGTTTTTGCGAGAGGAGTGTTTTCTTTCCTTTTTTTTTTAAATAAATAAGCTTGGAAATCCTAAATTCCCTTCCCTAGGCTTCCCTCCTTCAAACCCAAGTTGACTCACTTATTTTTCTTAATTAATTCCAAACTCCCATCTCTCTTTGAGGCCGAGGGTTCGAGTCCTCCAAAATCATCTTCTAATCCTTATTTTAATTTAACTAAAATCCGGGCTGTTACAGTATTTGTCTTGAAACAGGTGCTTGGAGACAGGGACATGTTTTAGTAAACTGTATTGATTTCTGATTGAATGCTGAATGTTTTAATTTTAATTGGAATCCTAAAACATATTTGTATAATGTCCTTACTTTGAATGCATGCATTGGGGTAAAGGCCCATTTAGAGCCCCTTTTGGGTCGGGCCTTTACAGGAGAATCGCCCGTGCTTGCTACAGATGTGGCAAGGAAGAGCTTTTGGCCAAAGACAATTGAGATGCTGAGGGAGATGTGCCCGTAGCCGCTGTCCTGT
Source organism: Sicyos edulis (assembly GCA_036507275.1). Lineage (NCBI taxonomy): Eukaryota > Viridiplantae > Streptophyta > Magnoliopsida > Cucurbitales > Cucurbitaceae > Sicyos > Sicyos edulis. The sequence goes on from CM071854.1 coordinate 18,603,226, forward strand.
TAGACCGCTTGACGACAAGCAGGTGTGTGAGGGTGATCGGAGGAACCCTGTTGTGGAGAGCCTCACCGTAGCTCACCACCACTGTGCAAAGGTTCCTCGCTGAGTTGTTGGATGCTTGTTGCCTGCTGACAAGCCAGAGTTGTTCTTAGTAACCTCCGCGCTGGTTTTCGTAATTTTAGCAAGGTGGTGCTTGGCGCTGACCAAGGTTTGGTTCCCATGTTGTTTCTAGAGCTAGCTTGGTTCGGCAAGTCGGGCGCTGTTCTCGAGGACTTGTTCCTAGTCGTAGTTTTGGGAGTTGACCCTCCTCTGGCGGCTGAGTAGGTACCGCTAGTTCTAAGTTGGTGGTTCAAGCGATTGAGGATCCTCTGATGTTGCTTCCGAGAGAGTTGGTTGTTGTTGCCCTTGGGTTTGAGAAAGACAATGAGCGTGTGTGAAGTTCACTGCCCTTCTAAGTCCACTTGCCGGGAAATCGCTCCTCAGAGAGGAGGAGTCACCTTAGCTCCCGAGCTTGTGTAGTTGATCGCAGTAGCGCAGCAAGCCCGCCCAAATGAGAGTGTCCTCGCGCTTGTTTGTTAGCAAGCGAAAGTTGTTTGTTCCCGCAAGGGCGAGGCCTCGCCACCAAGGGCTTGAGTTGTTGCTAGAAAGTTTTTGGATCTTTGGAGTTTGTAGAACCCCTAGTTCCATGGTGGTTGAGTTGCACCGTGGATGTCGGCCTCGAGTTTTAACTTTTGAGGTAGTCTTGCTGACTCGTGTTGTTCATGATCCGCAAGCTTGTGGTCGTCGCTATCCTTATTCCTCATGATGTTTCGTGGGTGGAGTTTCTGGATTGGAAGAAGAGTTTGGTCTAAGCTATAAGGAGGAAGTCCTTGGAGCAGCCAGATGGACTTAAGAGTTGAGTGGCAGCTTAGAGGCGAGCTTCGCCGTTGTAAGCTTGGGTTGAGTTTCTACAAAGCAAGCCTTCTCGGACTTTGTTCCTAGTTGATGTGAGTTCGCAGTTGGCATTCTAGTTGAGCCACAGTTGAGTGGGTTGGCACAGAGGTGCCGTGGCATTGGTTGGAAACCTTAGAGTTGTTATCCTCAAGTTATTGTGTTGCTAGTAGCCGCGTGTTGTTTTATTCCTTGCTGCTCGAGGTTTCCGTGAGAGGAATGTTGTTTGTTTTCCCGTCTCGCGATGTTCACCTAGGCCGCTGGCTCGATCGGATTGCATTGGAAAGTTTGTTGTCGGGCCACGAGGGGCTCCAGCTTTATTAGTTTGGCCGAGTGGAGCCTGCCTCGACCTTGTTGTTCGTGGTGGCCGGCCAAGTTTCAAATAGTGGGAGTGGTGTTAGCCGTCCGTGAAATGTATGTGCCTCCGGCTTGAGTGCGCGATGCTCTTCAAGATGGTTGCTTAAGTTTTGTGGACGCGTGCTAGTTGGAGAAGTTTGCCTTTAGGATCGGCCGCTAGGTGGTGGTTCGATTGGATTTTGTTAAGACTTATGGGCAACCATTGGGGTTCGCAGTCTCTCGTGAAGTAGGAGTAGGTCGATTAGTTTCAGAACCCGGAGGTTCAGCTTGTTTGGTCAAGATGGTGTAGTGTTGAGGTTGTTTGTTAACACCGTGAGCCCAGAGAAGTTACGCCGGTGCACGGCGGAGAATTTAGAGCTTGTGACCAGTCTACGAGTTTGCTGAGAGTAGCGTCGTAGAGAGGCGTTCAGAGTTGGGTTAGCAGGGATAAGCGAGCCATAGGATCGTAAGACCGTTTGAGAGCTAGTGCGAGTTTGAGGATGTGGCTTACCGACTAGCACTATCGCATCCTTTTCTTCAAGCCTCAGCATATCTTCGCTTTGGTTAAGATAGTTTGTGGCGCATCAGGTGTCTTTAGGGCTTGGAGCCTTTGGGAGCTCAAGAGGGTCTCTGCCAAGAAGGACTAGTGGTCTTGACCGGAGCTTGCTTGGTTAAGGATCCGTGGAGTTTTCCTAGAGTTGTTTTCGTCTTAGGACTTTCGAGGACGAAAGTCTTAAAAGGAGGGAGTATTGTAACGGCCCAATTTTCTATTTCCTTCCTGTGTGTTTTCTGCTCATTATTCTGATGTTTGAATGGGCCGTTAGAGCTATTTTAACCCTTAGGGGTATTTTGGTCTTTTTGCCCCCGGTCAGGGTTTTATAAATTTTTAGGATTCCAGGGTCACTCCTGCCTTTGTCGAGGCTTGATTGTTGTTGGTTGCAGGACCCAAGAAGTTCGGGCTAGTTGGTTGGAAGTTTGGAGGTGATTTGGTAATTAGCAAAATTATTGTTAATTTAAGTGCTTCCATTGGGATTTGAACCCTTGCCCTTGATGGTGATTTGAAAGCTTGGTTTAAATGAGTTTTAATAAGGAGAAAAGGTTGCTTCACCGACTCAAGGAGGAAGCCCGGAAGGGATTTAGGTCACCAAGACCAATTTAAATTAGGAAAAGGAAAGAAAATCAAGAAAATCCCATTCCCCTTGTTTTACCACTCTCTCTCTCTCTCTCTCTCTCTCTCTCTCTTTCTCTCTCTCTCTCTCTCCTTTTTCGACCTCACCAAGAAACCCAACCAAGCCGCACCGAGCCACCACCAAATTTAGCAAAGAACCGCTCGCCTTTCACCAGCAGCAGAAGCACTCGCCTGCTCGCCTACCAAGCAAATTTCAGACGTCTGTCGCAGCCGGCAGCCCTTCGCCCAGACGCCAGACGCCCAAAGAAGCGCTGGCGCTCTGCCATGCGGCGTTCCATCCGCTTCTCCGCGCTGCTTGCCCCTCGCGCCGCCAACAGCCGTCGTCGTGCGTGCTGCCGGTCCCCGCCTCGCGAGCATGCCCAAGCCAGCACCGGCCGCCGCCCCACCGCACGCCCCGCCTACCCACTTGCCGCCGAGCCTGCTTTTTCCGAGATAGATGGGATCGAGACCTAGTATCTTCTCTCGCTGGTAATTCCCGAGCCTCCACTCTTTGGACCATAAGTTGATTGGTCGTTGTTATTTAATTAGGATATTTTTATTAAATGCTTAGGTTGCTCTGGTTCACTTAGAAGCTCCTGGAGTCGCTTGATTGGCTTATGGTAGTTATTTTCTCGCTTGTTTCCATGTAAGGATTTCTTACCGTGGTTGTGTGGACCTCGCGATATTATCATGATGTGCTTTGTATGCTTGTTGATCAAGTATCGCATGATAGTGATAGGACAACTATGTTGGAATTTCTTGCTAGCATGTTTGCCTGATTGTACATGTTAGTGCCATGCTAGGTTTGTTCTTCCAACATGCTTATGATTCCCGCTTAAGTTCGTAGTATCATGCTAGGTTATGTGTGATTGATGTTGATATGTATGTTTAGCCAGAATCAGCCATTTTGTACTCTTAGCTAGTATAGTAGGGTTTGTTATCATCCAAAGGCCGAGAGCACACATAAAGTACCTTGTCCCCACCGGCCGGGAGTAGAGCGAAGCATAACGCATATTGCTTCCCCTCAGCAATGATGTGGATTTAGCTACCACATCGGCATAAGCCTAGTTTGTAGCTCACCGAGCGAACCCCGCCAACTGCAAGCCTCGCTTTGTCTGCCTTAGCTTCGTGTCGGTGGTACAGTGCGCATGATGAGTGCCGAGGGCCTCGCACCACCGTGTTTAGTGACACCGCTGAGTCTTTAGGCATGCGCCTCGGGCCGCGTAGTTTGTACTTAGGCCCCACATTTACGCCGGTTGCAGCAGAGCATGCGCAGTGCGCAAGACACGCGCTAGTCGCCGCTCGAGAGCTCCCCGCCAATGTTGGTGAGTACACCAGCCCTTCCAGCTTTAGAGCTAGACTTCGGGTACTCTCCCGATAGTCCGCATTTGTTAGCGAGGGTAAGAGGCCCTTGAGGACACCCATTGGGATTGGCTTTGAGCTGATTATATGGTCGAGGGAGGAAGACCCTCGAGGGTGTCGACATCTTTGGGATCGGCTTTTGAGCCGATCAATTGGCCGAGGGAGAAAGACCTCGTAGATGTCCCGGATTGGTTATGAGAGCCAATCATTAGGCCTAAGTAGGAGACTTCCGAGGATTCCAGATTCTCGCTTTGTAAGCTCGCTGAGCTATGATCCGTGATGGTAACTCGCTTGCATGTATACTAGGTGCTAGATGACATATGTATCGTATTGTACCCCTGCTAGGATTCTTAGTGAGTATGTTTATACTCACCCTTATTTCTCGTGGTTTTTCCACCGTGTAACTTGGGACAAAGACCGGACGGCTAGCGAGGAGCCGGTTGATCATGGAGCCGCCACAGACTATGTCATTTATTGTTTGCATAATTTGTTCAAAGATGTAGACTGACGGACAGGCTCGTTTTACTTTGTTGGTTTTGCTAAAATGAAGGTTGTTGTTTATGTTTTAAGTGTTCCCCGCTGTTAAATGTTTTGAAAGGTTTTAAATATGAGTACTAAACCGCTTGGTGAAGTGTTTAACTTGCATGCTGAGTGAAAACCTAGGTTTAGGACCGTATTTTGGGTCGGGTTCTTACACAGGGTGTGGCAACAAAGGTTTATTCTGGGTAGTGCGTTGATGAGCTGTGGTTCTCGAGAGCGTTGTTAAGAGGCTTGAGCCGAGTTCAGTCCCAGTAGTGTTTTCACCCTCTGACCGATGGTCTTTGGGAGGAGTGAGCCGCATCCTTCGTAACTTGTTGTGAGTCGGGTGTTTCCGTGGTTAGGCAACGGAGACCAAAGGTTGGTTTTGTGAGGTTGCCTTGGGTTGCGCCTCTCGTGAGATCGCCTCTGTGGTTCTCGCTGAGGCGTTGTATAGTAGGCGCGCGTGCTTCTAGAGTTTTGGGAAAAGATTGGTGGCCGCGCTTTTGATCCTCGAGTTGTCGCAGCTTGGCCAAAGAAGCAATGCGTAAGATTAGAGCTCGCTCGTGTCACCATAGCAGCGTAAGAGGTACGCAGATGTACTGGTGTCGAGATTTAGAGTTTGAGGTCGATAAAGGCGTGTTTTTAAGGTTGCACCGATGTGAGGTGTGTTGAGGTTTGCAAGCGTGGGAAGTTGAGTCCTGCTTTGTTGGTCCGCTTGAGATTCTTGAGAGGATTGGCAGAGTTGCATATCGGCTAGTTCTTTCCCGCCTTTTGTCACCGCATGCTGTTTTCATGTATTGATGTTGAGGCAGTATGTGCTGGACCAATCGCTCATTGTGGACTTTGAGCCTTTGCAGCTGAATGTGGATTTGAGCTTCGAGGGGAAGCCTGTGAGTATTCTGGTCTTTGAGGCGAAGACGTTGTGTAATCGTGAGATCCGCTTGGTAAACGCTCAGCTGGAGGAGTTTGAGTTCTCAAGAAGGCGCCGTGAGCGCGAGGACGGATGAGATGAGATTGCGATCTCCGAGCCAAGCTTTGTTTTAAGGACTTTCGAGGACGAAAGTCATAAAAAGGAGGGAATACTCGTGAACGCCTGTGTTTTCATCCCGGTCTTCCGTATGCCCTAGGGGTATTTTGGTAATTTGGTCCGGCCGCTGTACGCCGCTTTATGTCTTTTTCCAGTTGCTAAAATTATTGGATGGGTTTATGTAGGTGTTTTAGGCTTTGTGGATGGGTTTGAGCTTGCATAGATGCAAAAGTAAAAATAGAGGAAATTGTGTTGCAGCTGGGATTCAAACCCGAGCCTCCGGGAAAGCCTGTTGGGATGTGTGCCAGTTGAGCTATTGAGAGCTCTTGTTACTCTTTCCGCGACATATCTTGGTTAACCTTGGATCTTTGGAGTTTTGGTGCATTTGATTAAAAGAAAAGAAATGTAGGGTTTTGGGTCTTCTTCTCCAAAAGTCTCTTGGCCGCCCAAGGTTTGCTCCCAAGCTCCCCAAGTCGTTTTTCATCTCCTTAGCAGCTCCGTGGTTCGATCGTCATTCAAGGTAAGTCTTCATCCTCTTCATCTTCTCCATTTGGTGTCCTTGCTGGCCGAGTGTAAAGGAAGGGGTGGTGTGTGTGTGTGTTTTGTTGCAGATCGCCCAAAGACGCCCAGATCTCGCCAGCAAGAAATGAGCTGCATCGCCAAAGACGCCCAGATCGCACTGGCCAAACGCACTCACCCGCCAGATCGCGCCAGACGCCTTCTCAGCTCTCGCAGACAACAACAGTGCCCATCATCGCCAGTGTCGCCACTTTCCGCTCGCACCCATCGCGCGCACCAGCCGAGCAGCCCTCACGCCCGCGTTCCGCGTCCGCGCCACCGCTCCTGCACGCCATCGCCCTGCCCAGATCGCGCCAGCACGCCCGCTCTATGTGGCTTGCCCGCGCGCCCGCTCCTCGCCAGCACGCTCGCGCTCCCATCCGCGCCAGCTGCAGTGTTAGCGTGGTATCCTCGCGCCATCATCAGCCAAAGAGTTAAATTCTCCAGTGCAAATTTCGCCTGTCATGTCACACCGCGCCGCGTGAGTTGCTTCCGAGTCGAACCTTGTTTATTTTATTATATTTAGGTCTATGGATTGTGATTATTATCGTATTTGTTAGGTTCTCGGTAGCTAGCTCAGGTTCGTTCGCAGCTTAGGATTTTGTGTATAGTTGCCTCCCGACCAAGGTAAGGATTTCTTACCGGAGTTGTGTGGGCCCGGCGATATTATATGTGATTGTTGTTTGTATGCTTGTTCGTGTTTATCAACATGTTTAGTGATAGGTGCTCTGTTCTGAATTCCCTACTGGCATGATTTCTTATGTTATTTCTCATGTTAGTCCATGCTAGGTTGTTCCGCTCGCATGCTCAGATTCTGCTTTGCTTCGTAGTATCATGCTAGGTTCGTTGTATCTGTTGAGCACGTATTGGATTGTTTTGGATTGTTTGTTGTTGATATTCTAGTTTAGAGTTCAGGTAGGTAGCATCATTCGGGCCGGATGCATAACGTAACTTGCATCCACGACAAGGACTTACGAGACGGTACTCCATCCCTGATCCCCGTTAGGGTTTAGCTAACCCTAACGGCTGGCCCTGCAATCTTGGGTGAGGGTGGCAGACTGTTAAATGCCCCAACGGTCGGGATGATGACTTAGCATTGCCTCGCCCCTGCAGCTGCGGCGCCCTCGCTGTGTTCACCAGTAGCCCTTGATTGCCACCGTTAGGGCAAGGACGACTTCCGGTGTAAGCCTACCACGACCAGCCTTTTAGCCTCAAAGTGGTGGTACAGCCGACATAGTTCACGTGTCCGTGTCTCACACCCTATGTCGCTGACACCGATCCGTAGATTTAGTTAGGCTCGGTGATCGACTCGGGCAACTTTTGCCACTAGACCCGACACTCCCTAGAGTCTCGCAGTAGCATGCGGCGCGCTTACGCCATCATTACAAAGGTCGACGGAGAGCTCTCTCGATCTTGAGCCGCTGCACCTTTCAGACGACATGAGAGATGCCGAGGCCGAGACTTGTTTCTCGATAGGGCGATCATGAGGTGGATTATTTCAAGTAAGTCCCCGAGATGGCATCCGGTTTATGTGTGGATTTAAGCTATGTGTTCCCACGGGACGATGTCCTGTGGCATCCGAAACTATCTCGATACCTCAACAAGCCACAACATACATCACACATCGCGGGAAGTTGGCATGATGGCGCTCTAAACCCAAACCAACAACGAAGTCGTAACTCGCCGCCTCCGCCTCCACAACACTACACAAGGCATACACTAGATGACAGTGTATTGTAAATTCTTAACCCTTTTTCAACAACAAATAGTAAACCTAGGCGCACTGATGACCCGCCGGGCGTCGATGATCATGGAAAAACGACCTACAACAAAAGGTCACTATGCAATCTATGACTCGAGCTCGATACCAACCAGAACGACCGACCCAATGGTGTTCTAAATAGGCCATTACCTCAATGCATGCATACAAATCTACAGAAAATTTGCAAGATGGTGTTTGGATTCTAAGTAAAAACTAAAACATAAAACATCCATTTAAAATCAAGATAATTTCCTCAAACTCCGTCCCTCGCTTTCCAAGCACGTGTTCCAAGACAAATACATTTCCAAAACATTACTCGATCGTAGATTTATTTAAAACATACAAGCTTTACAATAGTTACAACAATGCTAGAATCCGGAAATACATTCGTAAAACTCCCTAGGGCTCCGTGCCCAACTACATGCATTCAGAGGACATTTAAATCATAAACATAACCATAAGACTCAGAGTTGAACAACGGGTTTTCCATGATCACGCCTCCTCCACCATCCCGCCTCGCGCCATGGTTTCTCGAAGATAAGTAAGGGTGCGTGAATCGAATTACTCAAGAAGAATCCCCAACCGGGTACAAAGATGATATACATGGTCATCTCAATGAGCGATGCAAGCTATGAATATAAACACATAATAGAGCACATAGCTTAGCCCACACTTGGGCCTCTGATGCCAACTCGTGGTCTTAGTCCGGAAATAAATCACCACACAACACATCACACAAGTCGCCCTATACGAGAAACAAGTCCCGGCCACTGCCTCATCACTCGACGAAAGGTACACTAGCTCAAGATCCCGAGGAGCTCTCCTGGCCGGCGCTGAATGAGCGTAAACATGCACCGCGTGCACTACAGCACTCATGGGGGTGCCGGGTCTAGAGGCAAGTCAGAAAGACCCGACCCAAAAAGGGCTCTAAATAGGCCTTTACCCCAATGCATGCATTCAAAGGAAAGGACAATATGCAAATAAGTTTTCAGATTCCCAATTAAAACAAAACAATCAAGGTTCAATCAGAAATCAATATAGTTTGTCAAAACTCGTCCCTCCTGCCTCCAAGCACTGCTTCAAGGCAAATACATTTCCAAAACGTACACTCGATCGAGATTTATTAAAACATTTGAAACATTCTCAAATTCAATAAAGCGGAATCCACAAAAACATTCGTAAAACATCCTAGGGCTCAGTCTCTGGCTACATGCATTCAGGGAAAATGAAAGACAAGAGTCATAGAAATAAAAAGTCGAGACGACAAAGAAGTTCCCATGATCATAGCTCCTCCTTCACCATCCCGCCGCGCCATGGTTACCTCGAAGATAAGTAAGGGTGAGTAACGAATTACTCAAGAAGAATCCCCAACCGGTACAATACGATGCACATGGTCATCTAGATGAGTGTATGCAAGCTATGAATATAAACACGTAATAGAGCACATAGCTTAAGTCCACACTTGGACCTCGGATGCCAACTCGTGGTCTTAGTCCGGAAATAAATCCACCACACAATACGCCCTATACGAAAACAAGTCTCGCCTCACCGCTCACCGCCGATACGAAAGGTACACTAGCTCAAGATCCCGAGGAGCTCTCCGGCCGGCGCCAGTAATGAGCGTAAGCATGCACCGCGCGGCTTCCACAGCACTATGGGGTGCCGGCCCAGTGGCAAGCCGCCCATATCCGGATACCACGCCTAACTAAATCTCCGGATCGGTGTCACCGACATAGGGGTGTGAGACTCGACACGCGGACTATGTCACCAGCACCACCGCACCGAGGCTAAGGAACGGGTCGTGGTAGGCTTACACCAGAAGCCGCCCTTACCTTAACAGTGGCAATCAAGGGCTACTACCGAACACACCGAGGACGCAGCCGGCCGCTTCGGGGACTAGGCATTGCCAAGTCATCATCCCGACCGCTGGGGCATCGCTAAGACTACCACCTCACCCAAGATTGCAGGCCTACCGGCTGGGATAGCTAATCCTCACGGGGTCCAAGGACGGAGAACTGCCTCGAACGCCCTGCCATAGATGCAAGATACTTTATGCATCGGGCCCGATGATGCTATCTACCCAATTCTAACTCGCTTAACAATCAAAGAAACAATCCAATACGTGCTCGAAAGAATACAAAGCAGACCTAGCATGGTACTACAGAACAAGAATGAATATGAGCATGCCGTAACGGAACAACCTAGCATGGACTAACATGAAAGAACAACATACGAAGTCATGCCACCAGAATTGCAAGCAGCACCTAAACTATACATGCCGATAATCACAAACAAACATACAACATCAATCACATAGAACATCCTTACTCGCCGGAGGCAACTACACACAAAATCCTAAGCCGCGATCGAACCCGAGCTAGCTACCGAGAACCTAACAAAAACAATGATAATCACACTCTAAAGGCTTAAATATAATAAAATAAATAGGGCTCGGCCAGAGCAACTCACGCGATGCGCGGCCGACACGCGACGGGCAGCAAAGACGGTGGGGCCGCTTGGCTGGCGCGGATGGGCGCTGGCGGGCGCTGATGGCGTAAATGGGCGCACACCGGGCGCTGGCGGGCGTAAATGGGCACACACTGGCGCTGCCGCGCGCACGGACAGCGCTGGGCGCGGATGGCGCGCTAGGCGCGACGCTGGGACGGTGACGCGACGGTGACGGGCGCAGACGCGAGGGGCGCGCGGCGCGGCGCGCGACGCGATGACGGGCGCTCGCCGCGGCGCGACGCGAAGCCGGCCGGGCGGCGGCGAGGCACCGGCGCGCGGCGAACGGTGCGGCGCGCGCGCGGCCGCGCGACGCGACGACGCGCGGATCGGTGCCGCGACGCTCATTGGGCGGCTGCGACGGCTCGACGCTGGCTGCGCTTCGCTGGGCGCTGGCGCTCGGGCGCTGGCTGGGCGCTGGGCCGCTGGGTGCGATTCGGGCTGGCCGCTGACCGGCCGCTGGCTGGTCGCTGGCTCTGGCGGAACGGCGCCGGGCTACAAGGGAAGAGAATCACGGCAAGGGGCTTGGGAGAGAAGAGGGTTGGGCGGCCATGTAGTTTTGGGGAAGAAAACACAAAACCTAATTTCTTTTCATTTAACCAAATGCACAAAACTCCAAAGATCCAAGGGTAACTAAGATATGACGCGGAAAGAGTAACAAGAGCTCTCAATAGCTCAACCGCACGCATCCCCACAAGCTTTCCCGGAGGCTCGGGTTCAAAACCCAAATTGCAACACAAATTCCTTTATTTTTACTTTTGCATCTACCCATGCTCAAACCAAACCACAAAGCCTCAAAACCTTCATAATTCCATCCAATAATTTTAGCAACCGAAAGATATAAACGGCCTGACGGCCCACTAAATTACCAAAATACCCCTGTGGCATACCTCAAGACCGGATGAAAACCTCGGGCTGCTATAATATTCCTCCTTTTTATGACTTTCGTCCTCGAAAGTCCTTAAGACTCAAAACAAAGACAGATACTGCAATCTCATCCCGCCTTCCCCCGCTCACAAGCGGCCTCCTCTCAACTCTAACTCCTCCACCGAACTTTTACCAAACGGATCTCACGATTATCCAACGCCTTCGCCTCAAAGACCGAATACTCACAAAGCTTCCCAAGCTCAAACCTCATTCACCGCAAAGGCTCAAAGTCCACAATGAGCAATGGGTCCGACACATACCGCCTCACACCGATACATGAGAACACCGCACACACCTACCGACAATGACAGTAAAAGCTAACCAATATGCAACTCGCCAATCCTCTCGAGAATCTCAAATGGTCCAACAACAGAGACTCCACTTCTCCCGCTTACCAAACCTCAACACAACTCACAACGGCACAACCTTAAAAGCACGCACCGCCCAACCTCAAACTTCTAAAACTCGACGCTAACATCGGCGAAACTTTCATGCCCTCGCCCGAGCTAACCACAAACGAGCTCAACCTCCCGCACAACACCTCCGGTCAATCAAGCAGCAACACAGACCCAAAACAACACCGACGGCCACCAACCTTTTCTCACAAAGACTAGAGACTCGCAACACTTACCATACAATGCCTCAATGGAACCACAAGAATCGATCACGAGAATCGCAACCCAAGGCAACCTCCTAAAACTACACCGGTCTCCCCGCCGCCTAATCACGGAAACACCAACTCGCAACAAGCTCCGAAGGATCTGCCTCACTCCTCCCAAAAGACCATCGGACAAAAAGGGTGAAAACACTACAGAATCGCACTCGGCTCATAAGCCTCTAAGAACACTCTCTCTCGAACCACTGTTCGCCCACGCACCGCCTAGAACAAACCTTTGTTGCCACACCCTAATGGCAACATCTCCAACCTCCGAACTCGACATGCCTCTACTCCATAGAAATGGCATCTCATGACACCAACCGAGGTGCGAGCTCTAGCTACTCAAGTCAATACTCCAAAATCCGAACTCACACAACAACCTCAACTAGCCGACAGCTCCCACACTAAACTTACAATCCAACAACTTGAGTGCTACGAACTAGGAAGCTCAAACAACTACAATCGCATAGCTATGCCAATCCACTCATTTCTAGCTCGACTCAAATCACTAGTCGGGCAAGACAACTTGCAAACAACCAGGCCCCAGAGGGCTCCATCCACTAAACTTACCTCCATGCAAACAACGGAGCAAAGCTCGCCTCAAATATGAAACACATCTCACAAGTCCAAACGATAACACATACAAAGCTTAACCCTCAAGCTTAGGCTTAATGCACCTTCCCACCGAAACTTCATAAACGGAACTCCACTACCTCGGTCAACACCAACTACCAAGAACAAGAATACCAACAATGGTCGGCAGAGTGCAAGCTACACTAGCCAAAGAAGGATCCTCAATAAGTCCGCACTTAATCCAAATGCCACAAAGGTGCAACCTCATCCATAACTGAAACAAAGGGGCCTTCAACTACAAAGGTGCAACAGCTTCCAAGCCAACACTCAAAACCTTAACCAACTAGGCCAATGTAACGACCCAGGTTTTTCTTCCCGGTCTTCCAGGTATGCCCTAGGGGTAATTTGGTAATTTGGTCGGGCCGTCGTGGTCGCTTGTGTCTTTTCCAGCTACTAAAATTATTGGATGGTTTTGTAGGTTTTTGGAGGGGTTTGTGGTTTGGTTTGAGTAAGGTTCGTTGCAAAAGTAAAAATAAAGGAATTTGTGGCCGTAGCCGGGTTTGAACCCGGTCCCCGGGAAGCTGGTAGAGAGGTGTGCCAATTGAGCCATTAGGTGCTCTTGTTGCTCTTTCTGCATCACATCTTAGTTAACCTTGGATTTTGGAGTTTTGGTGCATTTGGTTAAATGAAATAGAATTAGGTTATTCCATTTTCTTCTCCAAAACACCTCTTGGCCGCCCAAGCTCTCCATCTCCATAGCCTTGCCGATTCTTCATCCTTGCATCTCCTTGGGTTCGATCATCATCATTCCGGTAGGTATTGATCTTCTTCTTCTTCTTCTCATCCGCTTGGTGTGCGCTTGGCCAAGTGAAAAGAGGTGTGTTGTGTGTGTTGTGTTGATTGCAAACTCACCGAGTGTAGCCGAGCCAAAGAAGACAGATCGCTCCCGATCGCCAGACGCCTCAGATCTGTCCCAAAGCCTTGTCGCTCGCCCAAAGAAGACAGACGATCGCCCGGCTGCCGACGCCCACCGATCGCTCGCGACGCCCAGATCTGTCCCAAGAAGCTTTGCCGATTCGCCAAAGCAGCCAGACGACGCTGATCGCCGCGAGACGCCAGAGGTCTCGCCAGCCGCCGCGCGTCAGCCCACGCGCGCGCTGCCGCCATCGCGCGCCCTCGCCGGTCCGCTTGCCGAATCGCTGCCCGCGCGCGCTTCGCCAGACGCTGCCGCCCGGCGCGCTCCTCGCTGAAGCCGCCGCCGTGTCCGCATCGCACGCCAGCCGCCAGACGCTTTCGCCCAGACGCTCGCCGCCGCGCGCTGTCCTCGCTGCCAGCGTTGCGCGCCAGCCAGCAGCCAAATACGCGCCCTGCCTGCCGTGCCCGCCAGCAGAAATTTCTAAGCTCGTGGTCGTCGCGCGCCGCGTGAGTTCCCTTTGAGCCGCTTGCTTGTCGTTTCTATTGTTGTTTAGATATTTTAGATGCCGATTATTGTTGGTTTGCTAGGTTCCCGCCGCTAGCTCGGGATTGTTCCGCAGCCTTAGGATTTGTGTGTAGAAGTCTTCCACCAAGGTAAGGATTTCTTACCGGGTTGTGTGGACTTCGCGTATATTTGTGATTGTTGTTTTGTATGCCTGTATGATTACTAGCATGTTTATCTCTAGGTGCTCTGCTCGAATTCTCGATCGCATGAACTCTTGTATTGTTTCTCATGTTAGCCCATGCTAGGTTGTTCTATTCTAGCATGTTCGATATCTGCTCTTGCTTCGTAGTATCATGCTAGGTTCTTTGTATCCGATGAGCACGTATTGGATCGCATTGATTGAATCGTTATTATTGTTAAGGTTTAGAATTGAGGTAGATAGAATCATCCGGCCCGATGCATAAAGTATCTTGTATCTATGGCAAGGACGCTCGAGACAGCTTCTCCGCCCTTGGACCCCGTGAGGGGATTAGCTATCCCAACCGTAGGCCCCCCGCAATCTTGGGTGAGGGTGGCAGATCGTTAAATGCCCCAACGGCCGGGATGATGACTTGGCATTGCCTCGCCCCGCAGCATGCACGCGCCTCGCCGTGTTCGGCCGTAGCCCTTGATTGCCACTGTTAGGGCAAGGACCGCTTCTCGTGTAAGCCTACCACGACCGGCCTTTAGCCTCAAAGTGCGGTGGTACAGCCGACATAGTTCGCGTGTCCGTGTCTCACACCCTATGTCGCGACACCGATCCGTAGATTTAGTTAGGCATGGTGGATCAACTCGGGCAATTTGCCACTAGACCCGGCACTTCCCGCAGTTTGCGTGAGTATGCGCGCGCGCTACGCCATTACAGCGCCACCGATCGAGAGCTCCTCGGGATCTTGAGCTAGTGCACCTTTCGTGATCGCCGTGAGACAGCCGAGGCCGGACTTGTTCCCGTGATAGCGCTTTAGTGTGTTGTGGTATTTCCGGACTAAGACCCCGAGATGGCATCCGAGGTCCAAGTGTGGACTTAGCTATGTGCTCCGCCTCGTGTTTGTACTCATAGCTTGCATACATTCTTCTAGATGATCAGTATATCGTATTGTACCCTGCTGCTGGGATTCTTACTGGTAATTCGTTACTCACCCTTATTCTCGTGGTTTTCCACAGTAATCAAGGCGGAGACAGGATGGTCGATGGAGGAGCCGTGATCATGGAATCTCGCTGTCATCTCTCGATTATTCTATTTTATTTATCATGACTCTTGACTTTTGTTATTTCCCCCCCAATGCATGTAGACGGGCACAGAGCCCCGTGATGTTTTCTTACGCTTTATGGATTCCAAAGATATTTATACTTGTGGATTGTTTTAATGGTTTAAATAAATCTCTCGATCGAGTATGCTTTTAGAAATGTATGTTTTGGTTGTTGAATGTTTCTGCTTTTTACTTGGGATCCGAAATGTATTTTTCTTAATATCTTTTATTTTCACTACATGCATTGGGGTAAAGGCCCAATTAGAGCCCCTTTTGGGTCTGCTCTTTACAGCTTGGTATCGTGAGCTCGTAGTCATAGATTCTCAGAGACCGACCTTTGTTGTAGGTCGCTTTTCCATGATCATCAAGACTGGCTACCATCAGCACGCCTAGATTTATTGTTTTAGAAAGGAAAAGGGTTAAGAATTTACAATACCTATCATCTAGTGTATGCCTTGTTTGGTGTTGTGGAATGGTGACAAAGTGTGTTTTGATTCGTTGTTGGGTTGGATGTAGATCGCCAAAGATGCTACCACCCGCATCGGAGAGGAGGTTCGAGAGCGTGTCGAGGTATCGTGGATCGGATCTCGACATCGCAGGACATCGCCCCAAGCCGACATCGATGGCATTCCACCAAAGAAATTTCCTCCTCGTTACGCCTAGAGCGGGCGCTGAGGCGATCGAAGCGCCGTGAGATCGCTCCCGGAGCAGAGTTTGCCGAGTCTATGAGGGCTTTTATGGTCGCGATGTTGAGTGACCAGAGGGCGTAGACCTGTGCCTTGTTGGCGTGGCAAATGGAAGAGTCCCGAGCCCAGACGAGCAAACACTCGATTGGTTCAAAGAGAGCTCAAGAGCACCTCCACTCCACAGAGCAAGTAGCCCCAGAGGCGATATGGCAGAGGGTGCCGAGGAATTGGGTAGGTGGTCAAGGATTTTGTGAAGTGGAAGCCTAAGAAGTTCGATGCCACCGGGATGCGTTAGCGGCAGCCTGTGTGGATTGCCCATTTGGAGTACACCTTCCGATCATGGTGTGCCCCGATATTCAGAGGCCGAGATGTGCGGCTCATGTGCTAGGAGGCACAATGAGATGGTGGTGGGAGTCCACCTTGAGCGAGAGACCACCGGGTCTCCACCCGCTACTTGGGAGTTCTTCAAGGCCGAGTTCAAGGTAAAGTTCATCGCTGATGAGGCTCGTGAGAAGATGGTGGAGCTCTTCCAACCTCAAGCAGGTTCTCGATTCCATTGAGGAATATGAGCGCAAGTTCTCGTGAGTATGGATATTTTGCTCCTCGCTTGATTGCCACCCTGTAATAAGATTCTAAGTTCATATCCGGATTGAGGCAGTGTGTTTCCTGTGATGTCGTGGCTCGTGCCCCGACACTTATGCTAGGGTCATCCCAGCTTAGCCACGATCTATAATGGGAAGTATCCTCACTGAGCGGGTTGTTGCCGCCTGCTCAGCTCGGCCCCGTCCCAAAGCAATGTGGGGGCGTAAGAGAAAGTTTGACTTTTCGGAGGCGCCAAACCACCACGCCAAGGGCGCTTTCAGCACAGAGATCACGGGAGAGCTTCATCCGCTTCACTCGACAGCAGGGGAGGACCTGTGCGCTTCCCGCTTGTGCACTTGTGGGAAAGTCCACGCCGAGAGCCTCACACCGACCTAGATTGTGCTTCCGCTGTGGTAGAGAGGGTCACATGGCCCGCTTTTGTGATCACCAAACTATGGCAACTCGGCCAAATACAGCAAGTTAGGTCGAGTGTTTGCTACGACTGTCAGAGGCCGAGCGCATTTGGATGCCGCCGTGGCGTGTACGCTTCTTGTTTTAGATCACCGCGCATTTGTCTTGTTTGATTCTCGTTCCACGATTCTTTTGTATCTGTGTTGTTTGTCGAGCATGCTAAGTTGAGGCTAGAGCCTCTAGGTTTTGAGTTATCTCGCTGCAACTCCTTCCGGGAGTTAATATGTTGGCTAGAGATAAGATTATGATGGCCGATCGAGATATCCGAGAGTTGCTTAGGGCTACGCTCATAGTTCCGCCTATGAGCGGTTTTGATGTGATTCTTGGTATGGAGTGGTTAGTCACTAACCACGCGCTGATTGACCGCCACCGAAAGAAGTAGTGTTCGACCGCCAGTCGCCTAGCTTTAAGTTTCGTGGAGTCCAGGTGGAGTTTGCCCGCCGATGGTGTCACCGTGAAAGCTCGCGCTTGCTAGCTCATGGAGCTTGGGGCTATCTAGCCAGCTGTTGTTCGGGAAGAGCCGCCTCGCTGCCTGCTGATCAAAGCCGGCCGTGCAGAGTTCGCGGATGTGTTTCCCGAGGAGTTACCGGGTTGCCCCAAAGAGAGAGGTTGACTTCATTATTGAGCTCGAGCCGTGGACCCTCCCTATCTCGAAGGCTCCGTGACGCATGGCGCCACGGAGTTAAAGGAATCAAGATTCAGCAGGGAGATGTTAGACCGAGGGTTCATCCGCCCAAGTGTGTCCCCGTGGGGAGCACCGGGCCTGCTTTGTGAAAAAGAAGGATGGTTCTATGCGCTTATGTATTGATTACCGCGAGCTTAATAAGGTGACAAAGTGAAGAATAAGTATCCGCTGCCCGTGATCGATGATTTGTTCGATCGCCTTCAGTGGAGCTTCAGTGTTCTCCAAGATAGATCTGAGATCCTGCTTACCATCGGGCCATGATCGTGGATGCCGACATTCCTAAGACAAATTTTCGTGTCCGTATATGGTCACTATGAGTTTGTGGTCATGTCGCTTGGATTGACCAATGCCCCACCGCGTTTATGGACATGATGGATAGGGTGTTCAAATCATTTTGGACAAATTTCACATCGTGTTCATTGACGATATTCTGATTTATTCGAGGTCTAAAGAAGACCATGCAGAGCATTTGAGGCGAGTATTGGCAGCTTTGAGGGAAAACCACTTTTATGCGAAGTTTTCCAAATGTGATTTCTGGTTGGAGCAGTGGCCTTCCTAGGCCACGTGAGTTTCGAGAGATGGTATAGCCGTGGACCCCGCGAAGATTGAGGCCGTGAGTTCATGGGCCAAGCCGACTTCAGCTGCCGAGATTCGCAGCTTTCTCTGGTTTGGCAAGTGTTACTACCGCTTGGTCATTAAGGACTTCTTCGCTTTAGCCTCGCCTCACTCGTCCGACGAGGAAGGGTGTCGAGTTTGTTTGGGACAAAGTGTGATGATAGCTTTGCTGTGCTCAAGCGCAGCTTGACTTCAAACTACTGTTGGCAATCCCGAGGGGACAGTGGTTTCGTGGTCTACAAAGTGATGCTTCCAAGTTTGGATTAGGTTGTGTGTTGATGCAAAGACGGAAGGTCATTGCCTATGCTTCCCGTCACCGGCCGTATGAGCAGAACTACCCGACTCATGATATGGAGTTGGCGCAGTGGTGTTTGCAATCAAGATTTGGAGGCATTACCGTGCACGGTGAGCGGATTCGAGATGTTTACCGATCACCGAGCCTCAAGTATCTGCTTTACTCGTAAGGAGTTGAATATGAGGCGCAGGAGATGGTTAGAGCCGGTAAAGGATTATGATCATGCGATTTTGTACCATCCGGTAAAGCCAATGTAGTGGCCGATGCTTTGAGCAGAAAGACGCCGCACTCGCGGCGTTGTTGAGTTCCCACCACTTTGCGAGAGAGTTCGAGCGGGCGAGGTTGCAAAGTGTTGTTGGGAGAGGTTACCGCCAGTGGTAGCTCGGCTTGATCGCTCACCAGGCCGAATCGGCAAATGGATTATAGATACCAGCTTGGGTGACCCGCACTTAAGAGATTGGTTGACAGAGTCGGGCATGCGACGGTGACTTTGACTTTGTGTATTCACCAGACATGCTGGGTTGACTTATAGAGGCCGGCCAGTGTGTTCCGGACATTGCAGTTTGCGAGCCGAGTTGCTCCTGAGGCCCATCGTTCTCTTTTGCTTGGCACCCCTGTGGGTACCAAGATGTATCGTGACCTTGCTGCACTTTCTCGTGGATGGGGATGAAGAGAGATGTGGCAGAGTTTGTCACCCTGTCTCACTTGTCGCCAAGTGAAGGCACCTGTGCAGAGGCCACCGTTTGTCGCACCACCGAGTGTACCCCAGTGGAAATGGGAAGAGATCTCTATGGACTTTATATCCGGTTTGCCAAGGACTCCGAGGAAGTTCTCTCGATTTGGGTGATAGTCGACCGCTTGACCAAGAGCGCACACTTCATTCCCTGACGAGACACTTATACCGTGGAACAAAGGGGCGCAAATGCTTTGGGAGCGAGATCATCCGTTATCATGGTGTACCGGTGAGGATTGTGTCCGATCGTGACTGCGCGGTTCATTCACTCGCTTCGAGAGCGCCCGAAGGGTTTGGGCACAGAGTGCGCTTTCAAAGATGACTTTTCACCCTCGACGGATGGTCGACCGAGAGAGTGAATCGATTCTCGAGGATATGTTGAGGGCTTGTGTGTTGGATTTCCTGTGCGCTTGGGACCAAAGATTCAGATTTGATGGAGTTTGCCTATAACAACAGCTTACTACCGATTTATCTGATGGCTCCATTCGAGGCATTGTATGGTAAGCGTTGTCGGTCCCCGTGTTCGGGGAAGAGGTTGGTGGTAGACAGTTTTGGGTCCCGAGTTATCGCAGCTTGACCAATGGTGCAGCAAGGCGTAAGATTAGAGCTCGTATGTTGACCGCTTCAGAGCGGCGCAGAGAGTTACGCCGATGTTCGGCGCCGAGATTTGGAGTTTGAGGTTGGTCAAGCATGTGTTCCTTAAGGTTGCTCCGGCGCGAGGTGTTCCGAGGTTTGCAAGCGTGGGAAGTTGAGTCCCCGATTTGTTGGTCCGCTTTGAGATCCTAGAGAGGATTGGCAGAGTTGCTTACCTGCTTAGCCCTACCTCCGCTACTATCGGCATAGTGTTTTTCATGTATCGATGTTGAGGCAAGATGTGCCGGACCTGCCGCACATTGTGGACTTTGAGCCTTTGCAACCGAATGAGGATTTGAACTTCGAGGAGAAGCCGGTGAGGATCCTTGCCTTTGAGACCAAGACGCTATGCAATCGCGAGATTCGCTTTGGTAAAGGTTCGGGAAGAGTCGGGGTTCTGAGGAAGCCACTTGGGAACGGGAAGACGAGATGAGATTGCATTACCCCGAAATAAGCTTTGTTTTAAGGACTTTCGAGGACGAAAGTCATAAAAAGGAGGGAATATTGTAACGACCTGTGTTTTTCTTCCCGGTCTTCCGTATGCCCTAGGGGTAATTTGGTAATTTGGTCGGGCCGTCGTGGTCGCTTTGTGTCTTTTCCAGCACTAAAATTATTGGATGGTTTTTGTAGGTTTTTGGAGGGGTTTGTGGTTTGGTTTGAGTAAGGTTCGTTGCAAAAGTAAAAATAAAGGAATTTGTCCAGAGCCGGGTTTGAACCCGGGTCTCCCGGGAAGTCAGTAGAGAGGTGTGCCAATTGAGCCATTAGGTGCTCTTGTTGCTCTTTCTCGCATCACATCTTAGTTAACCTTGGATTTTGGAGTTTTGGTGCATTTGGTTAAATGAAATAGAATTAGGTTATTCCATTTTCTTCTCCAAAACACCTCTTGGCCGCCCAAGCTCTCCATCTCCATAGCCTTGCCGATTCTTCATCCTTGCATCTCCTTGGGTTCGATCATCATCATTCCGGTAGGTATTGATCTTCTTCTTCTTCTTCTCATCCGCTTGGTGTGCGCTTGGCCAAGTGAAAAGAGGTGTGTTGTGTGTGTTGTGTTGATTGCAACACCGAGTGTAGCCGAGCCAAGAAGACAGATCGCCCGATCGCTCGCCGACGCCCAGATTCTGTCCCAAAGAAATTTTGTCGTCGCTTCAAAGAAGACAGACGCCCTCGCTGCCGCACGCCCACCGATCGCTCGCGACGCCCAGATCTGTCCCCAAAGAAATTTTCGCCGATTCGCCAAGCCAGCCGCGATCGCCCGACGCCGCGACGCCAGAGGTCTCGCCGCCACGCTGGCTCCGCCGCGCTTCGCGCCGCCATATCGCGCGCCGCTGCGTGTCCGCTTGCCGAATCGCCGCTCGCGCCGCTTCGCCCAGACGCGCTTCGCGCTACTGCCCTCGCTGAGCCGCTGCTGTGGTTCGTGATCGCGACGCCGCCGCCCGCCGCCGCTGCGCCGACGCTCGCCAAGGCCTCGCTCGAAGCGCGTTGCCGGTTGCCGTGCAGCGCAGCGCTGGCCCAAGCGTCCGTCCGCGTCGTAGCCACAAGCAGCAGCCAAGGCGCGGCCTTGCTGTGCTACCGCCGCCAATTCTAAGCTCGTGTCGTCGCGCCGCGTGAGTTCCCTTTGCCGAGCTTGCTGCTTCTATTGTTGTTTAGATATTTTAGATGCTGATTATTGTTGGTTTGCTAGGTTCCCGCCGCTAGCTCTCTGGATTGTTCCGCAGCTTAGGATTTGTGTGTAGAAGTCTTCCCCACCAAGGTAAGGATTTCTTACCGGTTGTGTGGACCTCATGGTATATTTGTGATTGTTGTTTTGTATGCCTGTATGATTACTAGCATGTTTATCTCTAGGTGCTCTGCTCAATTCTCGATCGCATGAACTCTTGTATTGTTTCTCATGTTAGCCCATGCTAGGTTGTTCTATTCTAGCATGTTCGATATCCGCTCTGCTTCGTAGTATCATGCTAGGTTCTTTGTATCCGATGAGCACGTATTGGACCGCATTGATTGAATCGTTATTATTGTTAAGGTTTAGAATTGAGGTAGATAGAATCATCCGGGCCGATGCATAAAGTATCTTGCATCTATGGCAAGGACGTTCGAGACGCTTCTCCGTCCTGGACCCCGTGAGGGATTAGCTATCCCAACCGGTAGGCCCCGCAATCTTGGGTGAGGGTGGCGATCGTTAAATGCCCCAACGGTCGGGATGATGACTTGGCATTGCCTCGCCCCGGCAATCGGCACGCGTCCTCGGCCAGTGTTCGCCAGTAGCCTTGATTGCCACTGTTAGGGCAAGGACCGCTTCGGGTGTAAGCCTACCACGACCGGGTTCCTTAGCCTCAAAGTGTGGTACAGCCGACATAGTTCACGTGTCCGTGTCTCACACCCCTATGCCGCTGACACCGATCCGTAGATTTAGTTAGGCATGGTGATCGAACTCGGGCAGCTTTGCCACTAGACCCTGCACCCCCCGTAGTTTGCGAGCATGCGGTGCGCGCTTACGCTCATTACAGCAACACGATCGAGAGCTCCTCGGGATCTTGAGCTAGTGCACCTTTCGTATCGCCGTGAGACAGCGGTGAGGCCGGACTTGTTCCCGTGATAGCGCGTTTAGTGTGTTGTGGTATTTCCGGACTAAGACCCCGAGATGGCATCCGAGGTCCAAGTGTGGACTTAGCTATGTGCTCCGCTCGTGTTTGTACTCATAGCTTGCATACATTCTTCTAGATGATCAGTATATCGTATTGTACCCTGGTTGGGGATTCTTACTGGGTAATTCGTTACTCACCCTTATTCTGCGTGGTTTTCCACGTGTAATCAAGGCGGGAGACAGGATGGCCGATGGAGGAGCCGTGATCATGGAATCTCGCTGGTCATCTCGATTATTCTATTTTATTTATCATGACTCTTGACTTTTGTTATTTCCCAATGCATGTAGACGGGCACAGCCCCGTGATGTTTTCTTACGCTTTTATGGATTCCAAAGATATTTATACTTGTGGATTGTTTTAATGGTTTAAATAAATCTCTCGATCGTAGTATGCTTTTAGAAATGTATGTTTTGGTTGTTGAATGTTTCTGCTTTTTACTTGGGATCCGAAATGTATTTTTCTTAATATCTTTTATTTTCACTACATGCATTGGGGTAAAGGCCCATTTAGAGCCCCTTTTGGGTCGGTCTTTACAAACCAAACACTCATAGGAGGCGAAACAACCCCATCGCAACTTCCAAAGACACCACTCACGAGTCCGCTTAACTAGACCAACAACCGCTCTGCAAGCACCAACAAACTTTTCCTCCTACTAGCACCACTACCACCAATTCCAAGACCAAGGAATAACCTAACAACTCCCAAGGAGAAACAGGTCCTTACAAGCGCATATCGAAGGAGGACAGAGAGCTTCACAACCGCTCACTGCCTTGCTCACCTAGGCACAACATCCAACTCTCCCAGAGGCAACAACAAGGGGTCCACCACAGATCGGATCACCAACCACTGCAAGAGAGAAGACTCACCCCAAACAACAAATAAGGGCACTCTCAAACTCGGGAACAGGAGAGACATCCTACAGTGGCAAACCACTTACCCACGAACAAGGCTAACTCCTTGGCAACTCGAAAACCACACCTTGGCCAACATCAAGCACCAACTTGCCACCACACCGGAACCAAATCCGGACTCTACTCCAAACAAACTCGCTTGTTAGCCTACCAAAATCGCCAAAGAACTCACCCGAGGCTACAAACTACCCGACTCGCTTGCCAACTAAACTCACTACCTGGTCCGACTGAGCTCCGTGAGGCTCTCCACAACTAGGGTTCTTCGGCAACCCTCGACACACACTCGCCGCCTAACGGTCTAACAACCAACTACCGAACAAACAACTCCTTTTTCCAAAGATCACAACCACGCTGCCCGCGCCCAAACCTCGAAACCAAAAAGACCGTAAACGCCTGTAATGTGTCATCCTCCTACTCAAAGCATCGCCACAATGTAGCTTCCACCTAGGTAAGGATTCCGAGCAACATCCTTAGCAACTACGGTCCAGAACTACGCGGCTTCACTACATCCACCATTCGCTCAAAGACCATCCGAACACCAACCATGAACACAAGAGGTTCCACCAACCAAGCTTAGGTTCAACTTAACAAACTTGCCTAGGCAACAACCCAACTACGAGCACGGTATCCTTACAACCTCAACTAAAGCCTTACAACATCCACCGAGTCCAACTTCTCCGTGTAACGCCCCGCTTTTCTATTCCAGCCTCTCGAGGTGCTTCCGCTCATTCGGTGGTTCGGTTGGGCCGTTAGAGCTGCTTTGACCTTAGGGTATTTTGGTCTTTTTGCTCCTCGGCAGGATTTGTGGATTTTCGTGGTTTCGAGGCAGCTCCCGCCTTTGTTGAGGCTTGTATGTTGGTGGTCATGAGTCCCAGATGTTTGGGCTATTCGTTTGGGAGTTCTGGTTGTGATTTGGGTTTTGGGCAAAGTGATCTTTGTTTGGGTGTTTCCTTTGGGATTCGAGCCCAAGCCCTTAGAGATGATTTGGGAGTTTGTTTTAAGTGAGAGTTATTGTTTGGAAAAGGTTGCTTCACTGTCTCAAGGAGGAAGCCTGAAGTGGGATTTAAGGACTTTAAGGCTTATTTAAATTGGTTAAGGATGGAAAGGAGGATAAAATCCCATTTTTCCTTTTAATTCCCTTTTCCTTTTATTTTTCCCTTTTATTTTCCAAAATCCCCAAAATTCCTTTTTCTCTCCCTTTCTCTCTCCTCCACCCGAGCAAATTTCTAGCCGCACACCATGCCCAAATTTCTAGTCGCACCATGTCCAAATGAGCCGCGCCCGCACCAGCCGCCAGTGTCGCCCATGCCCGCGCCGGCCGAGCCACCACCAGCCAGCCGATCGCATCGCCCTCGCCCTAGTCGCGCGAAGCACGATTCGCTTCGCCAGTGCCGCCTCCGTGTCGCCTAGGTCGCGCCGAGCCCAGATCGGCATCGCCGTGCCGCCTCCGTGTCGCCCAGTCCGTGTCGAGTCGCCCGAGCCCTCGCCGCACCGAAGTCGCCGCCTCAGAGGGTCGCCGTGCCTTTCCCGAGCGCCCCGGAGCCCATCGCGTCGCCGCCTCGCCGCGCTGCGCCGTCTTCTTTCTTACGCTAAGCCGCGTCGTGTGTGTCGCCGCCACCCGAGCTCGAGCCCGCGCGCCGGCGCGCTTGCTCGCCCAACACACGCCAGTGCTCAAGGCAATACCGCGCCCTGCGCCTCGCTGCCTGGGCCGCAGTGCCCAGCCGCCCACCACCGCTTTCTCGCGCCCACTGCCGCTGTGTGTGTGCTGGTTGGCCCGAGCCTTGTGGCTTCTGATGGTATTTCCTGAGTCTTTTCTTCGTTGGGCCCCGATTTGTTGGTCTTTGCTTAGGGATTTATTTGGGCAAGCTTATGTATTTGATTTGGGCCGCTTTATTTTATGTTTAGGTTGTTTGGGTTCGATTAGAGGCTCGAGGATTGCTTGGTTGATTTGTGATTATTTTCTCGCTTGTCCTGTAAGGATTTCTTACCGTGGTTGTGTGGACCTCGCGATATGTCTCGATTGTGCCTTGTATGTTTGCCGATTGTTATGAGCATGATAGTGATAGGCACTTTGTTTGATCTCTTGCTAGCATGTTTGTTGATTTTACATGTTAGTGCCATGCTAGGTTTGTTCTTCCAAAGATGCTTGTGATTCCCGCTTAAGTTGTAGTATCATGCTAGGTAAACGTGATTGATGTCGGTCTTTGCTTGCTAGCCAGAATCATTGATTTACTCTTGTATTCTTGGATAGAGTAGTAGGGTTTGTCATCATCCGCAGGCCGAGAGCGGACATAACGTGACTTTGTCCCCACCGGTCGGGAGTAGAGCGAAGCATAACGTACATTGCTTCCCCGCACCGATGTGTGATGTAGCTACCACATCGGCATAAGCCTAGTTTGTAGCTCGCTAGAGCGGAACCACGCCAACGGTGCAAGCCCGCCTTGGCCGGTTCTTAGCTTCGTGTCTGTGGTACAGCCGCACAGATGAGTGTCGAGGGCCTCGCACCATCGTGTTCGGTGACACCGCTTTCGAGTCTTAGGCATGCGTGCACTGCCCGCGTAGTTTGCCCTTAGGCCCCGCATTTACGCCGGTTGCGTGTGAGAGCATGCGGTGTGCGCAAGACACGCGTAGTAGCCTGCTTGAGAGCTCCCCGGCCAATGTTCGTGAGTACACCATTCCTTCCAGCTTTAGAGCCGATCATCGGGTACTCTCCCGATAGTCCGATTTTTAGCGAGGGTAAGAGGCCCTTGAGGACACCCATTGGGATTGGCTTTTGAGCTAATCAAGTGGTCGAGGAGAAAGACCCTCGAGGGTGCTCTGGACATCTTGGGATCGGTTTTTGAGCTGATCAATTGGCCGAGGGAGAAAGACCCTCTGAGATGTCCCGGATTGGTTATGAGAACCAATCATTAGGCCTAAGTAGGAGACTTCCGATGATTCCGGCAAGAGACTTCCGATGTTTCCATCTTGTGTTATGAGCTCGTTGAGCTATGATCCATGTTGGTAGTCGTTTGCTTGCATATTGAGGTGCTAGAAGACTCGATGTATCGTATTGTACCCGGTTGGGGATTCTTACCGAGTATGTTTATACTCACCCTTATTTATCTTTAGGTAACTCGACAAACACCAGGAGGGCTAGCGGAGGAGCTGATTGATCATGGGGAACCGCCGGCACTCTGCCTTTTATTATTGCATTGTTTATTCAAAGATGTAGATGGACAGAGTCCTAGGGGAACATTGTTTAAAACGTTGCTTAAATTGTATTGTACATTTTATTAAACACTAGCCAGGATGTTTTACTTTGTTGGATTGTTTAAACTTAAATTGTTGGTTATGTTTTAAGGGCTCCCCCTTCTCATATGTTTTGAAAGATTTTTAAATGTAAGCTCTAAACCGCTTGTTATCATATTTAACTTGCATGCTGAGTAAGATCCCAGGTTTAGGACCATGTTTTGGGTCGGGTTCTTACACCAGGAACTGAGCACCAGTTCTCCAATGCAATCCCTACATGGTTCTGGAACTCTCGCCACTAGAACGAACTACACGAACACACTTGTGTGCACAACTCTCAACCTTCATTCAGAGATCCAAGACTAACAGGTGCTTTCCAAAAGGCAACACTAATTTCTGGCAGAGATACAATCAACCAAAGGAACACCAAAAGTTCCATCTCCACACGATACTCGAAGTAGTGGCAACCTTGCTCTGCTAAAACATAACGATGCCAAACCGAACTTACTTTATACCAAGACTCTACCAAGTGCGCTTACACATAAGGCGTCCTACTCATCTCATAGGCATCCAACTCATCTCATAAGCATCCAACTCATCTCACGGGCATCCAACTCATGGTTCCCCTGCTGGACTGAACTCGCATCTACAATGCTCACTCAACTCAGGTTTAGGCACCCAAAGGTAGTGGACCGCACTACCAACCACAAAGATCTCTTGGCCTTAGCACTAGCGTGAGACTCACACGCACTAACACTTACCAGCCGCCAACCTGCTGACTTACTCGACCCCCAAGAACACCGGGAAGAGGCTCCAGCTCTCCTCTCGAACATCCTTTCACTTGTGGTCCTTCAACTACCACTGAACTAGCCCTCTTGCACGACCTAAACAAGTGCATTTTCCATAAATGGATCCAATGGCTAAAGAAGTGTGCTGAACTCCGGACGGCATAGAACCATCTGCTATGCCAAGCCAAACTCCAGCCTGAACCAGACTTAGTGCCAAAGTGGCACACCAACCAACGCACCTCAAGTGCTACTACTTCCAAATCCACACCTGAGGAAGCTGGGCTGTTAAACAACAGCAGGCTCGCAAGGGATCAAAGATGACCCTTCATCTGCCTCAAGCCACTAACACGGCAACTTGCCAAACAATCGGGCGACTGGTGGAGACTCGCTAGTCCACCTCTCACAAGGGACTTCCACCACCATCCGATGAACCAAACAAAGCCACAGAACGCGGCACACCTCGGCCTTTGAATGTGCAGGGCATCCCACACACGGATGCTAAACTCAAACCTCGCCAACTACTTTACTACTAGCGAGGGACTTACTAAAACATCGAGCTCTACAGCATCCATTTGCCAACCTAGGCGTCTCCATCAACGCCAACAAACTCATCCGAATAAACTCGCGATCATGCCCTCCCGAGAACCTCCGGGGCTACAAGAGCTACCGAGGAAAACGCTGAAATAAACTCACCACCGGGCTAATCGTGCCCGGACTCCTCACTACGCGCTACAAATCGCGCTGGGTCTCCGCTCTCGATAGCTAAAGATCTGCCATCAAATCTCTCAAAGCCGGAGCACACTCTGCTCAAGGAGTCTCACTGGGGGCATCGCTAGCCTCTACCCCCTCCTCTAGGCAACTCAATCGCCGGGCCAAATTTGGCATGCGGGCCTAACAACCGGGCGCGCCTCAACATCAACACGATCCGTCCAACTCCCGGGTCGGACATGCCAAGCGCTCTGCTCCTGCGGTGCGATCAACATACCGACGATCGCACGAAGCACCACCACCCTCTCACTAGGGGAAAGCGAAGAATCGGGCCACAAATGGCCAACGGAGTCTAATCTCTACTTCCCTCCGGGACGATATCCCGGTGGTATCTCGAATCTATCTCGATACCCCGACAAGCCGCAAACATACTCCTTACATCATGAAGTTGGCATGATGGCGCTCTAAACCCAAAACCAACGACGAGTCGAACTCGCTCGCTCCGCTCCACAACACAAAACAAGGCATACACTAGATGAAAGGTATTGTAAATTCTTAACCCTTTTCTAAAAACAGAAAACTTAGGCGTGCACTGATGACCGCTGAGTGCCGGTGATCATGGGAAAGACGACCTACAACAAAAGGTCACCTACAAAGTCTATGACTCGAGCTCGATACCAATCAGAAAGACCCACCCAAAAGGGGGTTTCTAAATAGGCCTTTACCCCAATGCATGCATTTAAAGGAAAGGACAATATGCAAATAAGTTTTCGTGATTCCCAATTAAAACAAAACAATCAAGGTTCAATCGAAATCAATATAGTTTGTCAAACTCCGTCCCTCGTCTCCAAGCACTGCTTTTCAAGGCAAATACATTTCCAAAACGTACACTCTGATCAGAGAGATTTATTAAAACATTTGAAACATTCTCAAATTCAATAAAGCGGAATCCACAAAAATTTCGAAAACATCCTAGGGCTCAGTGCCCAAATACATGCATTCAGGGGAAAATGAAAGACAAGAGTCATAGAAATAAAAAGTCGAGACGCAGCGGAAGTTCCCATGATCATAGCTCCTCCTTCACCCATCCCGCCTCGCGCCATGGTTACTGAAAGATAAGTAAGGGTGAGTAACGAATTACTCAAGAAGAATCCCCAACCGGGGTACAATACGATGCACATGGTCATCTAGATGAGTGTATGCAAGCTATGAATATAAACACGTAATAGAGCACATAGCTTAAGTCCACACTTGGACCTCGGATGCCAACTCGTGGTCTTAGTCCTAAATAAATCCACCACACAATACGCCCTATACGAGAAACAAGTCTCGGCCTCACTGCCTCACCGCCGATACGAAAGGTACACTAGCTCAAGATCCCGAGGAGCTCTCCTGGCTTGGCGCCAGAATGAGCGTAAGCATGCACCGCGTGCTTCCACAGCACTATGGGGGTGCCGGGTCAGTGGCAAGCCGCCCATATCCGGATACCACGCCTAACTAAATTCTCTGGATCGGTGTCACCGACATAGGGTGTGAGACTGGACACGTGAACTATGTCACCTGAACCACCGCACTGAGGCTAAGGAAACGGGTCGTGGTAGGCTTACACCGTGAAGCCGCCCTTACCTTAACAGTGGCAATCGGGGGCTACGGCCGAACACGCCGAGGACGTGCCGATCGCCGGGACGAGGCAATGCCAAGTCATCATCCCGACGGTTGGGGCATTTAACGATCTGCCACCCTCACCCAAGATTGCGGGGCCTACCGCTTGGGTTAGCTAATCCTCACGGGGTCCAGGGACGGAATGACTTGCTCGACGCCCCCGCCATGGATGCAAGGTACTTTATGCATCAGGCCCTTGATGATGCTATCTACCCGCAATTCTAACTCGCCCTAGCAATCAACACACAATTCCATAAAATCCAATACGTGCTCAATAAGAGTACAACGAGCCTAGCATGATACTACGAAGCAAGAAATGATACGAGCATGCCGTAAAGGAACAACCTAGCATGGACTAACATGAGAAACAACATAGGAAATTATGCCACGGGAATTCGAATAGAGCACTTATCAGAAACATGTCAATAAACACAAACAAGCATACAATCAAGAATCACATAATATATCGCAGGTCCACACAACTCCTGTAAGAAATCCTTACCCCGCCTAAGACTTCTAAACACAAGAAACCTAAGTCGATCGAACCCGAAAGCTACCTAGCGAGAACCTAACAAAAACAACAATAATTACAATCAAAAGGCCCAAATAATATAAAACAAACAGGGCTAAGCTGGGGAGCAACTCACGAGGCACGGCTGACACTCGGACGGGCCGACTGCACGGGCTAGGCAAACGGCTGGCGCTGCACAGCGCAGGCGCGCTACTGACACGGTATCGGGCGCTGCTCGCCTGGCGCGCTGACACGGCTGGCGAGCGGCGCGCGCGAACGCGCGCGGCGAGCGCAAGCGCGGCGGCGGCGCGCGCGCGGGCGCGACGACATGGGCTGGGACGAGCGACTCGGACCTAGGCTCGGTGATCTGGCGTAAGACACGCGACGAGGGCGCGGGGACGCGCGATCTGGCTGGGATCGGCACTGGCGATGGCGCGCGACGCTCGGGCTGAGGCGACCTGGGCTGGGCGAGGGCGAGCGCGCGAGGTATTTTAGTTATTGGCAAAATTAATGGGTTTTTTAGTGCTTCCTTTGGGATTTGAACCCTTGCCCTAAATGGTTTTGGGAGTTTGTAGGAAAAAGAGTTTTTCTAGAAAGAAAAGTTTGTTTGGGCCGGGTTTTGAAAGAGGAAGCTTTGGGAAGGGATTTTAGACCCATTTAAATTAGGAAAAGGGAAGAAAAATCAAGAAAGTCCCTTTCCCCTTGTTTTGCAATCTCTCTCACTCTCTCTCTCTCTCTCCTAGCCGACCTCACCAAGAAAACCCAACCCTAGCCGCCCAGCCATGCCCTAGCCGCAACACACCCTGGCCGCATAAGACCGCTCACCCAAGATCGCCCTGCCTGACCACGCCGCACTGACGTCCCGCATCGCCCACCCCAGTGCGCCCAGACGCGCATCGCCGCCCAACCAAAGCGCCCAGACGCTGCCAGCGCGCGCGCTTTCGCACCAGTGCCGCCAGACGGGCCGAGCCGCTCACTGGCTGGCCAGATCCCGACGTGTCGCCCGGCGCCACTGGCTGCCGCCAGAGCGTCGCCGCCCGCACGCTGTCTCCTCGCACCGACGCCTCGCCCGCGCGCCCGAGCCGGTGTGTTCGCTGCGCTGCGGCGGCCAAGGCTCAGCACGCCCCCTACTCGCTAGCGCCCGGCGCCAGCGCCGCCAGCCGCCCCGCTTGTCCTTGCCGACGGACAAACGCCGCTGCCGTGCGGGTTGGGGCGTGACCTTGTGTCTTCTCGGTCGGTAATTCCCAGTCTTTTCTCCTTTGGGCACTAGGTCATTGGTCACTGCTTATTTAATCGAGTTGTTTTACTAAAATGCTTAGGTTGCTCGGTCTCGCTTTAAAGCTCGAGGGTCATTATTTGATTGTGAAAGTTATTTATGCTCGTTTCCAGGTAAGGATTTCTTACCGTGGTTGTGTGGACCCTGCGATGCTTTCTTGATTGTGCCTTATATGCATGTTTACTTCTACGAACATGTTTAGTGGATAGAACAGCTTGTGATTGCATTCTTGCTAGCATGTTTGCCTGCTTGTACATGTTAGTGCCATGCTAGGATTGTTCTTCCAAAGATGCTTGAGATTCCCGCTTTAAGTTCGTAGTATCATGCTAGGTTATATGTGATTGATGTTGATATGTATGTCTAGCCAGGAATCAGTTATTTTGTACTCCTAGCTAGTATAGTAGGGTTTGTCACCATCTAGAGGCTGAGAGCGGACATAACGTACTTTGTCCCCACCGGTCGGGTGTAGAGCGAAGCATAACGTACATTGCTTCCCCGGCGGCAAATGTGGATTTAGCTACCACATCAAAGATATGCCTAATTTGTAGCTCGCTAGAGCGGAACCCCGCTAACGGTGCAAGCCTGCCTTGGCGGTTCTTAGCTTCGTGTCGGTGGTACAGTCCGCATGAGATGAGAGCCGAGGGCCTCGCACTCACCGTGTTCGAAGACACACCGCTTCCGAGTCTTTAGGCATGCGTACCTGGCCCGCGTAGTTTTTACTTAGGCCCCCACATTTACGACGGTTGCGGCAGCATGCGGTGTGCGCGCACACGCGTTAGTCGCCGGTTCGGAGAGCTCCCCCGGGCTAATGTTCGTGAGTACATTTGTTCTTTCCAGTTTAGAGCCAGACTTCGGGTACTCTCCCGATAGTCCAGATTTGTTAGCGAGGGTAAGAGGCCCTTGAGGACACCCATTGGGATTGGCTTTTGAGTGATCATATGGTGGTCGAGAAAGACCCTCGAGGGTGTCTGACATCTTTGGGATCGGTTTTTGAGTGATCAATTGGCCGAGGAGAAAGACCCTCTGAGATGTCCCGGGATTGGTTATGAGAGCCAATCATTAGGCCGGAAGTAGGAGACTTCCGAGGATTCCAGATTTTGCCTTGTAAGCTCGTTGAGCTATGATCTGTGTTGGTAACTGTTTGCATGTATACTAGGGTGCCAGATGATTGATGTATCGTATTGTACCCCGGTTGGAGATTCTTACTGAGTATGTTTATACTCACCCTTATTTCTGTGGTTTTCCACCAGGTAACTTGGGACATCACCGGGAAGGCTAGCGGAGGGAGCTGATTGATCATGGGTGCCGCCGGCACTCTGTCTTTTATTTGCATAATTTGTTCAACATGTAGACGGACAGGAGTCCTAGGGGGATGTTTTTAAATGTTGTTTAAATTGTATTGTATGATTTTATAAACACTGGCCAGGCTTGTTTTACTTTGTTGGCTTTGCTTAAATGAAGGTTGTTGTTTATGTTTTAAGTGTCCCCGCTTTTAAATGTTTTGAAAGGTTTTAAATATGAGCACTAAACCGCTTGATGAAGTATTTAACTTGCATACTGAGTGAGAACCTAGGTTTAGGACCATGTTTTGGGTCGGGTTCTTACAGTTCTGGAAGTTGCAGTAAGGGTTGTTCTGCCTCCTATGAATGTTTGGCCTAGTTGGTTAAGGTCCTTTGTGTGTTTGGCCTGGGAGCTGTTGCACCTTTGTAGTGGAGGAACCCCTTTGTATCGGTTGTTGGATGTGGTTGCACCATTGTGGCTGGATTAGGGTGTAACGGCCCAGTTTTCAATTTCGGTTTCCCAGGTGTTTCCGGTTCATTATTCGGATGTTCGAATGGGTCGTTAGTGCTATTTTAACCCTTAGGGGCATTTTGGTCCTTTTTTCCCCGGTCAGGGTTTTGTGGATTTTGAGGACTCCAGGGTCACTCCTGCCTTTGTCGAGGCTTGATTGTTGTTGGTTGCAGGACCTAAGAAGTTCGGGCTTGTTGTTTGGAGGTTTGGAGGTGTTTTGGTAATTAGCAAAATTATTGTTAATTAGAGTGCTTCCTTTGGGAATTGAACCCTTGACCTAACGGTGATTAGGAGGCTTGATTTAAATGGCTTTTATTAAATGGAAAAGAATGCGTGAGCTAGGACTCGAAGGAGGAAAGCCTTGGGAAGGGATTTTGGACCACCCAAAGCCTATTTAATTTAGGAAAAAGGAAAAGAAAAGAGAAAACCCTTATTCTTTCCCCTTCTCTCTCTCTCTCTCTCTCTCTCTCCTTGCCGACCTCACCAAAAAACCCAACCTAGCTGCACCAAGCCACCAAAGACTAAGCACCAAAGAGCCCTACTGTCGACACCAAATTAACAGCCCAGACGCTCAAAGATACCTTTCACCAGATCGACACCACTGAGCGGCCCAGACGCTCCAGCCAAGATGCCCTGCACATCGCAGACACCAAATGAGTAGTCCAGACGCCCCAAAGATACCCTCAGATCATCGCGCCCCGGATGCCCCGCCCGGCTTTTGCTCGTGTCGCGCCAGGCCAGTGTCGCCGCAGCGCCGCCAGCAGCGCGCACAACCCGTAGCCCAGCGCCAGCGCGCCCGCGTCGGGGGTCTCCGTCTGCATCTGCAAGCCAGCGCGCCAGCGCCCCAGCGCCGTTCGCATCTGGGCGCCTGTGTCACCGTGCCAAACGCGCTTAGCCGCTGCCCCGGGCTTGTCCCGCCCCGCCCGCACCGCCGAGAGCCTATTTTGAATAGATAGATGGGACCGAGACCTAGTGCCTTCTCGGTTGGTAATTCCCGAGCCTCCACTCTTTTGGACCTTAAGATGTTAGTTGTTGGTTGCTTAATTAGGATGATTTTTATTGTTTGCTTAGGTTGCTCGGGTACATTTAGAAGCTCGAGGGTTGCTTGTTGGTTGAGGTAGTTAGTTCTGCTTGTTCCAAGGTAAGGATTTCTTACCGTGGTTGTATGGACCCTGCGATGCTATCATGATTGTGCCTAGTAAGCTTGGTTGCTGTTATGAGTATGTTAGCTATTGAACATCTTGTGTTTGAAATCTTGCTAGCATGTAGCTTGTTGTTCATGTTAGTGCCATGCTAGGTTTGTGTAAAGACCCGACCCAAAAGGGGCTCTAAATGGGCCTTTACCCCAATGCATGTAGTGAAAATAAAAGACATTATAAAAAAAAATACATTTCGGATCCCAAGTAAAAACAGAAACATTCAACAACCAAAACATACATTTCTAAAAGCATACTCTGATCAGAGATTTATTTAAACCATTTAGACAATCCACAAGTACAAATATGCTGGAATCCATAAAACGTAAGAAAACATCCTGGGGCTCTGTGCCTGCCTACATGCATTCAGGGAAATAACAAAAGTCAAGAGTCATGATAAAATAAAATGGTCGTAGATGACAAAGCAGATTCCATGATCACAGCTCCTCCTTCACCATCCTGTCTCCCGCTTGATTACCCGTGGAAAACCACGAATAAGGGTGAGTAACGAATTACCCAAAGAAGAATCCCCAACGGGTA
This sequence comes from Sicyos edulis, assembly GCA_036507275.1. Taxonomy (NCBI): domain Eukaryota; kingdom Viridiplantae; phylum Streptophyta; class Magnoliopsida; order Cucurbitales; family Cucurbitaceae; genus Sicyos; species Sicyos edulis. Next base: position 18,638,213 of record CM071854.1, read on the forward strand.
CAATACGATATACATGATCATCTAGAAGAATGTATGCAAGCTATGAGTACAAACACAGAGCGGAGCACATAGCTAAGTCCACACTTGGACCTCGGATGCCAACACGGGGGTCTTAGTCCGGAAATACCACAACACACTATACGCGCTATACGGAACAAGTCCCGGCCTCACTGCTCACCGCCGATACGAAAGGTGCACTAGCTCAAGATCCCGAGGAGCTCTCCTGGTCGACGCCAGAATGAGCGTAAGCATGCACCGCGTGCTTCTACAGACTATGGGGTGCCGGGTCTAGTGGCAAGCCGCCCATATCCGGATACCACGCCTAACTAAATCTCGGATCGGTGTCACCGACATAGGGGTGTGAGACTCGACGGACACGTGAACTATGTCAGCCTGTACCACCGCACCGAGGCTAAGGAACGGGTCATGGTAGGCTTACACCGTGCGCCGCCCTTACCTTAACAGTGGCAATCAAGGGCTACTACCGAACACGCCGAGGACGTGCCGGCCGCCGGGGACTAGGCATTGCCAAGTCATCATCCCGACCGCTGGGGTATCGCTTAGACTACCACCCTCACCCAAGATTGCGAGGTCCAAGGACGGAGAATCGTCTCGAACGCCCTTGCCATAGATGCAAGATACTTTATGCATCGGGCCCGATGATGCTATCTACCCGAATTCTAACTCGCCTTAACAATCAAAGAAACAATCCAATACGTGCTCGAAAGAATACAAAGCAGACCTAGCATGGTACTACGAACAAGAATGAATATGAGCATGCCGAAACGGAACAACCTAGCATGGACTAACATGAAAGAACAACATACGAAGTCATGCCACCAGAATTCGAAATGCAGAGCACCTAAACTATACATGCCGATAATCACAAAATGGACATACAACATCAATCACATAGAACATCGCAGGGTCCACACAACCCCGGTAAGAAATCCTTACCTTGGTGGAAGACTTCTACACACAAATTCCTAGGCTGCGAACACTTCCGAGCTAGCTATCGAGAACCTACAAACATGGTAACAATCATAACCATATCCCTAAAAATATAATAAAATAGCAGTGCTCGGCTCGGAGCACTCACACGGCACCGCGACACGGCAGCGGCGCTGGCCAACTACCGCACGCACACGGCGGCGCGTCTGCTGGCGCGGATGATCGGGGGCGGGCGCGGTATGCGCCGGACAGACGGGACTTCGGTGAGGCGAGCGGCACGGCACGGGCGCACGGGCGCTGGTGTGCGATGCGGACACGGCGAGTGCGTCACGATGGGGCGATCAAGCAGGTAATGGGCGAGCTTCGGCGGGCGTCGCGGCGACGGCGAGCGACGACTCGGCGATGGCTTCCCTCGATTGCGACTGGCGTCATGACAAGTGGTGCGACGGCGACAGATCTCGGGCGACGGACTGGGGGGCGTCACGACGAGCGATCTGCTGATCCTCGACCGGATCTGTGCATTTCTTGGTCGAGGGCGATCATGCGCGGCAAGGCGGGTCGCGACAGCCGTTCCGTGCGGGTTGGGCGTCTTTGCTCGAATCTGAGCGTCTGCTCGGCGGTAGGCGGGCGCACTGACACACTGCAACAACACACACACACACAAGCTCTCCTTCTTACCTTCGGCCAGCAAGAACACCCAAACGAGAAGATGAAGAGGATGAAAACTTACCCGGAATGATGATGGAGTCTTGAGTGCAAAGGGGATGAAGAAATCGGCAAGGAGAGCTTGGGAGAAAGCTTGGGCGGCCACAACTCTTTTGGAGAAGAAAACACAACAAACCTAATTCCTTTTCATTTAATCAAATGCACCAAACACCAAAGATCCAAGGTTAACTAAGATGTGATGCAGAAAGAGCAACAAGAGCAACTAATGGCTCAATTGGTACACATCTCCACAAGCTTCCCAGGAGACCCGGGTTCAAACCCCCAACTGCAGCACAATTCCCTTTTATTTTTACTTTTGCATCAAACCTTGCTCAAACCAAACCACAAACCCCTCCAAAACCAACAAAAACCATCCAATAATTTTAGTAATCGAAAGACACAAACGACCTCGACGGCCCGACCAAATTACCAAATTACCCCTAGGGCATACCTGGAAGACCGGAAGAAAAACACGGGTCGTTACAATATTCCCTCCTTTTTATGACTTTCGTCCTCGAAAGTCCTTAAGACAAAAACACTCAGTGGTAATGCAATCTCATCTCGCCTTCCCGCTCCCAAGTGGCTTCCTCGTAACCCCGATTCTTCCACCAACCTTTACCAAACGAATCTCGAGATTACGCAACGCCTTGGTCTCAAAGGCAAGGATCCTCACCGCTTCTCCTCGAAGTTCAAATCCTCATTCACCAAAAGGCTCAAAGTCCACAATGTGCGACGGGTCCGGCATATTGCCTCAACATCGATACATGGAAAACACTATGCACCGAGATAGTGACGGAGGTAGGGCTAACCGGTAAGCAACTCGCCAATCCTCTCTAGGATCTCAAACGGACCAACAAAACGGGGACTCAACTTCCCACGCTTGCCAAACCTCGAACACCTCGCATCGGAGCAACCTTAAGGAACACATGCCGACCAACCTCAAACTCCAAATCTCGACGCCAACATCGGCGTAACTCTTCTCGCTCGCTCTGAGCTGTCAACATACGAGCTCTAATCTTCTCGCAGACTGCACCATTGGTCAACCGCAGTAACTCGGGACCCAAAACTCGTCTATCACCAACCTCTTCCCGTAACACGGGGGACCGACAACGCTTACCATACAATGCCTCGAATGGAGCCATCTCGAATCGCCGATCGTAATCGTTGTTATAGGCAAACTCCATCAAGTACTGATATCTGGTCCCAAATACTGGGAAATCCAACACACAAGCCCTCAACATATCCTCGAGAATCGATTCACTCTCTCACCGACCATCCGTCGAGGGTGAAAAGTTGTGTCTTTGAATCGCACTCTGTGCCCAAACCCTTCTAGAGCGCTCTCGAAACGAGAAGTGAACCATGAGTCACGATCGGACACAATCCTCACCGCACACCATGATAATGGATGATCTCGCTCCAAAAACAATCACGCCTTCGCTCCACTCAGTATAAGTGTCTCTACCGGAATGAAGTGTGCGCTCTGGTCAAACGGTCGACTATCACCCAAATGAGAGAAACTTCCTCGAGTCCTTGGCAAACCAGAGATAAAGTCCATGGAGATCTCTTCCCATTTCCACTGGGGCACACTCGGTGGTTGCAACAAACCAGTGGCCTCTGCTGGGTGCCTTCACTTGCCGACAAGTGAGACACCTACCGACAAACTCGCCACATCTCTCTTCATTCCCATCCACCGGAAGGTCCGCTAAGGTCTCGATACATCTTGGTACCCCAGTGGTGCCAAGCAAAGGGGAATCTGTGGGCCTCCGAGCAACTCGCTCGCAAACTCGCAATATCCGGAACGCACAACCGCCTCTATAAGTCAACCCACCGCTCGTGAAATACAAAGTCAAAGTCACCACAAGACTAACTCACAACCAATCTCTTGAGTGCGGGGTCACCTAACCGGCCGCCTATAATCCACGCCTAATCGACGGGTGAATAGTCAATCGAGCTACCTCGGCGGTAACCTCACCCAACAACACTCGCAACCTCGCCCGCTCGAACTCTCTCCGCAAATCGGGTTGGGAACTCAACAACGCCGCAGAGTGCGACGTCTTTCTACTCAAAGCATCGGCCACTACATTGGCTTTACCGGATGGTACAAAATCTCGCATCATAATCCTTTACCAACTCTAACCATCTCCTCTCGCCTCATATTCAACTCCTTCTCGAGTAAACAGATACTTGAGGCTCGGTGATCGGTAAACATCTCGAATCCGCTCACCATACGGTAATGCCTCCAAATCTTCGGTGCAAACACCACTGCCGCTAACTCCATATCATGAGTCGTAGTTCTCGCTCATACGGCAAAATGACGGGAAGCATAGGCAATGACCTTCCCGTCTTTGCATCAACACACAACCTAATCCAAACTTGGAAGCATCATCAGACCACGAAACCCTGTCCCCTCCGGATCGCCAACATCAGTCTTTGAAGTCAAACTACGCTTGAGCTCGCAAAGCTCTCATCACACTCTTTGTCCCAAACAAACTCGACACCCTTCCTCGCCGACGAGTGAGGGGCGAGGCTAAAGCCGAAAAGTCTTGACGAACCGACGGTAGTAACTCGCCAAACCCGTAAAGTCTGCGAATCTCGCAGAATCGAAGTCGGCTTGGCCCATGAACTCACGGCCTCAATCTTCGCGGGGTCCACGGCTATACCATCTCTCGAACCACGTGGCCTAGGAAGGCCACCGCTCCAACCAGAATCACATTTGGAAAACTTCGCATAAAGTCGGTTTTCCTCAAAGCCGCCAATACTCGCCTCGGATGCTCGCATGGTCTTCTTTAGACCTCGAATAAATCGAGAATATTGTCAATGAACACAATGACGAAGCTGTCCAAAAATGATTTGAACACCCTATCCATCATGTCCATGAACGCTACCGGGCATTGGTCAATCCAAACGACATAACCACAAACTCATAGTGACCATATCTGGACTCGAAAGTCGCCTTAGGAATGTCGGCATCCCCGATCCGCAAATCGATGGTAACCGGATCTCAAATCTATCTTGGAGAACACTAAGCTCCTCAAGGCGATCAAACAAGTCATCAATACGGGCAACGGGTACTTATTCTTCACCGCCACCTTATTAAGCTCGCGATAATCAATACATAAGCGCATAGAACCATCCTTCTTTTTCACAAACAGAATCGTGGTGCTCCCCACGGGGACACACTCGGACGGATGAACCCTCGGTCTAACATCTCCTCGCAAATCGAATCTTGGCCTTTAACTCACTGGCGCCATGCGATACGGAGCCTTCGAGATAGGGAGGGTCCCCGGCTCGAGCTCAATAATGAAGTCAACCTCTCTCTTTGGGGGCAACCCCAGTAACTCCTCAGAAACACATCCGCGAACTCCTCGCACGACCGGCACTGATCGACGATCACCAAGAAGGGACTCTCCACGCACAACTTGGCTAGGTAACCCCAAGCTCCATGAGCTAGCAAACGACGAGCTTTCACAAATGACACCATTGGCGGGCGACTCCACCTTGGACTCCACGAAACTTAAAACTAGGCCGACCAGTGGCCTCAACACCACTTCTTTCCGGTGGCGGTCAATCAACGCGTGGTTAGCAACTAACCACTCCATACCAAGAATCACATCAAAACCACTCATAGGCGTAACTATGAGTGTGGCTACAAGCAACTCTCCGGATATCTCGATCCGGCCACCCTTAATCTTATCTCTAGCTAACATACTAACTCCCGAAGGAGTTGCAACAGATAACTCAAAACCTAGAGGCTCTAGTCTCAACTTAGCATGCTCAAAGAAACAACACGGATACAAATGAATGCGTAGAACCTAATCAAACAAGACAAATGCGCAGTTGATCTAAAACAAGAAGCGTACACGCCACAGCGCATCCGTTACGCTCGGCCTCCTGACGGTCGTAGCAAACACCCGGCCCTGCTGCTGCCGCTGGCTGAGGACAAGAAACGGATCATATGTCCTCTTTACCACAACGAAAACACACTCTGGGCCCTGCCTGCGCGTGCTCCAGTGCAGGGTCCTCCCGCAAGAAGCACAAGCGGGAACTCGCTCGGGACCGCCTCGGCGGCGAGGCCGAAACGGATCGGGGCCCTATGCGCCGATCCCGGTTTTGGAACCGCCCTTAGCGCGACGCCGCCACCACCCCTAAACTCAAACTTTCTCTTACGCCCCACCGCAGCTGAACAGACGCCGAACAGAGCGGCAACCACCCGCCAAGCAGGATACTTCCCATTATAGATCGTGGCCAATGGACAGCCCTAGCATAAGTGTCGGGGGCCTGAGCCACGACATCTGGGAAACACCACCGCCTCAATCCAGATATGAACTTCCGAATCTTCACTCGGGTGGCAATCAATCGAGGAGCAAAATATCCATACTCTGAGAACTTGCGCTCATATTCCTCAATGGAATCAGAACCCGCCTGTGTTTTGGAAGAGCTCCACCATCTTCTCTTGAGCCTCATCACCGATGAGCTTTACCTTGAACTCACTTGAAGAACTCCCAAGTAGCGGGTGGAGACCACTGGTCTCTCTCAGAAAGACCCGACCCAAAAAGGGCACTAAATAGGCCTTTACCCCAATGCATGCATTAAAATGAAAAGAACAATATGCAATTTAGTTTTCGGATTCCCATTAAATCAAAACATTCAAGATTCATTCGAACAATAAAATCTCACAGACCTGTGTCTCTGTCTCCAAGCACTGTTTCCCAGAACAAATTACTTTTCCAAAATTTACTCTGATCAGAGATTTTATTAAAAACATTTAAAACATCCTCAAATTCAACAAAGTGGAATCCACAAATAATTGAGAAAAGTATCCTAGGGCTCGTGTCTTGCGCCACATGCATTCAGGGAAAAATAACGAAAAGAGTCATAACATAAGAAAAGTCGAGAGGCAATGAAGAAGTTCCCATGATCACGGCTCCTCTTTTCACCCATCCTCGCCTCGCGCCATGGTTACCTGAAAGATAAGTAAGGGTGAGTAACGAATTACTCAGTAAGAATCCCCAACCGGGGTACAATACGATGCACATGGTCATCTAGATGAGTGTATGCAAGCTATGATTATAACCACAGAACAGAGCACATAGCTTAAGTCCACACTTGGACCTCGGATGCCAACTCAGGGTCTTAGTCCGGAATAATCCACACCACACAATACGCCCTATACGAGAACCAAGTCTCGGCCTCGGTCCGTCTCATCGCCGATACGAAAGGTGCACTAGCTCAAGATCCCGAGGAGCTCTCCGGTGGCGCCAGAATGAGCGTAAGCATGCACCGCGTGCTCTGCGCACTATGGGGTGCCGGGTCTAGTGGCAAGTCGCCCATGTCCAGTCACCACGCCTAACTAAATCTCTCTCGGATCGGTGTCACCGACATAGGGGTGTGAGACACGGACACGTGAACTATGTCACCTGAACCACCGCACCGAGGCTAAGGAACCGGCCGTGGTAGGCTTACACCGTGAAGCGGTCCTTGCCCTAACAGTGGCAATCAAGGGCTACGCCGAACACGCCGAGGACGTGCCGATCGCTCGAGGACGAGGCAATGCCAAGTCATCATCCCGACCGTTGGGGCATTTAACATCGCCACCCTCACCCAAGATTGCGGGGCCTCACTGGCCGGGTTAGCTAAACCCTAACGGGGTCCAGGGACGGAGAACTGCCTCGACGTCCCCGCCATGGATGCAAGATACTTTATGCATCGAGCCCGGATGATGCTACCTACCTACACTTTAACCTATCATATCAATAACATACAATCCAATACAATCCAAAACGTGCTCAACAGATACAACGAACCTAGCATGGTACTACGAAGCAAGAATAGATATGAGCATGCTAGAACGGAACAACCTAGCATGGGCTAACATGAGAGAACAACATACGAAGTCATGCTAGTCGAGAATTGAGAACGAGCACCTAAACTATACATGCCGATAATCACAAACAAACATACAAACAACAATCACATAGAACATCGCAGGTCCACACAACTCCTGTAAGAAATCCTTACCGCCGGGAGGCAACTACACACAAAATCCTAAGCTGCGATCGAACCCGAGCTAGCTACCGAGAACCTAACAAAAACAATGATAATCACACTCTAAAGGCTTAAATATAATAAAATAAATAGGGCTCGGCTCGAGCAACTCACGCGATCACGGGCGACACGCTGACGGGCGTGGCGGCACGGTGAAATTTCTTCTTTGGCGCGATGGCGCTGATGGGCGCTGATGGCGGCAAATGGCGCGCACATCGGCGGCGCTGGCTGCGCATGCGACGGACAGCGCTGGGCGCGGATGGCGCGCTAGGCGCGACGCTGCTGGCCCGGGCACGCAGACGGGCGACGGCGCAGCGCGCAGACGCGGAGGCGCGCGCGCGCGCGCGACGCGGACGACGGGCGCTGGGCGCGATGCGCGGACGCGAAGCTTCGGCGATGCGAAGCGCTGGCGCGCGCGCGCGAACGGCGCGCGCGTGCGGCGGCGCCGCGACGCGACGGACGCGCGGATCGGGTGCCGCGACGCCTCTCTGCTGGCGGCTGCGACGGCTCTGGCGCTGGCTGCGTCTGCTCTGGCGCTGGCGTCTGGGCGGCTTCTGCTTTGGGCGCTGAGAGTGGCCGCTGGTGCGATCTGGTTGGGCTGGCTCGGACCGGGCTGCTCATTGGTCGCTTGGCTGGCGGAACAGCGCTCGGGGCTGCAAGGGAAGAAAATCACGGCAAGGGGCTTGGGAGAGAAGAGGGGTTAGGCGGCCATGGAGTTTTGGGGAAGAAAACACAAAACCTAATTTCTTTTCATTTAACCAAATGCACAAAACTCCAAAGATCCAAGGGTAACTAAGATATGACGCGGAAAGAGTAACAAGAGCTCTCAATAGCTCAACTGCACGCATCCCCACAAGCTTTCTCGAGGCTCGGGTTCAAAACCCAGTGCACACAAATTCCTTTATTTTTACTTTTGCATCTACCCATGCTCAAACCAAACAACAAAGCCTCAAAACCTTCATAAATCCATCCAATAATTTTAGCAACTGAAAAAAAAGATATAAACGCCCTCGACGGCCCGACCAAATTACCAAAATACCCCTAGGGCATACCTCGAAGACCGGGATGAAAACACAGGCCGTTACAATATTCCTCCTTTTTATGACTTTCGTCCTCGAAAGTCCTTAAGATCAAACAAAGACAGATACTCGCAATCTCATCCCGCCTTCCCGCTCACAAGCGGCCTCCTCTGAACTCTAACTCCTCCACCGAACTTTTACCAAACGGATCTCACGATTATCCAACGCCTTCGTCTCAAAGACCGAGAATACTCACAGCTTTCCTTGAAGCTCAAACCTCAATCACCGCAAAGGCTCAAAGTCCACAATGAGCAATGGGTCCGACACATACCGCCTCACACCGATACATGAGAACACCGCACACGGCTGACAATGACAGAAAAAGCTAACCAATATGCAACTCTGCCAATCCTCTCGAGAATCTCAAATGGTCCAACAACAGGAGACTCCACTTCTCCCGCTTACCAAACCTCAACACAACTCACAACGGCACAACCTTAAAAGCACGCACTGTCCAACCTCAAACTCTAAAACTCGACGCCGAACATCGGCGAAAACTTTCATGCTGCTCGCTCTGAAGCTAACCACAAACGAGCTCAACCTCTTGCACAACACCTCTGGTCAATCTGCAGCAACACAGACCCAAAACAACACCGACGGCCACCAACCTTTTCTCACAAAGACTAGAGACTCGCAACACTTACCATACGATGCCTCAATGGAACCACAAGAATCGACCACGGAGAATCGCAACCCAAGGCAACCTCCTAAAACCACACTTTGGTCTCCATTGCTAATCACCAAAACACCAACTCGCAACAAGCTCCGAAGGATCCGGCTCACTCCTCCCAAAAGTCCATCAGACAAAAAGGGTGAAAACACTACAGAAACTGCACTCAGCTCATAAGCCTCTAAGAACACTCTCCTGAACCACGGTTCGCCCACGCTCTGCCTAGAACAAACCTTTGTTGCCACACCCTAATGGCAACATCTCCAACTCAAAATCGACATGCCTCTACTCCATAGAAATGGCATCTGCACACCAACCGAGGTGCGAGCTCTAGCTACTGAAGTCAATACTCCAAAAATCCAAACTCACACAACAACCTCAACTAGCTGACAGCTCCCACACGGAAACTTACAATCCAACAACTTGAGTGCTACGAACTAGGAAGCTCAAACAACTATAACCTGCATAGCTATGCCAAACCACTCATCTCTAGCTCGACTCAAATCACTACTGGGCAAGACAACCTGCAAACAACCGAGGCCCAGGAGGGCTCCATCCACTAAACTTACCTCCATGCAAACAACGGAACAAAGCTCGCCTCAATTATGAAACACATCTCACAAGTCCAAACGATAACACATACGAGCTTAACCCTCAAGTTTAGGCTTAATGCACCTTCCCACCGAAACTTAATAAACGGAACTCCACTACCTGGTCAACACCAACTACCAAGAACAAGAATACCAACAATGGTCATGGCAGAGTGCAAGCTACACTAGCCAAAGAAGGATCCTCTCAATAAGTCCGACCTAATCCAAACACAAAGGTGCAACCTCATCCACAATCAAAACAAAGGGCCTTCAACTACAAAGGTGCAACATGCTTCCAAGCCAACACTCAAAACCTTAACCAACTAGGCCAAACACTCATAGGAGGCGAACAACCCTTACGCAACTTCCAGAACACCACTCACGAGTCCGCTTAACTAGACAAACAACTGCTTCCAAGCAGCCAACAAACTTTTCCTCCTACTAGCACCACTACCACCAATTCCAAGACCAAGGAATAACCTAACAACTTCCAAGGAGAAACAGGTCCTTACAAGCAGACAACCATCGGACAGAGAACTCCTCATACGCTCACCGCCTTGCTCCACGGAGCAACAACATCTAATCTCACGGGGCACAACAAGGGTCCATCTCGGATCAACCTCCAAATGCCAAACGGGGCAACTCAACATCCTGGAAACAGGAAAAACAACCATCATGGCACAAACCACTCGCCCCCCACGAGCAAAACTAAACTCTAGCAACTTCAATCCACACTTGGTCAACACCAAGCATCAACTTGCCACCACACCGAAACCACTCCGGACTTTACTCCAAATAAACACTAGCTTGCTAGTCTACCAAGACTGCTAGCAACTCCACCGAGGCTACAAACTACACACCTCCAGCTAGCCAACTGAAACTCACTAGCTGGGCCTGACTGAGCTCTAGAGAGGCTCTCCACAACCTAGGGTTCTTCGGCAACCCTCGACACACACACTGCCGGCATACGATCTAACAGGACAACCGCTCGAACAAACAACTCCAATTTCCAGATCCCAACCATGTTTGGCCAACTCCAACTCCTTGGGAACCTAGAGGACCCGAAATGCTACTGAATCGTCATCCTCCTACTCAAAGCATCGGCCACAACATAACTTCTACCCAAGGAAGGATCCGAACAACTCTCTTAGCCATGCCGATCGTAAAACCACGCGGCTTAGCTACCATCGCTCTTGTTCGGTTTCCAAGCCGAACTCCAACCAACGATCAACAAGAAGATCCGCCAACCAAGCTTAGGCCCAACTTAACAAATCTTGCCTAAGCAACAACTTGATACCACGAGCACTTTGTATCCTTACCCCTCAACCCAAGCCTTACAACAACCACCGAGTCCAACTTCTCAAGGCACTTTGAGCACGAGATCTCCAAAGCAAACCCTACATGGATCTCAAACTCTCGCCACGGAACGAACCACACAAAACACACTTGTGTGCACAACTCCCAACCTTCCTTTAGAGATCCAAGACTAACAAGCGCTTTTCCACAAAGCAACGATAACTCCCGGCAAATGATACAAACAATCCAAGGAACACCAAAAGTTCCATCTCCACACGATACTCAAGTCGAGGCAACCTTGCTCTACCAAAGCATAAACATGCCAAACCAAACTTACTTGTACCAAGCCTCTACCAAGGGTGCTTACCCCTAAGGCATCCAAAACCTCTCGCAAGGCACCAGCTCATCTCGCCTCAAAAGCATCCAACTCGCCTCATAGGCATCCAGCTCATCTGATAAGCATCCAACTCATGATCCTCACCGGACCAAATCCACATCTACAATGCTCAACTCTCCTCAGATTTAGGCACTCGAAGGTAGTTGACCGCACTACCAACCACAAAGAAAATCTCTTGGCCTTAACACTAGCGCGAGACTCACGCGCACCAACATTTACCAACCGGCAACTCTCTTTGACTTACTCAACCTCCGAAAACACTGGAAGAGGCTCCGCTCCTCTCGAGCATTCTTTCGCTTGTAGTCCATCGACTACCTCTGAACTAGCCCTCTGGCACGACCTAAACGGGTGCAACTGCCATAAACAGATCCAAGGCTAAAGGAGTACGCTGAACTCCGAACGGCATAGAACCATCTGCTATGCCCAAGCCAAACTCAAGCCTGAACCAGACTTAGTGCCAAAGTGGCACACCAACCAATGCACCTCAAGTGCTACTACTACCAAATCCACATCCGAGGAAGTGGGTCATTAAACAACAACAAGGCTCGCAAGGGGCAAAGATGACCCTTCATCTACCTCAAGCCACTAACACGGCAACTTGCCAAACAATCGGGCGACTGGTGGAGACTCTGCTAGTCCACCTCTCACAAGGGACTTCCACCACCATCTGATGAACCAAATGCGGACAGAACGGCACACCTCGGCCTTTGAACAATGGGGCATCCCACACACGGATGCTAAACTCAAACCTGGCCAACTACTTTACTACTAGCAGTAGGACTTACTAAAACATCGAGCTCTACAGGCATCCATTTGCCAACCTGGGCATCTCCATCAACGCCAACAAACTCATCTGAATAAACCTGCTGATCATGCCCTCCCGAGAACCTCCGGGGCTACAAGAGCTACTGGGGAAAAATGCTGAAACAAACTCTGTCACCGGGCTAATCGTGCCGGGACTCCTCACTACGCGCTACAAACTGCGCCTGGGTCTCCGCTCTCTGATAGCTAAAGACCTGCCATCAAATCTCTCATGGCTGGAGCACACTCTGCTCAAGGAGTCTCACTCTGAGGCGCTGCTAGCCTCTACCCCCTCCTCTAGGCAACTCAACCTCGCCGGGGCCAAATCGGCATGCGGGCCTAACAACCACAGGCGCGCGCTCAACATCAACACGATCGTCCAACTCCTCGGTCGGACATGCCAAGCGCCTGCTCCTGCAGGTGCGATCAACATCTTGGCGATCTGCACGAAGCACCACCACCCTCTCACTGGGGAAAAAGCGAATCGGGCCACAAATGGCCAACGGAGTCTAAGCTCGCCTCCCTCTCGAACGATGTCCCGGGGCATCCGAATCTATCTGGATACCTCAACAAGTTGCTAAACAAATCGCTGCGATCGCTGTGAAAGTTGGCATGATGGCTCACTAAGCCCAAACCAACAACGAGTCGAAACTCGCTTTCGTCTCCGCTCCACAACACTACACAAGGCATACACTAGATGAAAGGTATTGTAAATTCTTAACCCTTTTCAAAAACAATAACTTAGGCGTGCACTGATGACCGCTTCGGAGTCTTTGCAGTGATCATGGGAAAGACGACCTACAACAAAAAAGGTCAGTCTACAAAGTCTATGACTCTGAGCTCGATACCAATCAGAAGACCCGACCCAAAAAGGGCACTAAATAGGCCTTTACCCCAATGCATGCATTAAAATGAAAAGAACAATATGCAATTTAGTTTTCGATTCCCATTAAATCAAAACATTCAAGATTCATTCAGAACAATAAAGTCTCACTCAAACACATTTCTGTCTCCAAGCACTGTTTCACAGACAAATACATTTCCAACAGATTTACTCGATCGAGATTTTATTAAAAACATTTAAAACATCCTCAAATTCAACAAAGCTGGAATCCACAAATAATTGAGAAAAGTATCCTAGGGCTCGTGCCCGCCATGCATGCATTCGGGGAAAAATAACGAAAAGAGTCATAACATAAGAAAAGTCGAGACGACGAAAGAAGTTCCCATGATCACGGCTCCTCTTTCACCCATCCCGCCTCGCGCCATGGTTACTGAAAGATAAGTAAGGGTGAGTAACGAATTACTCAATAAGAATCCCCAACCGGGTACAATACGATGCACATGGTCATCTAGATGAGTGTATGCAAGCTATGATTATAACCACGAACGCAGAGCACATAGCTTAAGTCCACACTTGGACCTCGGATGCCAACTCGGGGTCTTAGTCCGGATAATCCACACCACACAATACGCCCTATACGAGAACCAAGTCTCGGCCTCGATCGTCTCATCATCGATACGAAAGGTGCACTAGCTCAAGATCCCGAGGAGCTCTCCGGTCGTGCCAGTAATGAGCGTAAGCATGCACCGCGTGCTCTGCGCACTATGGGGTGCCGGGTCTAGTGGCAAGCGCCCATGTCCGTCACCACGCCTAACTAAATCTCCGGATCGGTGTCACCGACATAGGGGTGTGAGACTCGGACACGTGAACTATGTCGGCTGAACCACCGCACTTTGAGGCTAAGGAACCGGCCGTGGTAGGCTTACACCGAGAAGCGGTCCTTGCCCTAACAGTGGCAATCAAGGGCTACGGCCGAACACGCCGAGGACGTGCCGACCGTCGGGGACGAGGCAATGCCAAGTCATCATCCCGACCGTTGGGGCATTTAACGATCGCCACCCTCACCCAAGATTGCGGGGGCCTACCGGTCGGGTTAGCTAAACCCTAACGGGGTCCAGGGACGGAGAACTGTCTCGACGTCCCTGCCATGGATGCAAGATACTTTATGCATCAGGCCCGGATGATGCTACCTACCTACACTTTAACCTATCATATCAATAACATACAATCCAATACAATCCAAAACGTGCTCAATGAGATACAACGAACCTAGCATGGTACTACGAAGCAAGAATGATATGAGCATGCTAGAACGGAACAACCTAGCATGGGCTAACATGAGAGAACAACATACGAAGTCATGCTAGTCGAAATTGAACAGAGCACCTAAACTATACATGCTGATAATCACAAACAAACATACAAACAACAATCACATAGAACATCGCAGGTCCACACAACTCCTGGTAAGAAATCCTTACCGGCCGGAGGCAACTACACACAAAATCCTAAGCTGCGATCGAACCCGAGCTAGCTACCGAGAACCTAACAAAAACAATGATAATCACACTCTAAAGGCTTAAATATAATAAAATAAATAGGGCTCGGCTCGGGAGCAACTCACGCGATGCTGCGTGACCGACACGCGGACGGGCAGCAAAGCGGCGGTGGAAATTTGCTCTTTGGCGCGATGGCGCTGATGGGCGCTGATGGGCGGCAAATGGGCGCACATCAGCGCGGCTGCGCGCGCGCACGGACAGCGCTGGGCGCGGATGGCGCGCTAAGGCGCGAGCGCGCTGGGACGGCAGACACGCGACGGCACGGGCGCAGACGCGAGGGCGCGCGCGGCGCGCGACGCGGACGACGGGCGCTCGGCCGCGATGCGACGCGAAGCTTCGGCCCAGCGATGGCGAGCCGCTGGCGCGCGCGCGCGAACGGCGCGATGCGGGCGGCGGCCGCGACGCGACGGACGCGCGGATCGTGCCGCGACGCCTCTCTTTGGCGGCTGCGACGGCACGGCGCTGGGCTGCGTCTCGCTGGCGCGCTGGCGTCTGGGCGCTTCTTCTTTGGGCGCTGGGGGCTGCTTTGCGATCTGGTGGGCTTTTGCTCGACCGGGCTGCTCGGTGGAGGTCGCTTAGCTGGCCGGAGCAGCGCTCGGGGCTGCAAGGGAAGAAAATCACGGCAAGGGGCTTGGGAGAGAAGAGGGTTGGGCGGCCATGGAGTTTTGGGGAAGAAAACACAAAACCTAATTTCTTTTCATTTAACCAAATGCACAAAACTCCAAAGATCCAAGGGTAACTAAGATATGACGCGGAAAGAGTAACAAGAGCTCTCAATAGCTCAACCGCACGCATCCCCACAAGCTTTCTGGAGGCTCGGGTTCAAAACCCAGTTTGCAACACAAATTCCTTTATTTTTACTTTTGCATCTACCCATGCTCAAACCAAACAACAAAGCCTCAAAACCTTCATAAATCCATCCAATAATTTTAGCAACTGGAAAAAGACATAAACGGCCCTGACGGCCCGACCAAATTACCAAAATACCCCTAGGGCATACCTCGAAGACCGGGATGAAAACCTGGGCCGTTACACTCTCGCTCAAGGTGGACTCCCACCACCATCTCGCTGTGCCTCCCAGCACATGAGCCGCACACCTCGGCCTCTGAATATCGGGGCACACCATGATCGGAAGGTGTACTCCAAATGGGCAATCCACAGGCCGCCGCTAACGCATCACCGGTGGCATCAAACTTCTCGAGCTTCCACTTCACAAAATCCTTCACCACCTACCCAATTCCTCGGCACCCTCTGCCATATCTCGCCTCTGGGGCTACTTGCTCTGAGGAGCCGGAGGTGCTACCGAGCTCTCTTGAACCAATCGAGTCACCGCCGATCTGGGCTCGGGACTCTTCCCGCTGCTTGGCGCCAACAAGGCTCAGGTCTCGCCCTCTGGTCACTCAACATGCTGACCATAAAAGCCCTCATAGACTCGGCAAACTCTGCTCCAGGAGCGATCTCACGGCGCTCGATCGCCTCAACGCCCGCTCTAGGCGTAACGGAGGAGCCGCTTGTGGAATGCCATCGATCTCGGCTTGGGACGATGTCCTCGCAGATGTCGATCCGATCCGATACCTCGAATCGCTCTCGAACCTCCTCCCGATGCGGGTGGTCGCATCTTGGCGGCGATCTACATCCAAACCAACAACGAATCAAAACTCACTGTCACCACCACTCCACAACACCAGACAAGGCATACACTAGATGATAGGTATTGTAAATTCTTAACCCTTTTTCAACAACAAATAGTAAACTTAGGCGTACTGATGACCGCTTCTGAGTGCTTGATGATCATGGAAAATCGACCTACAACAAAAAGGTCGGTCTACGAATCTATGACTCGAGCTCACGATACCAATCAGAAAGACCCGACCCAAAGGGGCTCTAAATGGGCCTTTACCCCAATGCATGTAGTGAAAATAAAAGACATTATAAAAAAATACATTTCGGATCCCAAGTAAAAACGAAACATTCAACAACCAAAACATACATTTCTAAAAGCATACTCATCGATCGAGATTTATTTAAACCATTTAGACAATCCACAAGTACAAATATGCTTGGAATCCATAAAACGTAAGAAAACATCCTGGGGCTCTGTGCCCCGCCTACATGCATTCGGGGAAATAACAAAAGTCAAGAGTCATGATAAAATAAAATGGTCGAGAGATGACAAAGAGGATTCCATGATCACGACTCCTCCTTCACCATCCTGTCTCCCGCTTTGATTACACGTGGAAAACCACGAATAAGGGTGAGTAACGAATTACCCAGTAAGAATCCCCAACCGGGTACAATACGATATACATGATCATCTAGAAGAATGTATGCAAGCTATGAGTACAAACACGAGAGCGGAGCACATAGCTAAGTCCACACTTGGACCTCGGATGCCAACACAGGGTCTTAGTCCGGAAATACCACAACACACTATACGCGCTATACGGGAACAAGTCCCGCCTCGGCCGCTCATCGTCGATCGAAAGGTGCACTAGCTCAAGATCCCGAGGAGCTCTCCGGTCGACGCCAGTAATGAGCGTAAGCATGCACCGCGCGTGCTTCTACTGCACTATGGGGTGCTGCCGGGTCTAGTGGCAAGCTGCCCATATTCGGATACCACGCCTAACTAAATCTCTCGGATCGGTGTCACCGACATAGGGGTGTGAGACTGGACACGTGAACTATGTCACTGTACCACCGCACTTTGAGGCTAAGGAACGGGTCATGGTAGGCTTACACCGTGAAGCCGCCCTTACCTTAACAGTGGCAATCAAGGGCTACTACCGAACACGCCGAGGACGTGCGGGCCCGCCGGGGACTAGGCATTGCCAAGTCATCATCCCGACCGCTGGGGTATCGCTTGAGACTACCACCCTCACCCAAGATTGCGGGGCCTACCGGTTGGGATAGCTAATCCCTCACGGGGTCCAAGGACGGAGAATCGTCTCGAACGTCCTTGCCATAGATGCAAGATACTTTATGCATCGGGCGGATGATGCTATCTACCCGAATTCTAACTCGCCTTAACAATCAACAAACAATCCAATACGTGCTCGAAAGAATACAGTGCAGACCTAGCATGGTACTACTGAACAAGAATGAATATGAGCAAGCCGAACGGAACAACCTAGCATGGACTAACATGAAAGAACAACATACGAAGTCATGCCACCAGAATTCGAATGCAGAGCACCTAAACTATACATGCCGATAATCACAAAACAGACATACAACATCAATCACATAGAACATCGCAGGTCCACACAACCCTGGTAAGAAATCCTTACCTTGGTCGGAAGACTTCTACACACAAATTCCTAGGCCGCGAACACTTCCGAGCTAGCTATCGAGAACCTACAAACATGGTAACAATCATAACCATATCCCTAAAAATATAATAAAACAGCAGGCTCGGCTCGGGAGCACTCACACGACACCGCGACACGAAGCAAGGGCGCTCTTGGCAGCCGCTGCACATCCCTGGCGCTGGCATTGCGGCACTGGCGCGCGTCTGCATGGATGGGCGCTGGGCGCGGCCACGCGCGCACGACAGACGGGACTTCAGCGGCGAAGCGGCACGCACGGCGCATATGGGCGCTGTGTGCGATGCGGACACGGCGAAGTCGCGTCACGATGGGGCGATGCGTGCAATTTGCGAGCTTCGGTACCGGCGTCACGCGACGGGCGAGCGACTTCGGCGATGGCTTCCTTTAGCTGCGACTGGCGTCGCGACAAGGCGGTGCGGCGACAGATCTGGGCGACGGACTGGGCGTCGCGACGAGCGATCTGGCGATCCTCGGCGGATCTGGTGCAACATGGCTGGTCGAGGGCGCATCGCGGCGGCAAGGCGAGGTGCGCGACAGCCGTTCAGTGCGGGTTGGGCGTGCTGCTCGAATCTGAGCGTCTGGCTCGGCAGCTGGGCAGACCTGGACAGCCTGCAACAACACACACACACACAAGCTCTCCTTCTTACCTTCGGCCAGCAAGAACACCCAAACGAGAAGATGAAGAGGATGAAAACTTACCCGGAATGATGATGGAGTCTCGAGCTGCAAAGGGGATGAAGAAATCGGCAAGGAGAGCTTGGGAGAAAGCTTGGGCGGCCACAACTCTTTTGGAGAAGAAAACACAACAAACCTAATTCCTTTTCATTTAATCAAATGCACCAAACACCAAAGATCCAAGGTTAACTAAGATGTGATGCAGAAAGAGCAACAAGAGCAACTAATGGCTCAATTGGTACACATCTCCACAAGCTTCCCAGGAGACCCGGGTTTAAACCCCAGTTGCAGCACAATTCCCTTTTATTTTTACTTTTGCATCAAACCTTGCTCAAACCAAACCACAAACCCCTCCAAAAACCCACAAAAACCATCCAATAATTTTAGTAACTGGAAAAGACACAAACGACCCTGACGGCCCGACCAAATTACCAAATTACCCCTAGGGCATACCTGGAAGACCGGGAAGAAAAACCTGGGTCGTTACAGTTTGTTCTTCCAGCATGTCAAGTCTTGTGATTGTATGAAATTTCCAGTGGTTAGGTTACATGTTTTATCTTGCTTCCAGATCGTGTTATTCTTGTATCCCTATTATATACTATTAGGTACATGCTAGGGGTTTAATTATCTTGGCATACCTTGTCCTATTTTATCCTGTTAGTTCCATGCTAGGCATAGGCGGGTGATGTATAGTGTAGAAGACTATAGGGATAACTAGTTTAGGTCCCACTCGGGTAAGACCCCGATAGACATACGGAGGTGTAAGACCCTGATGGGCATCCTAGGTGTGTAAGGCCCCACTGGGCATCACTGAGTCTGGAGGTGTAAGACCCCGATGGGCATCCTAGGTGTGTAAGGCCCCACTGGGCATCACTGATTCTGGAGGTGTAAGGCCCCGATGGGCATCCTAGGTGTGTAAGGCCCCACTGAGCATCACTGATTCTTAAGGTATAAGGCCCCGATGGGCATCCTAGGTGTGTAAGTCCCCACTGGGCATCACTGATTCTGGAGGTGTAAGGCCCCGATGGGCATCCTAGGTGTGTAAGGCCCCACTGGGCATCACTGAGTCCTAGGTTGTGTAAGGCCCGAAGGGCATCCAGGTGTAGAACCTAGGATAGGCTATAGATGAAAGCCCTTGAATAGGCTCGCTCTAGAAGTAGCTCATAGCCTAATTCAACCGTTTTGCTCTAAGTCATTGTTTTATTTTGCATGTATACTAGGGTGCTAGATGACTGATGTATCGTATTGTACCCCTGTTGGGGATTCTTACTGAGTATGTTTATACTCACCAGGTAACTTGGGACAGCACCAGGATGGCTAGCGGAGGGAGCTGTTTGATCATGGGGGCTGCCGGCACTCTGTCGTTTATTGTTTGCATTTATTTATTAAGCATGTAGATGGACATGAGTCCTAGGGGAATGATGTTAAAGTTGTTTAAACTGTTTTGAATGTTCTTTTATAAATACTGGCCAGGCTTATTTTACCTTGATTGGATTTGCTTTATGAAAATTGATGGTTATGTTTTAAGTGTTCCCCGTTTCCAAATGTTTTGAAAAAGTTTTAAATATGAGCACTAAACCGCTTGTTGAAATATTTAACTTGCATGCTGAGTAAGGTCCTAGGTTTAGGACCGTATTCCAGGTCGGGTCCTTACATAGGGTCTTGACCTGTTGAGGGATCCTTGATGGTTAGTGTATCTTGTGCTCTGCCAACCATTGTTGGTATTCTTGTTCTTGGTAGTTGGTGTTAACTGGGTAGCGGCGTCCCTTTTGTAAAGTTTCGGTGGAAAGGTGCAATAAGCACAAGCTAGAGGGTTAAGCCGGTATGTGTTATCGTTTGGACTTGTGAGACGTGTTTCATATTTGAGGCAAGCTTCGTTCCATTGCTTGCATGGAGGTAAGTTTGGTGGAGGGAGCCCTCTGGGGCCCTGTTGATAGCAGGTTGACTTTTCCAGACAGTGATCTAGGTCGAGTTGGAGTTGAGTAGATTGGCGTGGTTATGCAGTGTGCAGTTGGTTAGGCTACTGAGTTCGTAGCACTCAAGTTGTTGGTTTGTATGAGTCCGTGTGGAAGCTGGCAGCTGGTTGAGGTTGTTGTGTGAGTTCGGATGTTTGGCGGATTAGTTGTAGTAGCTAGAGCTCGCACCTCGCCCATGTGGAGATGTCATTACTGTGGAGTAGTGGCATGGTAGTTTCAGGCTAGAGTTGTTGGCACCAGGGTGTGGCAACAAAGGTTATTCTAGGCAACGAGGGACCAGTGTTGGTTTTATGAGTTTGCCTTGGGTAGCAGTTCCCAGCTGTTAGTTCATATAGTTCCGTTGAGGTGTTGTATTGTAAGTGTTGCAGGATTTCAGTGTTCTGGGAAAAGGTTGGTTGTTGCGGTTGGCTAGCAGTGCAGCACAAAAGTTTAGAGCTCGTATGTTGTTAGCCCAGAGCAGGCAGAAGTGTTACTTTGATGTACGACGTCGAGTTTTGGAGTTTGAGGTTCGACAGTGCGTGTTTTGAAGGTTGCACCGATGTGAAGTGTGTTGAGGTTTGGTAAGCGAGG
Organism: Sicyos edulis; assembly: GCA_036507275.1. NCBI lineage: Eukaryota > Viridiplantae > Streptophyta > Magnoliopsida > Cucurbitales > Cucurbitaceae > Sicyos > Sicyos edulis. The sequence continues at coordinate 18,659,697 of CM071854.1, forward strand.
GAAGTGGAGTCCCCGTTTTGTTGGATCATTTGAGATGCTTGAGAGGATTGACAGAGTTGCTTATTGGTTAGCCTTTCCTTCGTTGATGTCAGCTGTGCACAGTGTTTTCATGTATCGATGTTGAGGCAGTATGTGTCGGACCCATCGCTCATTGTGGACTTTGAGCCTTTGCAGCTGAGTGAGGGTTGAGCTTCGAGGGGAAGCCTGTGAGTATTCCGGTCTTGAGACGAAGACGTTGCGTAATCGTGAGATCCGTTTGGTAAAAGTTCTGTGGAGGAGTTGGAGTTCTGAAGATGCCACTCGTGAGCGGGGAGGACGGGTTAAGATTGCAGTATCCTGAGCTGTTTCAGTCTTAAGGACTTTCGAGGACGAAAGTCATAAAAAGGAGGGAATATTGTAACGGCCCAGGTTTTCATCCCGATCTTCTAGGTATGCCCTAAGGGTATTTTGGTAATTTAGTCGGGCCGTCAGGGCTGTTTATGTCTTTTACAGTTTCTAAAATTATTGGATGGGTTTAAGTAGGATTTTGATTCTTTGAGGTTGTGTTTGGGCATGGTGAGATGCAAAAGAAAAATTGAGGAATAAAGATGTGTTAGTTAGGATTCGAACCTAGAGTGCTAGGAAGTCAGGTGGGTGGTGTGGCCAGTTGAGCCACAAGAGGATCTTGTTGCTCTTTCCGTGGCATATCTTAGTTAGCCTTGAGTTTTCGGGATTTTGGTGCATTTGATTAAATGAAAGGAAATTAGGTTTTTGGCTTTCTTCTCCATAAGCTCCTTGGCCGCCCAAGCTCCCCCTCCCTAGTTCCTTGCAGAACTCCTTCTCCCCCTGCACTTCGCTGCTCGTTAGTCCGCGTCGTCCGAGCGAGCGGCGGCACCGAGCAAGCGGCGATTCAGCCAGCGAGCATCAGCCGCCAAAGACGCGCAAAGACAACCCCTGTCACACGCCCAGCCCCTGTTGCACTCCGTCGCAGCCGTCGCACGCCCAGGTCGCCCGTGCGCCTGTGCTAGCCAGCCGTCATCAAGCGCAGCTGCTCGCCAGCGCCACGCCCATCGGCCAGCCGTGCAGTGCGGCGGCAGCGTGCGCACCTGCTGCCCCGATGGCGCCTGCGGCGCCCAATGTCGTCGCGACTTTGCCCGTCACAGCGTGTCAGCCGCGCCGCGTGAGTTGCTCCCGAGGCGAGCCTTGTTTATTTTATTATATTTAGGCCTATGGATAGTGATTATTATTCTGTTTGTTAGGTTCTTGTTATTTAGCTCGGGTTCGAACGCAGCTTAGGATTCTTGTGTGTAGTTGCCTTCCGACCAAGTAAGGATTTCTTATCGGAGTTGTGTCGGCCCTGCGATATTATATGTGATTGTAGTTTGTATGCTTGTTGTGTTTATCAGCATGTTTAGTGATAGGTGCTCTATTCTGAATTCCCGACTGGCATGATTTCTTATGTTGTTTCTAATGTTAGTCCATGTTAGGTTGTTTCGTTCTGGCAAGCTCGTTATATGTTCTTGCTTCGTAGTATCATGCTAGGTTCGTTGTATCTGTTGAGCACGTATTGGATTGTTTGTTGTTGATATTATAGTCTAGAGTTCAGATAGGTAGCATCATCCGGGCCAGGATGCATAAAGTACCTTGCATCCACGGTAGGGACGTACGAGGCACTACTCCGTCCCTCGACCCCGTTAGGGTTTAGCTAACCCTACCGGTAGGCCCTGCAATCTTGGGTGAGGGTGGCAGACTGTTAAATGCCCAACGGTCGGGATGATGACATGGCATTGCCTTGTCCCCGACAGCCGGCATGTCCTCAGCGTGTTTGGCAGTAGCCCTTGATTGCCACCTGATAGGGCAAGGACGCCTTCCTGGTGTAAGCCTAACACGACTGGTTCCTTAGCCTTAGGTGCGGTGGTTCAGGCTGACATAGTTCACGTGTCTAGGTCTCACACCCCTATGTCAGTGACACCGATCCAGAGATTTAGTTAGGCATGGTGATCGAACTCGGGCGGCTTTTGCCACTAGACCCGGCACTTCATGGTTTGCGATGGCATGCGGTGCGAGCATACGCTCATTATAGCGCCGACCGGAGAGCTCCTCGGGATCGTGAGCCAGTGCACCTTTCGTATCGACAGTAGACAGGCTGAGGTCGAGACTTGTTTCTCGTATAGGATCGTATCATGAGGTGGATTATTCCAGAGTAAGACCCTGAGTTGGCATCCGAAGTTTAAGTGTGGATTTAAGCTATGTGCTCTCTTCGTGTTTATATTCATAGCTTGCATACCTTTCTTGCTAGATGACCATGTATATCGTATTGTACCCCGGTTGGGGATTCTTACTGAGTAATTCGTTACTCACCCTTATTTTGTGGTTCTCCACAGGTAACCATGGTGCGAGACAGGATGGCTGGAGGAGGAGCTGTGATCATGGAAACCCGTTGTTGAACTCTGAGTTTATGTCTATGATTCTTTATGTCTTATTTTTCCTCTGAATGCATGTAGTTGGGCACGGAGCCCTAGGTTGTTTTCTGACTGTTTTTCCGGATTCTAGCACTGTTGTAACTATTGAAAAGTTTTGAATGTTTTAAATAAATCTCTTATCAGAGTGAGTTTTGGAAATGTATTTGCCTTGGAACAGGTGCTTGGAAACAGGGACAGGTTTCAGGAACTTTGTATTGACTTTTTAAATAGATGTTTGAATGTTTTAGTTTTCACTTAGAATCTGAAAACCATTCTTGCATATTGTCTTTAAGTTTTGAACACATGCATTGAGGTTAAGGCCTATTTTGGACCCCATTCGGGTCGGGTCTTTACAAAACTCACACGGCATAGGCCGGGCGCGCGAGCACGGGCGACGGCCAGCACTACTGCATTCTTTGGCGCGGCGGGCTACAGCGCGCGTTGATGGACAACTACACAAAGATCAAGGGCTTTGGCGGCTTTGTCGCGCGCGGGCAGGTCACGCGCACAGATGGACAATGGCACGGGTGGTGGGCTGCACGTGGATGGGCGGCGTTGGCGCGGGCGTGCTGTAACAGCCCGGTTTTCAGCTAAATGTAAAATAAGGTTTCCTTTTATATTTTTTTTAGTTTGGGAGGAGCTGTTGGAAGGACTCGAACCCTTGGCCTAAAAAGGGGTTTGGAAGCTTGGGTTTAAATAAGGAAAATAAACGCGTCAGCCGGGGCTCGAAGGGGAGTCTTGGGAAGGTCATTTGAGATTCCCAAGTCTATTTAAGTTAAGGAAGGGAATTATATTTAATGAAAAAGGAAAGAGAAAATAAGGACAAAAGAAAGAACCTAAAACCCTAGACTTATCCTTCACCCTCACCCAAGCCGCCGCACGCCCTGCAGCTCCGCCCCACACCGCCACCGTGCCTCGCCCACGCCGCCGCCCAACGCCCTGCTGCTTCGCCCCACGCCATCGCACGCCCTGCTGACCACTGCCGCACCGCACCGAGCCACCGCCAGCCCAGATCGCGTCGAGCAGCCAGCTCGCCCACCGCCGCAACAGCCCAGCCTCCACTCCGCACCAGGTCGCCCAGCGCACCGGCCGTGTAGCCGCCTCCGCATCCGCCGGCCAGCGCGCCAGCGCTCGTCCCCTGCCGCGCCAACACGCCCAGCAGCGCCCGATAGCGCCCGATCACGCGCGCCAGCGCCCTGCTGCGCCTAGCTTAGCGCGCTTGTCCTTCTCTGCGCTAGCTGCCGAGACGAGTGCCTTCTCGGTTGGTAAATTCCCGAGCCTCCACCCTTTGGACTTCCTGATTTTAGATGTTGTTTATTAATTAGGATGTTTTATTACTTGTTTAGGTTGCTCGAGTTCGCTTAAAAGCTCGAGGGTCGTTATTTGATTCGGGATAATTAACCTCCACTTATTTCCAGGTAAGGATTCTTACCCGGGGTTGTGTGGACCCTGCGAATAGTTGATAGCACGCTGATTACTGTAATTATATGAGTTTCTAGTGATAGGTTTCATGTTTTCTTTTGATTCATGTTCGTAACATGTTTACATCCCGTTAGTTCCATGCTAGGCTTTCCTATCTTGATAGAACCATGCTGCCTATTGTATGCTGCTAGATCCAAGTTATGGTTAGATGTGTGATGTATAGTATAGAGGGCCGTAGAGGTAACTAGTTTGGGGTCCCACTCGGGCAAGACCCGATGGACATCTGGAGGTGTAAGGCCCTACGGGCATCCTAGGTGTGTAAGGCCCACCGGGCATCACCGAAGTCCGAGGTGTAAGGCCCTACGGGCATCCTAGGTGTGTATGGCCCACTGGGCATCACTGAGTCTGGAGGTGTAAGGCCCTACGGGCATCCTAGGTGTGTAAGGCCCACTGGGCATCACTGAGTCTGGAGGTGTAAGGCCCTACGTGCATCCTAGGTGTGTAAGGCCCACTGGGCATCACTGAGTCTGGAGGTGTAAGGCTCTACGGGCATCCTAGGTGTGTAAGGCCCACTGGGCATCACTGAGTCCTAGGTTGTGTAAGGCCCGAAGGGCATCCAAGCGTAGGACCTAGGAGAGGTTGTTGATGGAAGCCCTTGAATAGGCTCGCCCTAGAAGTAGCTCATAGCCTAAGCCACCGCTTGTGCTCTAAGTCTTTGTATGGTTGCCTGTCCGCAAAGCTAAATGAGATGATTTCGTATTGTACCCGATTGGGGATTCTTACTTGAGTAACCTGTTGCTCACCCTTATTTTCTGTGGCTTTCCACCAGGTAACTTGGGACAGAGGCTGGATGGCTAGGAGGAAGCGGCTCGATGATCATGGATAGCTGACTCTGGGTCGCACGTTTCTTTAAATGTTTTCCTTAATGATTTAGCATGTAGTGGGACTTGGGTCCCTAGGAAAAAGCACTCAAACTATTTTATGTTCTCGTACCGTTTTCCTTTGAATTGTTTTAAGAAAGTACTGATCAGTCATTTACCTGTTTTCTTTAATTGAAATCATGGTTTTGTTTTAAAAGTGTTTACTGCAAAGGTTTAAACTTCCGACTCTGAATGATGTTTATATTCTTAATCATGCATGCTAAGTATGGACTTTAGGTTAGAGACCATTTCTTGGGTCGGGTCCTTACACGTGCAGACGCGACAGCTGGGCGCTGGGCTGCGCGTGGACGGCGATGCGACGCTGTGTAAGAACCCGACCCTAAATACGGTCCTAAACCTAGGTTCTCACTCAGCATGCAAGTTAAATATTTCATCAAGCGGTTTAGTGCTCATATTTAAAACCTTTAAAAACTTTTAGAACGGGGAATGCTTAAAACATAATCAACAGTTCTGTTTAAGAAAAACCAACGAAGTAAAACAAGCTCAAGCAAGATATATATAAAACATTCAAAACAGTTCAAACAACTTTTAATAATGTTTCCCCTAGGACTCCTGTCCATCTACATGCTGAACAAATATGCAAACAATAAAGACAGAGTGCCGGCGGCTCCCATGATGTAACGACCCAGGTTTTTCTTCCCGGTCTTCCAGGTATACCCTAGGGGTAATTTGGTAATTTGGTCGGGCCGTCAGGGTCGTTTGTGTCTTTTCCAGTTACTAAAATTATTGGATGGTTTTATGTAGGTTTTTGGAGGGGTTTGTGGTTTGGTTTGAGCAAGGTTTGTTGCAAAAGTAAAAATAAAGGAATTTGTCTTTGTGCTGGGGTTTGAACCCGGTCTCCCGGAAGCTTGTAGAGATGTGTGCCAATTGAGCCATTAGGTGCTCTTGTTGTTCTTTCTGCATCACATCTTAGTTAACCTTGGATTTTGGAGTTTTGGTGCATTTGGTTAAATGAAATAGAATTAGGTTATTCCATCTTCTTCTCCAAATCCCCTCTTGGCCATACAAGCTCTCCTCTCCATAGCACTTGCCGATTCTTCATCCTTGCGGCTCCCTTGGATCGATCATCATCATTCCGGTAAGTCTTCATCCTCTTCATCTCCTCATTTGGTTTTGATGTTTGGCCAAGGTAAGAAGTAGAGAGTTGTGTGTGTTGTGTTGATTGCAAACACCGAGAGAAGCAAAGCGGCAGCATAGATCGCCCCTGCCGCACTGTCGCACGATTCGCGACAAAGCGAGCCTTCGCCGCCAGACCGTTCGCACGCCATCGCGCATTAGATCGCCCGATCCGTTGAGCGGCCCTGCCGCCGCACCAGTCGCCCAGATCTGTTGAAGCGCACCTCCCGCGCCATCGCCGCGGATCGTGCGAGATCGCGCGCGCAGCAGCGAGACGCCAGACGCCACGCCGCCGCGCCGCCCGGCCGTTCGCCGCCGCGCCAGCCAGCCGCGCTCGCGCCGCGTCGCCGCTGCGCGCCGCGCGCGCGCACGCGCGCCAATTGCATCGCTCCGCACGCTGTCGCGACGCCGGCGCTGCGCGCCTTCGCCAAGCCGCTGCCCGCGACGCTGTGACGCTTCGCCCGCGCGCTCGCGCTGCTGGTTGCATCCGTGCGTTGCCGTGCCCGCGTGCAGCCGCCAGCCTGCCGTGCCCACTACTAAAGCCAGCTCCAAGCTCGTGTCGCCGTGCGCGTGAGTTCCCCGAGTCGAGCTTGCGCTTCTTTTGTTGTTTAGACGTTTTAGATGCTTGATTATTATTGGTTTGCTAGGTTCCCGCCGCTAGCTCGGGATTGTTCCATGACTTAGGATTGGTGTGTAGAAGCCTCCCGACCAATGTAAGGATTTCTTCTTACCGGAGTTGTGTGGGCCTCGCGGTATATTTGTGATTGTTGTTTTGTATGCCTCGTATGATTATTAGCATGTTTAGCCCTAGGTGCTCGCTGTTACAATTCTGATCGGCATGAACTCTTGTATTGTTTCTCATGTTAGCCCATGCTAGGTTGTTCCATTCGGCATGTTCGATATCTGCTCTTGCTTCGTAGTATCATGTAAGGTTCCTCGTATCTGTTGAGCACGTATTGGACCGCATTGATTGATTTATTATTATTGCTATGGTTTAGAGTTCGTAGGTAGCATCATCCGGCCGGATGCATAACGTAACTTGCATCCCCGATAGTGGACGTCACGAGATGGTACTCCGTCCCCGATCCCGTTAGGGTTTAGCTAACCCTAACGGCCGGCCCCGCAATCTTGGGTGAGGGTGGCAAATCAGCACTGCCCCAACGGTCGGGATGATGACTTGGCATTGCCTCGTCCCTCGACACGGCCGGCACGCCTCGCGTGTTCGGCGTAGCCCTTGATTGCCACTGTTAGGGCAAGGACCGCTTCCTGGTGTAAGCCTACCACGACCGGTTCCTTAGCCTCAAAGTGCGGTGGTACAGCCGACATAGTTCACGTGTCCGTCTCTCACACCCTATGTCGGTGACACCGATCCGTAGATTTAGTTAGGCATGGTGATCAACTCGGGCAACTTGCCACTAGACCGGCACCCCGAGTTTGCGTAGCATGCGCGGCGCGCTTTACGCTCATTACAAATACCGATGGAGAGCTCCTCGGGATCTTGAGCGATGCACCTTTCGTATCGGCGATGTAGTCAGCCGAGGCCGGGACTTGTTCCCGTATAGCGCGTTTAGTGTGTTGTGGTATTTCCGGACTAAGACCACGAGTTGGCATCCGAGGTCCAAGTGTGGACTTAGCTATGTGCTCCGCTCTGTGTTTGTACTCATAGCTTGCATACATTCTTCTAGATGATCATGTATATCGTATTGTACCCCTTGGGGATTCTTCTTTGGGTAATTCGTTACTCACCCTTATTCTGTGGCTTTCCACGGTGTAATCAAGGCGGGAGACAGGATGGTCAAGGAGGAGCCGTGATCATGAAATCCTGCTTTGTCATCTCCGACTATTTTATTTTATCATGACTCTTCACTTTTGTTATTTCCCACTGAATGCATGTAGACGGGCACAGAGCCCCGTGATGTTTTCTTACGTTTTATGGATTCCAAGATATTTGTACTTGTGGATTGTTTTAATGGTTTAAATAAATCTCTCGATCGAGTATGCTTTTAGAAATGTATGTTTTGGTTGTTGAATGTTTCGCTTTTACTTGGGATCCGAAATGTATTTTTTTTATAATGTCTTTTATTTTCACTACATGCATTGGGGTAAAGGCCCATTTAGAGCCCCTTTTGGGTGGGTCTTTACAGCTTGGTATCGAGCTCGAGTCATAGATTCTCGTAGACTCGACCTTTTGTTGTAGGTCGTTTTTCCATGATCATCGGCAGACTGGCGGTCATCAGTGCGCCTAAGTTTACTATTTGTTGTTGAAAAAGGGTTAAGAATTTACAATGCCTATCATCTAGTGTATGCCTTGTTTGGTGTTGTGGAGTGGTGACAGCGTGTTTTGATTCGTTGTTGGTTTGGATGTAGATCGCCAAAGATGCTACCACCGCATCGGGAGAGGAGGTTCGAGAGCGTGTCGAGGTATCGGGATCGGATCTCGATCATCGCAGGACATCGTCCCAAGCCGAGATCGATGGCATTCCACCAAAGCTCCTCCTCGTTACGCCTAGAGCGGGGCGTTGAGGCGATCGAAGCGCCGTGAGATCGCTCCCTCGGAGCAGAGTTTGCTTTGAGTCTATGAGGGCTTTTATGGTCGCATGTTGAGTGACCAGAGGGCGTAGACCTGTGCCTTGTTGGCGTGCCAGCGGCGGAAGAGTCCCGAGCCCAGATCGAGCAAACACTCGATTGGTTCAAAGAGAGCTCGCAGAGCACCTCCAGCTCCTCGAGAGCAAGTAGCCCCAGAGGCGATATGGCGAGAGGTGCCGAGGAATTGGGTAGGTGGTCAAGGATTTTGTGAAGTGGAAGCTTTGAGAAGTTTGATGCCACCGGTGATGCGCTAGCGGCAGCCTGTGTGGATTGCCCATTTGGAGTACACCTTCCCGATCATGGTGTGCCCCGATATTCGAGAGGCCGAGATGTGCGGCTCATGTGCTAGGAGGCACAATGAGATGGTGGTGGGAGTCCACCTTGAGCGAGAGACCACCGGGTCTCCACCCGCTACTTGGGAGTTCTTCAAGGCCGAGTTCAAGGTAAAGTTCATCGGTGATGAGGCTCAAGAGAAGATGGTGGAGCTCTTCCGTAACACGAAGCGGGTTCTCGATTCCATTGAGGATTATGAGCGCAAGTTCTCGAGTATGGATATTTTGCTCCTCGCTTGATTGCCACCGAGTGAAGATTCGGAAGTTCATATCCGGATTGAGGCGGGTGTTTCCCGGATGTCGGGGCTCGTGCCCGACACTTATGCTAGGGTCATCCCAGATTAGCCACGATCTATAATGGGAAGTATCCTGCCGAGCGGGTTGTTGCCGCTCTTGTTCGGGCCTCCGTCCCGGCAGAAATGTGGGGCGAGAAGAGGAAGTTTGATTTTTCGGAGGCGCCGCACGCCAAGGGCGCTTCGAACGAGATCTGCGGAGAGCTCCAGTCCGTTTCCAGCCAGCGGCAGCGAGGAGGACCTAGGCGTGTTCCCGCTTGTGCTACTTGTGGGAAAGTCCACGCGGAGCTTGTCGGCCGGAGACCTAGATTGTGCTTCCGTTGTGGTAGGGAGGGGCACATGGCCCGCTTTTTGTGATCACCACTATGGCGGCTCGGCCAGTAATGCAGCACAGGTCGAGTGTTTGCTACGACCCGTCAGGAGGCCGAGCGTACGGATGCCGCTGTGGCAGGTACGCTTCTTGTTTTAGATCACTGCGCATTTGCCTTGTTTGATTCTGGTTCTACGCATTCATTTGTATCTGTGTTGTTTGCTGAGCATGCTAAGTTAAGACTAGAGCCTCTAGGTTTCGAGTTATCTGTTGCAACTCCTTCGGGAGTTGATATGTTGGCTAGAGATAAGATTAGGGATGGCCGGATCGAGATATCCGGAGAGTTGCTAGTGGCTACGCTCATAGTTCTGCCTATGAGCGGTTTTGATGTGATTCTTGGTATGGAGTGGTTAGCTGCTAACCACGCGTTGATTGACTGCCACCGGAAAGAAGTAGTGTTCAGGCCGCCAGTCGCCCAACTTTTAAGTTTCGTGGAGTCGGTGGTGGAGTTTGCCCGCCGATGGTGTCACCGTGAAAGCTCGTCGGTTGCTTGCTCATGGAGCTTGGGGCTATCTAGCCAAGTTGTTATGCAGGAAGCGCCGCCCATTGCTCTGTTGATCAGTGCACGGTCGTGCGAGGAGTTTGCGGACGTGTTTCTGAGGAGTTACTGGGGGTTGCCCCGAAGAGAGAGGTTGACTTCACAATTGAGCTCGAGCCGGGGACCCTCCCTATCTCGAAGGCTCCGTGATCGTATGGCGCCAGTGAGTTAAAGGAACCGAAGATTCGATTGCGGGAGATGTTAGATCGAGGGTTCATCCGTCCCGAGTGTGTCCTCGTGGGGGAGCACCATTCTGTTTGTGAAAAGAAGGATGGTTCTATGCGCTTATGTATTGATTACCGCGAGCTTAATAAGGTGACATGAAGAATAAGTATCCGCTGCCCCGTATCGACGATTTGTTCGATCGCCTTCGTGGAGCTTCTGTGTTCTCCAAGATAGATCTCGAGATCCGGTTACCATCGATTCTGCGGATCGGGGATGCCGACATTCCTAAGACGACTTTTCGAGTCCGGATATGGTCACTATGAGTTTGTGGTTATGTCGTTTGGATTGACCAATGCCCCACCAAGTTCATGGACATGATGGATAGGGTGTTCAAATCTTTTTTGGACAAATTCGTCATCGTGTTCATTGACGATATTCGATTTATTCGAGGTCTAAAGAAGATCATGCAGAGCATTTGAGACGAGTATTGGCGCCTTTGAGGGAAAATCAGCTTTTATGCGAAGTTTTCCAAATGTGACTTCGGTTGGAGCAGTGGCCTTCCTAGGCCACGTGGTTTCGAGAGATGGTATAGCCGTGGACCCCGCGAAGATTGAGGCCGTGAGTTCATGGGCCAAGCCGACTTCGATTCTTGCCGAGATTCGCGACTTTCTGGTTTTGGCGAGTTACTACCGCTTCGGTTCACAAGGACTTTTCGCTTTAGCCTCGCCTCACTCACTCGTCGGCGAGGAAGGGTGTCGAGTTTGTTTGGGACAAAGAGTGTGATGAGAGCTTTGCTGTGCTCAAGCGCGATTTGACTTCAAAGACAGATGTTGGCGATCCGGAGAGGGGACAGTGGTTTCGTGGTCTCTGATGATGCTTCCAAGTTTGGATTAGGTTGTGTGTTGATGCAAAGACGGGAAGGTCATTGCCTATGCTTCCCGTCACCAAGAAGCCGTATGAAGCGAGAACTACCCGACTCATGATATGGAGTTGGCGGCAGTGGTGTTTGCAATCAAGATTTGGAGGCATTACCGTATGGTGAGCGGATTCGGATGTTTACCGATCACCGAGCCTCAAGTATCTGCTTACTCGTAAGGAGTTGAATATGAGGCGAGAGGAGATGGTTAGAGTTGGTAAAGGATTATGACTGCGAGATTTTGTACCATCCGGGTAAAGCCAACGTAGTGGCCGATGCTTTGAGTAGAAAGACGACACACTCTCGCGGCGCGTTGTTGAGTTCCCCACCACTTTATGGAGAGAGTTCGAGCGGGCCGAGGTTGCGTGTTGTTGTTGGGTGAGGTTACCGCCAGGAGGTAGCTCAGATTGACTGCTCACCCGTCGATTAGGCAAATGGATTATAGATGGCCACTTGGGGGACCCCGCACTTAAGAGATTGGTTGACGAGAGTTAGTCTTGACGGTGGTGACTTTGACTTTGTGTATTCACGAGACGGTGGGTTGACTTATAGAGGCCGTTGTGTGTTCCGGACATTGCGAGTTCATGCGCGAGAGTTGCTCTCGAGGCCCACAGCCTTTTTTGCTTGGCACCCTGGGGTACCAAGATGTATCGAGACCTTAAGCGGACCTTACCGTGGATGGGAATGAAGAGAGATGTGGCAGAGTTTGTCACCGGGTGTCTCACTTGTCGGCAAGTGAAGGCACCCGTGCAGAGGCCACTGGTTTGTTGCAAAATGACCGAGTGTACCCAATGGAAATGGGAAGAGATCTCCATGGACTTTATCTCTGGTTTGCCAAGGACTCAGGAAGTTCTCTCGCATTTGGGTGATAGTCGACCGTTTGACCAAGAGCGCACACTTCATTCCCTGACGAGACACTTATACCGTGGAACAAAGGCGCGATTGTTTTTGGAGCGAGATCATCCGTTATCATGGTGTGCCGTGAGGATTGTGTCCGATCGTGACTCGCGGTTCACTTCTCGTTTCGAGAGCGCTCCGTATGGGTTTGGGCACGAGTGCGCCAAAGATGACTTTTCACCCTCGTGACGGATGGTCGACCGAGAGAGAGTGAATCGATTCTCGAGGATATGTTGAGGGCTTGTGTGTTGGATTTCCCGGCAATTTGGGACCATGATCTCAGATTGATGGAGTTTGCCTATAACAACGATTACGATCGACGATTCGAGATGGCTCCATTCGAGGCATTGTATGGTAAGCGTTGTCGGTCCCCGTGTTCAGGAAGAGGTTGGTGATAGACGAGTTTTGGGTCCCGAAATTCTCGCAGCTTGACCAATGGTGCGGTCACGAGAAGATTAGAGCTCGTATGTTGACAAACTCGTAGAGCAGCAGAAGAGTTACGCCGATGTTCGGCGCCGAGATTTGGAGTTTGAGGTTGGTCGGATGTGTTCCTTAAGGTTGCTCCGATGCGAGGTGTTACGAGGTTTGGTAAGCGTGGGAAGTTGAGTCCCCGCTTTGTTGGTCCATTTGAGATCCTAGAGAGGATTGGCGAGAGTTGCTTACCGGTTAGCCCTACCTCCGTCACTATCGGTGCATGCATAGTGTTTTTCATGTATCGATGTTGAGGCAAGATGTGCCGGACCCGTCGCACATTGTGGACTTTGAGCCTTTGCACCGAATGAGGATTTGAACTTCGAGGAGAAGCCAAAGAGGATCCTTGCCTTTGAGACCAAGACGCTGCGTGTCGCGAGATTCGTTTGGTAAAGGTTCGATGGAAGAATCGGGGTTCGAGGAAGCCACTTGGGAGCGGGAAGACGAGATGAGATTGCATTACCCCGAGCTATTTCTCTGTTTTAAGGACTTTCGAGGACGAAAGTCATAAAAAGGAGGGAATATTGTAACGACCTGTGTTTTTCTTCCCGGTCTTCGGTATGCCCTAGGGGTAATTTGGTAATTTGGTCGGGCCGTCGTGTCGTTTGTGTCTTTTCCAGCTTACTAAAATTATTGGATGGTTTTATGTAGGTTTTGGAGGGGTTTGTGGTTTGGTTTGAGCAAGGTTTGTTGCAAAAGTAAAAATAAAGGAATTTGTCTTTGCAGTAGGGGTTTGAACCCGGGTCTCCTGGGAAGCTTGTAGAGATGTGTGCCAATTGAGCCATTAGGTGCTCTTGTTGTTCTTTCTGCATCACATCTTAGTTAACCTTGGATTTTGGAGTTTTGGTGCATTTGGTTAAATGAAATAGAATTAGGTTATTCCATCTTCTTCTCCAAATCCCTCTTGGCCGCACAAGCTCTCCTCTCCATAGCACTTGCCGATTCTTCATCCTTGCAGCTCCCTTGGATCGATCATCATCATTCCGGTAAGTCTTCATCCTCTTCATCTCCTCATTTGGTTTTGATGCTTGGCCAAAGGTAAGAAGTAGAGAGTTGTGTGTGTTGTGTTGATTGCAGCCAGCCGAGAGAAGCAGAAGCATAGATCGCCCCTGCCGTCGCACCAGTTCGCCAGGCCGGACAGCAGCTTCGCCAGACCGTCCGCACGCCATCGCGCATCAGATCGCCCAGATCCGTTGAGCGGCCCTGCCCGCCGCACCAGTCGCCCGATCCGTTGAAGCGAACCTCCCGCGACGCCATCGCTCGCGGATCGTGCGCGATCGCAAGCAGCGGCAGCGAGACGCCAGACGCCAGCGCCCGCGCCCGCCACCCGTGTCCGCATTGCACTCGCCGACGCCAGCGCCAGCGCGCCTTCGCCGCGAAGCCGCCGCGCGGGCGCGCCAGCCATCACGCCGCTGACGCTGCCGCGCCAGCCAGGCGCAAGCTGCGCTGCCGCCGCCGCCGCTTCGCCGCGCGCGACGCTGTCATGCCCCTACTGCTCCGTCTCGTCTGCCGTGCAGCGTGCGGCCAGCGCCCGCCGTGCTGCCGTGCCGGCCAGCGCGCGCTGCGCCACCTGCCGCCGCGGCTACGCCCAGCTCAAGCTCGTGTCGCCGTGCGCGTGAGTTCCCGAGTCGAGCTTGCTTTTTCTTTTGTTGTTTAGACGTTTTAGATGCTGATTATTATTGGTTTGCTAGGTTCCCGCCGCTAGCTCGGGATTGTTCCGCAGCTTAGGATTGGTGTGTAGAAGCCTCCCACCAATGTAAGGATTTCTTCTGGAGTTGTGTGGGCCTGCGGTATATTTGTGATTGTTGTTTTGTATGCTCGTATGATTATTAGCATGTTTAGCCCTAGGTGCTCTGTCAATTTCTCGATCGCATGAACTCTTGTATTGTTTCTCATGTTAGCCCATGCTAGGTTGTTCCATTTTGGCATGTTCGATATCTGTTCTTGCTTCGTAGTATCATGTTAGGTTCCTCGTATCTGTTGAGCACGTATTGGATGCATTGATTGATTTATTATTATTGCTATGGTTTAGAGTTCGTAGGTAGCATCATCCGGCCGGATGCATAACGTAACTTGCATCCCCGATGGGGCGTGCGAGATGGTACTCAGTCCCACGATCCCGTTAGGGTTTAGCTAACCCTAACGGCCGGCCCCGCAATCTTGGGTGAGGTGGCAAATCGTTAATTGCCCCAACGGTCGGGATGATGACTTGGCATTGCCTCGTCCCCGGACGATCGGCACGCCCTCGGCGTGTTCGGCCGTAGCCCTTGATTGCCACTGTTAGGGCAAGGACCGCTTCTGGTGTAAGCCTACCACGGCCGGTTCCTTAGCCTCGTGTGCGGTGGTACAGGTGACATAGTTCACGTGTCGAGTCTCACACCCTATGTCGGTGACACCGATCCGAGAGATTTAGTTAGGCATGGTGGTGAACACAGGCGGCTTGCCACTGGACCCTGCACCCCCGAGTTTGCGGTAGCATGCGGTGCGCGCTTACGCTCATTACAATACCATTCGAGAGCTCCTCGGGATCTTGAGCGAGTGCACCTTTCGTATCGACAGCGTCAGTCGGTGAGGCCGGGACTTGTTCCGTATAGCGCGTTTAGTGTGTTGTGGTATTTCCGGACTAAGACCACGAGTTGGCATCCGAGGTCCAAGTGTGGACTTAGCTATGTGCTCCGCTCTGTGTTTGTACTCATAGCTTGCATACATTCTTCTAGATGATCATGTATATCGTATTGTACCCGGTTGGGGATTCTTGCTTTGGGTAATTCGTTACTCACCCTTATTCTGTGGCTTTCCACGGGTAATCAAGGCGGGAGACAGGATGGCTGAAGGAGGAGCTGTGATCATGGAATCCTGCTGTCATCTCTGACTATTTTATTTTATCATGACTCTTCACTTTTTGTTATTTCCCCTGAATGCATGTAGACGGGCACAGAGCCCCAGGATGTTTTCTTACGTTTTATGGATTCCAGCATATTTGTACTTGTGGATTGTTTTAATGGTTTAAATAAATCTCACGATCGTAGTATGCTTTTAGAAATGTATGTTTTGGTTGTTGAATGTTTCTGTTTTTACTTGGGATCCGAAATGTATTTTTCATAATGTCTTTTATTTTCACTACATGCATTGGGGTAAAGGCCCATTTAGAGCCCCTTTTGGGTCGGGTCTTTACACATGATCATTCAGCTCCTCCGCTTAGCCGTCCTTGTCTTTCCCAAGTTACCCGTGGAAAACCACGAGAATAAGGGTGAGTATAAACATACTCGGTAAGAATCTCTCAACCGGGGTACAATACGATACTTCAATCATCTAGCACCCTAGTATACATGCAAACAGCTACCAACACATATCATAGCTCAACGAGCTTACAAGGCGAATCTGGAATCCTCGGAAGTCTCCTACTTCCGCCCTAATGATTGGCTCTCATAACCAATCCCGGGACATCTCCGAGGTCTTTCTCCTCGGCCAATTGATCACCTCAAAAACGATCCCAAAGATGTCCGACACCCTCGAGGGTCTTTCTCCCTCGACCATATGATCACTCAAAGGCCAATCCCAATGGGTGTCCTCAAGGGCCTCTTACCCTCGCTATAAATCTGGACTATCGGAGAGTACCCAAGTCCGGCTCTAAACAGAAAGGAACCGTGTACTCACGAACATTAGCCCGGGAGCTCTCCGAACCGGCGACTAACGCTGCGTGTCTTGCGCACACCGCATATCTTCTTTGCAACCGGCGTAAATGTGGGGGCCTAAGTACAAACTACGCGGGCCGTGCACGCATGCCTAAAGACTCGGAGCGGTGTCACCGAACACGATGGTGCGAGGCCCTCGGCACTCATCAATGCGGCTGTACCACCGACTGAAGCTAAGAACCGGCTAAGGCGGGCTTGCACCATTGGCGTGGTTCCGCTCTAGCAGGCTACAAACTAGGCTTATGCCGATGTGGTAGCTAAATCCACATCGGCTGCCGGGGGGAAGGAATGTACGTTATGCTTCGCTCTACTCCCGACCGGTGGGGACAAGGTACGTTATGTCCGCTCTCAGCCTCTAGATGATGACAGCCCTAACACACTAGCTAGAGTATAGAGTAAACGATTCCTGGCTAAACATACATAATCAACATCATTCATACATAACCTAGCATGATACTACGAACTTAAAGCAGGAATCTCAAGCATGCTGGAAGAACAATCCTAGCATGGCACTAACATGTACAAACAAGCAAACATGCTAGCAGGAATGCAATCACAAGTCATCCCTATCCACTAATCATGTCCATAAAAGTAAACATGCATATAAGGCACATTCAAGAAAGCATCGCAGGGTCCACACAACCACGGTAAGGAATCCTTACCTGGAAACGAGCAGAAATAACCTTCACAATCAAATAATGATCCTCGAGCTTTAAAGCGAAACCGAGCAACCTAAGCATTTTAAAAGCATCCTAAATAAATATACAGCAGCCAGCAGCTTAAAAATCTAAAAGGGATAGGTTCGGGAATTACCAACCGAGAAGGCACGGGGTCTCGGCAGCAAGGGGGCGCTTTTGGCGCTGGCGCTGCTCTCGGCGCTTAACGGGCCTCGCTGGCGCCGGCGCGCGCAGGGGTCGGGCGCTGGCGTTGGTCGCGCGCGATCGCGACAGCGCGCAGCGCGCGCGCGGGCGGCGACGCGACGAGCGGCGACGGCACGCAGACGCGGGCGGCTTACGAGCGGCGCGCGGCGAGGGCGACGAGTGTGGCGCGGTGCGAGGCGGCTGGTGCGGGACGGCGCGCGCGCGTCTGGCGCGTGCAGCGCGGCCACGGCGCGCTGGGCGCGCTCGCATGGGCGATGCGAGGCGTGCAGGCACGCCGGGCATGGGCATGCTTGCGCGTGCAGGCTGCACTGTGCGCTGGGGCGAGCAGGCTGAGCAGGTGTGCGGCTAGGGCGGCTAAGGTTTCTTGGTGAGGTCGGCTAGGAGAGAGAGAGAGAGAGAGAGAGAGATTTTTCCAAAACAAGGGAATAGGATTTTCTTTCCTTTTCCTAATTTAAATGGGTCTAAAATCCCTTCCCAAGGCTTTCTCTTGCGGGTCCGGCTAAAGAAATTCTTTTCTTTTTAACTAAATCTTCTTTTCTAAAAACTCCAATTTCACCATTAGGGCAAGGGTTCAAATCTCGGTGGGACCAATTAAATTCCAATTAATTTTGCTATCAACCTAATGTCTCCGAACTTCTAATCAACTAACCCAAACTCCTTGGGTCTTGCAACCAACATTAATCAAGTCTCAACGAAGGCCGAAATGACCACAAGCCACGAAAATCCTCAACCTCTGACCGGGGAGCAAAATACCAAAATACCCTTAAAGGTTAAAATAGCTCTAACGGCCCATCCGAACATCCGAATAATGACCCAAATCACACAGGTACCCGGAAATAGAAAAGCGGGTGTTACAATACTCCTCCTTTTAAGACTTTCGTCCTCGAAAGTCCTAAGACGAAAACAACTCTAGAAAAACTCCACCGGTTCTTAACCAACCAAGCTCTGAAAAAGACAACACAAATCCTTCTTTGAAACCGAACCCTCTTGGGTTCCCAAAGGCTCAAGCCCAACAGACACCGAGTCCGCTACGAACTATCTCAACCAAAATCGAACTAACACTGAGCTTCGAAGAAAACATGCGATAACTAGTCGGTGAGCCACATCCTCTAACTCGCACCAACTCTCAAACGGTCTTACGACTCTAGGGCTCACTTATCCATGCTAACCCAACTCGAAACGCCTCTCTACGGTGCTACTCTCAAAGAAAACTCGTGAACGGGTCACAAGCTCTAAAACTCAACGCCACGCTCGGCGTAGACTTCTCTGAATGCTCACAATGTTATCAAACAAACCTCGACCCTTCACCATGCCGACCAAACAACCGAACCTCCTGTGTTTAAGAAACTAAACGGCCTACTCATACTTCGCAAGAGAGACTGCGAACCCCACCGTAAGAACCCCACTGGTTGCCTACAATCCTTAACGAAATCCAATTCGAACCACCAACTGGTGACTGATCCCTAGGCAACCTTCTCCAACTAGCATGCGTCCACAACACTAAAGCAACCATCTTACGAGAAATCGAAGCACCAAAGCCAAGGGCACTTTTCTCTCTCGTTCACCAAACGGCTACCACTACACACACTAGGCGATACTTCACCTTCCGGCCACTACGAACGACAGACGGGGTCAAGAACGAGCTCCACTCACCAAACTAATAAACCGGAGCCTCTCATCGGCCGACAACAAACTTTCCAATGCAATCCGATCAGCCACCGCCTAGGTGAACATCGCGGGACAGAAAACAAACAACATTCCTCTCACGGAAACCTCGAGCAACAAGGAATAAAACATTACGTGGCTACTAGCAACATGATAGCTGGAGGATCGAAACTCAAGGGCTTTACCACCCAATGCCACGGCACCTCTGTGCCAACTCACTCAACTGTGGCTCAGCTAAAATGCCAACTGCGAATGCACAACGACTAAAAAGAAAAGCCCGAGAAAGGCTTGCTTAGCGAAACTCAAACCAAGCTCATAACGAGCAAAGCTCGCCTCCAAGCCGCCACTCAACTCTTAAGCCCATCCGTTTGCTCCAAGGACTTCCTCCTTATAGCTTAGACCTAACTCTTCTTCCAATCCAGAAACTCCACCCACGAAACATCGCGAGGAATAAGGATAGCGACGACCACAAGCTTGCGGATCCTGAACCACACGAGTCGGGAAGACTACCTCAAAAGTTAAAACTCGAGGTCGGCATCCACGGTGCAACTCAACTACCAAAGAACTAAGGGGGGTCTACAAGCTCCAAAGATCCAACAACCTTCCGCCAACAACTCAAGCCCTTGAACTGGCTGGCCTTCGCCCTCGCGGGAACAAACAACTTTCCGCTTGCTATCAAACAGACGCAGGGACACTCTCGCTAGGCTGACCACTGCGCTACTCTCGATCAACTACACAACTCGGGAGCTAGTCGACTCCTCCTCTCTGAGGAACGATTTCCCAGCAAGCGGACTTACGAAGGACAATTTTCACACACGCTCGCTGTCTTGCTCAAACTCAACGGTAGCAACCACCAACTCTCTCAGAAGAAACATCCAAGGATTCCTCAATCGCTTGAACCACCAACTAAGCACTAGCGGTACTACTCAACCGCTGAGGGGGTGGCCAACTCCCAAAACTACCTGACTAGGAACAAGTCCTCAGGCGACGCCAGCTTGGTCGAACCAAGCTAGCCCTAGAAAACAGCAAAGGAACCAAACCTTGGTCAACACCAAGCACCACCTCGCTAAGAATTCCGAAAATCAACGTGGAGGTTACCAAGAACAACTCTAGCTTGTTAACCGACAACAAGCATCCAGCAACTCAACCGAGGAACATCGCTGGAGTCCGACTGAGCTCGTGAGGCTCTCCTCAAATTAGGGTTCCTCCGATCTCCCTCCGACACACACTTTGCCGTCAAACGGTCTAATCGACAATCGGCTACACGAGCACATCTCCCTACAGCATCTCAACTGTGCTGGCCAAAAGCTCTTCCTTGCCACATCTGTAGCAAGCACGGGCGATTCTCCACACAATCCGAAAAGTTCCTTACCACACTTGATGCAATGAGCCGATCGCCGCCCCGCCCTCTACCGACGATCTCGAGCTCTAACTCGCAATCGTGCGCCGATCGCGACTTTTGATCGCCTCATTACGAAGTTCGCTATCCACTGAAAGGGAACAATCGGAAGACCCAAACTTCCTCTTGCTCAAAGCATCACCACATTGTAGCTTCTATCCGGGTAAGGATCCGAACAACTCTCTTAGCCATGGCGGCGTAAACTACGCGATTATGCTACCATCGCCCTTGTTCAGTTCCAACTGAACTCCAACCATCGATCAACAAGAAATGCCTCTACCCAGGTCAAGGGCCAACTAGCATAACTTTCCTACGCAACAACCCAGCTACCGGCACGGTAACCTCTCAACCTAAGTTAGGGCACTTGCCAAGAACTAAAGTCCTAACTCCTCGGAAATCGAGCACCGGTTTCACAACCCAAAACCCCTCGTGGTTCTTGAAAATATACACCACTTTAACGAGCTACACAAAAGTACATTGGCGTGTATGCCTCCAACTTGGTTCCTTAGGATCCAAACCAACAAGTATTCTCACACAAGGCAACTTTTGCCTCCCAATAGAGCCACTTCTAGCAAAGGAGCAACAAGAGTTCAACCCACTCAGGGTCAACTCACCACGGAATGCCACATTGGTCGACTCACTCTTACAAGAGCATAGCCACACCAAGCTAACTTACCTCCTACCGATGGTCCACTAAACGTGCTCCGATCAACCATCCAACTCATGGCTCTAACAGTGGATCAACCACGCATCATCGATGCCAACCCTACTCATATTAGGGTAACACCAGGGTAATCGAATCACACTACCATCCAACTGGCTCACAAGCCCACAACACAGGCGCGAGATCTCGGACGCGCTAGCCCTTAACAACCAACAGTATCCTTTGTACCCAACTCTCGGTGACCCTGAAAGGCTCCTACTTATCCCTCGAACGACCTCAAACTTGTAGTTCTCTAGCTACCACCGAGCTAGATCTCTTATGCAACCCAAATAGGTGAAATCTCATGAATGGGTACAAGACTAGTGGGGATGCTAAACTCCAAGCGGGTCCTGGAACCACCTGCACAAAAAGTGCCAACTGGCCTGAATCTAGGCCTCCTCTCAAAGCTTGGTGCCAACGGGCACTACTTCCTTTACAACACAAACATCCCTTTACGGGCTTTAAGCCACTCTGAGGGTAGGGAAGGTCACACTCCAGGTGACAGGGCAATGGCACTCAACACAAGAGTCTCAACAATCGAGTAGACTACTCTCTGACATCACGTCCAACAGACAAGCCAAGGCCCACTCCCGCATCCAACTCGATGCTCAACGAATACTCAGGCCAACCCTCGGGTGGCAGCACCTAGCTCCACACCTGGAACATGCTAACAGAGGGTGCTTCTCTCTAATAGCCAGCTGAAAACCACGGACGGATTAAGTCCCGACAAGCAACCTCCACACTACCCCCTGGCTACGAGGGTACTAAAAGAACTGGCTGCAAAACGACTGCAGGCTTGCAGGAGGACAAGATGTCTCTACATCTTCCTCAAAAACTACTAACTTGGAAGCTTGCCAATCGACCGGGTGGCTGGTGGAGACTCTGCTGGTCCGCCTCTCACAGGGGACTTCCACCACCACACTACTGCATCAAACAACACAAGAACGGCACGCCACAACCTCAGAACATCAGGTCATCGGCCTCTGAACAACAGGTCATCCCAACACTTGGATGATACACTCGATCCTCGGCCAACCACCTTGCTACTAGCGATGGTCTCAAAACATCCAAATTTCTACAGGCTTCCACTTGCCAAACTCGGAGGCTCGATCAACGCCAACTATCTTATCGGCGATAAACCTGTGATCAAGCCCTCCCGGAACGTCCGGGCTACTGGAACTACAAGGAGGGTGTCTCCTAAATAAACTCTACCACCGGGCTATCTATGCCCAAGACTCCTCACTACGCGCTACAAACTGCGCCTGGGTCTCCGCTCTCTGTTAGCTAAAAGACTCGCCATCAACTCCTTCATGGTGGAGCACACTCTGCTCAAGGAGTCTCACTCTGAGGCGTGCTAGCCCCAACCCCTACTCTTGGCAACTCATCTGCCGGGGGCCAAAGGTGGCCTACGGGTCTAGACAACCCTAGACGTGGTCTCATGATCAACATGAACAGTCCAACTCCTCGGTTGGAAATGCCAAACGTCCTGCTCCTCTAAGTGCAATCAACCTACTAGCGATCTACACAGAGCATAAAAGCTAGCCCACGCTGGGCTCTCACCGCCAAACAAGGGTAACACATGTATACTAGATGCGATGTTGTAAAATAAAACCCTTAGCTTAATGAACTCGCACAAACCCGACGGCCATGAGTACTGATGATCATGGGGGCAACAACTCGCAAAGCGAGTTAGTCTGAGAATCTATGACTCACGCTCTCGATACCAATCTATGAAGAACCCGACCTAAATACGGTCCTAAACCTAGGTTCTCACTCAAAGATGCAAGTTAAATATTTCATCAAGCGGTTTAGTGCTCATATTTAAAACCTTTAAAAACTTTTAGAACGGGGAATGCTTAAAACATAATCAATTGATTCTGTTTAAGAAAAACCAACGAAGTAAAACAAGCTCTGCAAGATATATATAAAACATTCAAAATAGTTCAAACAACTTTTAATAATGTTTCCCTAGGACTCTTGTCCATCTACATGCTGAACAAATATGCAAACAATAAAGACAGAGTGCCGGCTCTCCCATGATCATTCAGCTCCCTCCGCTTAGCCGTCCCAGTCTTTGTCCCTAAGTTACCCGTGGAAAACCACGAAATAAGGGTGAGTATAAACATACTCGGTAAGAATCTCCAACCGGGTACAATACGATACTTCAATCATCTAGCACCCTAGTATACATGCAAACAAGCTTACCAACACGGATCATAGCTCAACGAGCTTACAAGGCGAATCTGGAATCCTAGGAAGTCTCCTACTTCCGGCCTAATGATTGGCTCTCATAACCAATCCCGGACATCTCCGAGGGTCTTTCTCCTCGGCCAATTGATCACCTCAAAAACCGATCCCAAAGATGTCCGACACCCTCGAGGGTCTTTCTCCCTCGACCATATGATCAGCTCAAAGGCCAATCCCAATGGGTGTCCTCAAGGGCCTCTTACCCTCGCTTATAACTGGACTATCGGAGAGTACCCAAGTCCGGCTCTAAACAGAAGGAATCGTGTACTCACGAACATTAGCCCGGGAGCTCTCCGAACCGCGACTAACGCGTGTCTTGCGCACACCGCATACTGCTGCAACCGGCGTAAATGTGGGGCCTAAGTACAAACTACGCGGGCCGTGCACGCATGCCTAAAGACTTCGAAGCGGTGTCACCGAACACACGTGAGTGCGAGGCCCTCGGCACTCATCTGTGCGACTGTACCACCGACCTGAAGCTAAGAACCGGCTAAGGCAGGCTTGCACCATTGGCAGGGTTCCGCTCTAGCAGGCTACAAACTAGGCTTATGCCGATGTGGTAGCTAAATCCACATCGGCTGCCGGGGGGAAGGAATGTACGTTATGCTTCGCTCTACTCCCGACCGGTGGGGACAAGGTGCGTTATGTCCGCTCTCGGCCTCTAGATGATGACACTTTAACACACTAGCTAGAGTATAGAGTAAACGATTCCTGGCTAAACATACATAATCAACATCATTCATACATAACCTAGCATGATACTACGAACTTAAAGCAGGAATCTCAAGCATGCTGGAAGAACAATCCTAGCATGGCACTAACATGTACAAACAAGCAAACATGCTAGCAGGAATGCAATCACAAGCTGTCCTATCCACTAATCATGTCCATAAAAGTAAACATGCATATAAGGCACATTCAAGAAAGCATCGCAGGGTCCACACAACCACGGTAAGGAATCCTTACCTGGAAACGAGCAGAAATAACCTTCACAATCAAATAATGATCCTCGAGCTTTAAAGCGAAACCGAGCAACCTAAGCATTTTAAAAGCATCCTAAATAAATATACAAAGACCAGCAGACTTAAAAATCTAAAAGGGATAGGTTCGGGAATTACCAACCGAGAAGGCACGGGGTCTCGCAGCAAAGGGGGCGATTTTGGCTGGCTG
Organism: Sicyos edulis; assembly: GCA_036507275.1. Classification (NCBI taxonomy): domain Eukaryota; kingdom Viridiplantae; phylum Streptophyta; class Magnoliopsida; order Cucurbitales; family Cucurbitaceae; genus Sicyos; species Sicyos edulis. The sequence continues at coordinate 18,683,945 of CM071854.1, forward strand.
GCGCTGCTCGGGCGCTAACGGCGCACACAAGGGCACAATTGTGCATGGGGGACGGGGGCTGGCGCTGGGTGTAACGGCCCCGTTTTCCTTCCCGGTTAATAGCAAAATTAATTGGGAATTAATTGGATCCTTTGGGATTTGAACCCTTGCCCTAGATGGTGGAATTGGAGTTTTAAATAAGAATTTGATCTAAAAAGAGAAAAGAATTTCTTTAGCCGGGACCCGCAAGAGAAAAATCCTTGGGAAGGGAATTTTAGGTTTCCTAACCCTATTTAAAATAAGGAAGAGAAGGAAAAATCAAGAAACCCCTATTTTTTCCCCTTGTTGGCCGTCTCTCTCTCTCTCCCTCTCTCTCTCTCTCTCTCTCTCTCTCTCTCTCTCTCTCTCTCTCTATCTCTCTCCTAAAACCCTAGCCGAGCAGCCCTAGCCACACCATCGAACCACCCACCGAGCCACCCACCCCAAGCGCGACCGTCCATCGCACCACACCGCCCTCGCACACCCCTGCGCGCACTAGACCACACCCGCCCACCACCCGCGCAGACGCCCGGCCTACCGCCGCCCGACCACCGCCGCTGCCTGCCGACCAGAAGCCCCACCGTCGCACACCCATTATCGCCGCGACGCTGCTGGCTTGACGCTCCCTCGCTGCTGCAGCTCGTCACGCCCAACGTTGAGCGTTCGCCCGCGCCCAACCAGCTGAGCCCGCTGCTTCGCTGCGCGCGCCGCAGCGACGCAGCGTTGCGTGCGCGCCACGACTCGCACGACGACTCGTCCCGCCAAGACGCCCAGCGCGGCGCTGCCGCTTCGCCAGCGCCCAGCGTCCTTCGCCTTGCCGCCGCGCCCGAGCCAGCGCCCGGCTCCTGCCGCACCAGCGGCGCCCACCGCCTCCTTGCTGCCGAGCTCTCGTGTCCTCTCGGTTGGTAATTCTCGAGCCTTTTCCCTTTCGTTTTTTTAAGTCTGTGGTCAGATATTTACTTAGGATGCTTTACTTATGCCTAGGTTGCTCGAGTTCGTATTAAGCTCGAGGGTCTTTTTGGTTGTAATAGCCATTCTCCACTTGTTTCGGTAAGGATTCCTTACCGTGGTTGTGTGGACCTGCGATGCTTTCTTGAATGTGCCTTATATGCATGTTTACTTTTATGGACATGATGAGTGGATAGGACACTTTTGTGATTGCATTCCTGCTAGCATGTTTGCTTGTTTGTACATGTTAGTGCCATGCTAGGATTGTTCTTCCAAATGCTTGAGATTCCCGCTTTAAGTTCGTAGTATCATGCTAGGTTATGTATGATTGATGATGATTATGTATGTTTAGCCAGAATCGTTTACTCTATACTCTAGCTAGTGTGTTAGGGTTTGTCATCATCTAGAGGCGAGAGCGGACATAACGTACCTTGTCCCCACCGGTCGGGAGTAGAGCGAAGCATAACGTACATTGCTTCCCACACGGACGATGTGGATGTAGCTACCACATCGGCATAAGCCTAGTTTGTAGCTCCGCTAGAGCGGAACCACCAACGGTGCAAGCCCGCTTGGCCGGTTCTTAGCTTCGTGTCGGTGGTACAGTGCACGATGAGTGCCGAGGGCCTCGCACTCATCGTGTCGATGACACCGCTTTCCGAGTCTTAGGCATGCGTGCACTGCCCGCGTAGTTTGCCCTTAGGCCCCGCATTTACGCCGGTTGCGAGAAGAGCATGCGGTGTGCGCGCGCACACGCTTTAGTCGCCGGTTCGAGAGCTCCCGGGCTAATGTTCGTGAGTACACCGTTCCTTCCTCATTAGAGCCGGACTTGGGTACTCTCCGATAGTCCGTTATTATAGCGAGGGTAAGAGGCCCTTGAGGACACCCATTGGGATTGGCTTTTGAGGCGATCATATGGTCGAGGAGAAAGACCCTCGAGGGTGTCGGACATCTTTGGGATCGGTTTTTGAGTCGATCAATTGGCCGAGGAGAAAGACCCTCGGAGATGTCCCGGGATTGGTTATGAGAGCCAATCATTAGGCGGAAGTAGGAGACTTCCGAGGATTCCAGATTCTCGCTTTGTAAGCTCGTTGAGCTATGATCCGTGTTGGTAATCTGTTTGCATGTATACTAGGGTGCTAGATGATTGAAGTATCGTATTGTACCCGGCTGAGATTCTTACCGAGTATGTTTATACTCACCCTTATTTCTGTGGTTTTCCACCGTGTAACTTGGGGCAAAGACCGACGGCTAGCGGAGGGGAGCCGATTGATCATGGAGCCGCGGCACTCTGTCTTTATTGTTTGCATATTTGTTCAAGATGTAGATGGACAGAGTCCTAGGGAAACATTATTAAAAGTTGTTTGAACTGCTTTTGAATGTTTTATATATATACTGCCAGCTTATTTTACTTCGTTGGTTTTCTTAAACAAAGTTGTTGATTATGTTTTAAGCATTCCCCGTTATAAATGTTTTGAAAGGTTTTAAATATGAGCACTAAACCGCTCGGTGAAATATTTAACTTGCATGCTGAGTGAGAACCTAGGTTTAGGACCGTATTATGGGTTGGGTTCTTACAGTTGGTATCGTGAGCACGAGTCATAGATTCTCAGAGACTAACTCGCTGCGGTTGTTGCCCCCATGATCATCAGTACTCCGCGGCCGTCAGGTTTGTCTGAGTTCATTAAGCTAAGGGTTTTATTTTACAATACTGCATCTAGTATACATGTGTTACCCTTGTTTGGCAGTGAGAGCCCCAGCGTGGGCTAGGTTTTATGCTTTGTGCAGATCGCCAGTGTGTCGATCGCACCCAGAGGGAGGTAGAGCTTAGACTCCGTGGGCCATTTGTGGCCCGGTTGTGGTTCTCCCCTAGTGAGAGGTGGGAGGTGCTCGTGCAGATCGCTAGTGCGTGGATCGCACTCACGAGGAGCAGGGCGCTTGGCATGTCCGACCAAGAGTTGGACCGCTTGTATGGATGTTGAGGCCGCGTCCCGTTGTTTTTAGCCCGTTGGCGAGTTAGCCCCGGCGCTTGAGTTGCCTAGAGGAGGGGTAGAGGCTAGCACGCCTCGCAGTGAGACTCCTTGAGCAGAGTGTGCTCCACCCATGAGGGAGTTGATGGCGTGTCTTTTAGCTAACAGAGAGCGGAGACCCGGCGCGGTTTGTAGCGCCAGAGTGAGGAGTCTTGGGCATAGATAGCCCACCGGTAGAGTTTATTTAGGAGACACCCCTCCTTGTAGTTCCAGTAGCCGGAGGTTCCCGGAGGGCTTGATCGGCAGGTTTATGCCGATAAGATAGTTGGCGTTGATCGAGCCGCCGAGTTTGGCAAGTGGAAGCTCAGTAGAGTGGATGTTTTGAGACCCATCGCTAGCGCAAGGTGGTTGGCCAGATCGAGTTTATCATCCAAGTGTTGTGATGACTCGGTGTTCGAGGCCGATGACCGGATGTTTAGAGGTCGAGGCGCGCCGCTCGTGTTGTTTGATGCGGCAGTGTGGTGGTGGAAGTCCCCAGTGAGAGGCGGACCAGCAGAGTCTCCACCACCACCCGGTCGATTGGCAAGCTGCCAAGTTAGTAGCTTTTGAGGAAGATGTAGAGACATCTTGTCCTCCCGCAAGCCTTCACATCGTTTTGCAGCCAGCTTCTTTTAGTACCCTCGTGAGCTGTGGGGTAGTGTGGAGTTTGCTTGTCGTGACTTAATCCGTCCGTGGTTTTCAAATGGCTATTAGAGAGAAGCACCTTCTCGTTAGCATGTTCCGTGTGGAGCTAGGTGCCGCCACCCGAGGGTTGGCCTGAGTATTCGGTGAGCATCGAGTGGGATGCAGGAGTGGGCCTTGGCTTGTCTGTTAGACGTGATGTCAGAGAGTAGTCTACTCGATTCTTGAGACTCTTGTGTTGAGTGCCATTGCCTGTCACACCGAGTGTGACCTTCCCTACCCTCGAGTGGCTTAAAGCCCGTAAAGGGATGTTTGTGTTGTAAAGGAAGTAGTGCCTGTTGGCACCAAGCTTTGAGAGGAGGCCTAGATTCAGGCCAGTTGGCATTTTTGTGCAGGTGGTTCCAGGACCCGCCCGGAGTTTAGCATCCCCACTAGTCTTGTACCCATTCATGAGATTTCACCTATTTGGGTTGCATAAGAGATCTAGCTCGGTGGTAGATAGAGAACTACAAGTTTGAGGTCGTTCGAGGGATAAGTAGGAGCCTTTCAGGGTCACCGAGAGTTGGGTACAAAGGATACTGTTGGTTGTTAGGGGCTAGCGCGTCCGATATCTCGCGCCTGTGTTGTGGGCTTGTGAGCCAGTTGGATGGTAGTGTGATTCGATCACCTAATATGAGTAGGGTTGGCATCGATGATGCGTGGTTGATCCACCGTTAGAGCCATGAGTTGGATGGTTGATCGAGCACGTTTAGTGGACCATCAATAGGAGGTAAGTTAGCTTGGTGTGGCTATGCTCTTGTAAGAGTGAGTCGACCAATGTGGCATTCCGTGGTGAGTTGACCCTGAGTGGGTTGAACTCTTGTTGCTCCTTTGCTAGAAGTGGCTCTATTGGGAGGCAAAAGTTGCCTTGTGTGAGAATACTTGTTGGTTTGGATCTTAAGGAACCAAGTTGGGCCGTACACGCCAATGTACTTTTGTGTAGCTCGTTCCGTGGTGTATTTTTCAAGAACCACGAGGGGTCGGGTTGTGAAACCAAAGTGCTCGGATTCCGAGGAGTTAGGACTTTAGTTCTTGGCAAGTGCCCTAACTTGGGTTGAGAGGTTACCGTGCGCGTGTGAGCCGGGTTGTTGCGTAGGAAAGTTATGCTAGTTGGCCCTTGACACGGTAGAGGCATTTCTTGTTGATCGATGGTTGGAGTTCGATTGAACCGAACAAGGGCGATGGTAGCATAATCGCGTAATTCGGCGCCATGGCTAAGAGAGTTGTTCGGATCCTTACCGGATAGAAGCTACGATGTGGCGATGCTTTGAGCAAGAGGAAGTTTGGGTCTTCCAGTTGTTCCCGCTCAGTGGATAGCCAACTCGCCGAAAGGGCCAGTCTAGGGGTTGCGATCAGCGCCGACCGCAGGGTTAGAGCTCGAGATCGCCGCCAGGCGGGGCGAGCAAATGCGCTCATTGCATCAAGTGTGGTAAGGCACTTTTCGATTGTGTGGAGCATCGCCCGTGCTTGCTACGAGATGTGGCAAGGAGAGCTTTTAGCAGCCACAGTTGAGATGCCGGAGGGAGATGTGCTTGTGTAGCCGCTTGTCCATTAGACCGTTTGACGACGAGTGTGAGTCGGAAGGCGATCGGAGGAACCCTAAGTTGTGGAGAGCCTCACCAGCTCAGGTCACTGACCAGCAAAGTTCCTCGGTTGAGTTGGTGGATGCTTGTTGTCGGTTAACAAGCTAGAGTTGTTCTTGGTAACCTCCACGTTGATTTTCGGAATTCTTAGCGAGGTGGTGCTTGGTGTTGACCAAGGTTTGGTTCCCATGTTGTTTCGTGAGCTAGCTCGGTTCGAGCAAGCGGGCGTTGCCCTGAGGACTTGTTCCTAGTCAGGTAGTTTTGGGAGTTGGCCTCCCCCTCATCGGTTGAGTAAGTACCGCTAGTGCTTAGTTGGTGGTTCAAGCAATTGAGGAACCCTTGGATGTTTCCTCCGAGAAGAGTTGGTGGTTGTTATTGTTGAGTTTGAGCAAGACAGCGAGCGTGTGTGAAATTCGCTGTCCTTCGGAAGTCCGCTTGCTAGGAAATCGTTCCTGTAAAGGAAGAGTCACTTAGCTCTGAGTTGTGTAGTTGATCGAGTAAGCGCAGTTGGTCACCTAGCGAGAGTGTCCTGCTGCGTCTGTTTGATAGCAAGCGGAAAGTGTTTGTTCCCGCGAGGGCGAATGCCAGCCAGTTCCAGGGCTTGAGTTGTTGGCGGAAGGTTGTTGGATCTTTGGAGTTTGTGGAACCCCTTAGTTCTTGGGTAGTTGAGTTGCACCGTGGATACCGGCCTCGAGTTTTAACTTTTAAGGTAGTCTTGCCGACTCGTGTTGTTCAGGATCCGCAAGCTTGTGGTCGTCGCTATCCTTATCCCTCGCGATGTTTCGTGGGTGGAGTTTCTGGATTGGAAGAAGAGTTAGGTCTAAGCTATAAGGAGGAAGTCCTTGGAGCAGCCAGATGGGCTTAAGAGTTGAGTGGCAGCTTGGAGGCGAGCTTTGCTCGTTATGAGCTTGGTTTGAGTTTCTGCTAAGCAAGCCTTTCTCGGGCTTTTCTTTTAGTCGTTGTGCATTCGCAGTTGGCATTTTAGCCGAGCCACGCTTGAGTGAGTTGGCACAGAGGTGTCGTGGCATTGGGTGGTAAAGCCCTTGAGTTTCGATCCTCCAGCTATCGTGTTGCTAGTAGCCACGTAACGTTTTATTCCTTGTTGCTCGAGGTTTCCGTGAGAGGAATGTTGTTTGTTTTCCTGTCTGGCGATGTTCACCTAGGCCAGTGGCTGATCGGATTGCATTGGAAAGTTTGTTGTCGGCCGATGAGAGGCTCCGGTTTATTAGTTTGGCTGAGTGGAGCCTGTTCTTGACCCCGCTGTCGTTCGGGGCCGTGAGATGTATCGCCTAGTGTGTGTGGTGGTAGCCGTTTGGTGAACCAGAAAAGTGCCCTTGGCTTTGGTGCTTCGATTTCTCGTAAGATGGTTGCTTTAGTGTTGTGGACGCATGCTAGCTGGAGAAGGTTGCCTAGGGATCAGTCACCAGTTAGTGGTTCGAATTGGATTTCGTTAAGGATTGTAGGCAACGGTGGGGTTCTTACGGTGGGGTTCGCAGTCTCTTGCGAAGTATGAGTAGGCCGTTTAGTTTCTTAAACCAGGGAGGTTCGATTGTTTGGTCAAGATGGTGAAGGGTCGAGGTCGTTTGATAACAAATGGCTATGAGCATTCGAGAGAAGTTACTCGAGCGTGGCGTTGAGTTTTAGAGCTTGTGACCCGTTCACGAGTTTGCTGAGAGTAGCACCGTAGAGAGGCGTTCCGAGTTGGGTTAGCATGGATAAGTGAGCCCTAGAGTCGTAAGACCGTTTGAGAGTTGGTGCGAGTCAGAGGATGTGGCTCACCAACTAGTTATCGCATGTTTTCTTCAAGCTCGATGCTAGTTCAGTTTTGGTTGAGATAGTTCGTGGCAGACTCGGCGTCTGTTGGGCTTGGAGCCTTTGGGAACCCAAGAGGGATCGGTTTCAAAGAAGGATTTGTGTTGTCTTTTTCAGGAGCTTGGTTGGTTAAGAACCAGTGGAGTTTTTCTAGAGTTGTTTTCCGTCTTAGGACTTTCGGGGACGAAAGTCTTTTAAGGGGAGTATTGTAACGGCCCCGCTTTCCTTCCCTAGTTAATAGCAAAATTAATTGGGAATTAATTGGATCCTTTGGGATTTGAACCCTTGCCTAGATGGTGGAATTGGAGTTTTAAATAAGAATTTGATCTAAAAAGAGAAAAGAATTTCTTTAGCCGGACCCGCAAGAGAAAAATCCTTGGGAAGGGAATTTTAGGTTTCCTAACCCTATTTAAAATAAGGAAGAGAAGGAAAAATCAAGAAACCCTATTTTTTCCCCTTGTTGGCCGTCTCTCTCTCTCTCTCTCTCTCTCTCTCTCTCTCTCTCTCTCTCTCTCTCTCTCTCTCTCTCCTAAAACCCTAGCCGAGCAGCCCCTAGCCACACCATCGAACCACCCACCGAGCCACCCACCGCGCATGCACCGTCCCATCGCACCACACCACCCGCACACCCTGCTCGCACGCACTGCACCACACCGCCCCAGCCAACCGCACAGACCGCCCGGCCTACGCCGCCCACCCACGACGCCGCTGACGAAGCCCCACCGTCGCACACCCATCATCGCCGACGCCGCTCGCGACGCTTAAATTTCCGCTGCGGCTCGTCACGCCCAAAGAGCGACGCGTTCGCCACGCGCCAACCTGGGAGCCGAGCTTCGCTCGCGCGTCGCCGCCGCGCCGAGCCGTTGCGTGCGCCGCACGGCGCCACGCTGCTCGTCGATCGCCGCCCCGCGCCAGACGCCTGCGCTCGCCAGCGCCAGCGTCGCCGCCCCGCTTTGCCGCGCGCCGAGCCCAGCGCCCGACTCTCACTGCCTGCACACCAGCGCGCCCCACTCTGCCCTTCTTTGCCGAGAGAGCTCGTGTCCTCTCGGTTGGTAATTCTCGAGCCTTTTCCTTTTCGTTTTTAAGCTGCTTGGGTCTGCTGTATATTTACTTAGGATGCTTTACTTATGCCTAGGTTGCTCGAGTTCGTATTAAGCTCGAGGTCTTTTTTGGTTGTAATAGCCATTCTCCACTTGTTTCGGTAAGGATTCCTTACCGTGGTTGTGTGGACCTGCGATGCTTTCTTGAATGTGCCTTATATGCATGTTTACTTTTATGGACATGATTAGTGGATAGGATGACTTGTGATTGCATTCCTCGCTAGCATGTTTGCTTGTTTGTACATGTTAGTGCCATGCTAGGATTGTTCTTCCAAAGATGCTTGAGATTCTGCTTTAAGTTCGTAGTATCATGCTAGGTTATGTATGATTGATGATGATTATGTATGTTTAGCCAGAATCGTTTACTCTATACTCTAGCTAGTGTGTTAGGGCTGTCATCATCTAGAGGTGAGAGCGGACATAACGTACCTTGTCCCCACCGGTCGGGAGTAGAGCGAAGCATAACGTACATTGCTTCCCCGACACCGGTAGATGTGGATGTAGCTACCACATCGGCATAAGCCTAGTTTGTAGCTCGCTAGAGCGGAACCCCGCCAGCGGTGCAAGCTCGCCTTGGCGGTTCTTAGCTTCAGTCGGTGGGTACAGCCGCACGGATGAGTGCCGAGGGCCTCGCACTCAGTCGTGTCCAAAGACACCGCTTCCGAGTCTTAGGCATGCGTGCACTGCCCCGCGTAGTTTGCCCTTAGGCCCCGCATTTACGCCGGTTGCGAAGAGAGCATGCGTGTGCGCGCACACGCTTTAGTCGCCGGTTCGGAGAGCTCCCGGCCTAATGTTCGTGAGTACACCAGTTCCTTCTGTTTAGAGCCGGACTTGGGTACTCTCCCGATAGTCCAGTTATATAGCGAGGGTAAGAGGCCCTTGAGGACACCCATTGGGATTGGCTTTTGAGTGATCATATGGTCGAGGAGAAAGACCCTCGAGGGTGCTCTGACATCTTTGGGATCGGTTTTTGAGCTGATCAATTGGCCGAGGGAGAAAGACCCTCGGAGATGTCCCGGGATTGGTTATGAGAGCCAATCATTAGGCCGGAAGTAGGAGACTTCCGAGGATTCCAGATTCTGCCTTGTAAGCTCGTTGAGCTATGATCTGTGTTGGTAACTGTTTGCATGTATACTAGGGTGCTAGATGATTGAAGTATCGTATTGTACCCCGGTTGGGATTCTTACCGAGTATGTTTATACTCACCCTTATTTCTGTGGTTTTCCACCGTAACTTGGGGCGACAAAGACCGGACGGCTAGCGGAGGAGAGCCGATTGATCATGGGAGCCGCCGGCACTCTGTCTTTATTGTTTGCATATTTGTTCAGCATGTAGATGGACAGGAGTCCTAGGGGAAACATTATTAAAAGTTGTTTGAACTGTTTTGAATGTTTTATATATATACTGGCCAGGCTTATTTTACTTCGTTGGTTTTCTTAAACAAAGTTGTTGATTATGTTTTAAGCATTCCCCGTTATAAATGTTTTGAAAGGTTTTAAATATGAGCACTAAACCGCTCGGTGAAATATTTAACTTGCATGCTGAGTGAGAACCTAGGTTTAGGACCGTATTATGGGTTGGGTTCTTACACTGGGCTGCGCGCGATCGCGACGAGCGCAGCGCGCTGGCGGGCGCGACGCGACGACGCGGCACGCACGCACGCAGACGCGACGGTTCTCGAAGCGCGCGGCGCGCAGCGAGGGTGCTGCGTCGCGGCGCGCGGCAGGCGGCGGCTCGGTGCGGGACGGCGCGGGCGTCTGGGCGGTGCAGTGCGGGGCGGCGCGCGGCAGCGTCTGGCGGCTCGTGCGGAGCGGCGCGACGCGTCTGGGGCTGGCGAGGCAGCCGCGATCGGGCGCGCTGGCATGGGGCGATGCAGGCGTCTGGGCACGCTGGGCATGGGCTGCTTCGCGGTGTGGGCTACAGTGCGCTGGGGCTGCGGTGAAATTGGCTGCTCGTGCGCTGGGGCCGAGCAGTGGCGAGCTGGGTGTGCGGCTAGAAGCGGCTAGGGTTTCTTGGTGAGGTCGGCTAGGAGAGAGAGTGAGAGAGAGAGAGAGAGATTTTTTCCAAAACAAGGGAATAGGATTTTCTTTCCTTTTCCTAATTTAAATGGGTCTAAAATCCCTTCCCAAGGCTTTCTCTTGCGGTCCCGGCTAAAAAAATTCTTTTCTTTTTAACTAAATCTTCTTTTCTAAAAACTCCAATTTCACCATTAGGGCAAGGGTTCAAATCTCAATGGGACCAATTAAATTCCAATTAATTTTGCTATCAACCGGAATGTCTCCGAACTTCTAATCAACTAACCCAAACTCCTTGGGTCTTGCAACCAACATTAATCAAGTCTCAACGAAGGCCGAAATGACCTGAAGCCCCGAAAATCCTCAACCTCGACCGGGAGCAAAATACCAAAATACCCTTAAAGGTTAAAATACTCTAACGGCCCATCCGAACATCCGAATAATGACCCGAAATCACACGGTACCCGGAATAGAAAATCGGGCATACCTGGCGCCGGGCGCTCGCTGCGGTGTCGCGATGATGATGTGACGCTGGGCTGCAAAGCGATGCACGAAATGCGAAGCTGCTGAGCGACTTGGCGTGCGACGCTTCTGCTGGTGCGATGAGCGTGCGACGCTGCTGCTAGGCAACTGGGCATGCGACGCTGCTGCTGGTGCAATGCAGGCTGGGTGTGCGACGGGCAGGGCTGCTGGTCGACTGGCTTCACAACACCAAAAGTCAAATTCTTCTTCTCTCGGCCAGCAAGAACAACACCCATAAGAGAAGGAGAGATCAAGAACACTTACCCGGGATGAACGCGACGATGGAGCTGCTTGGGAAGAAGCCACACGGTAAGAGAGCTTGGGAAAAAAGGGGTTGGGTGGCAATGGGGATTTGGAGAAGCAAAAAGATGAAAACCTATTTTCTTCTCTTTTAATCAAACACACCAAAATCCCAAAAACCCAAAGCAAACCAAGACATACCGCGGAATGAACAACAAAAGCACCAGGTGGCCCAACTGGCTCGACCACACCTCTGAATCCCTGGCCACCCGGGTTCGAAACCCAACAACAACACTTTAAAACCACTAATTTATATTTGCATCTCTCCATGCCCAAACAAAACCACAAAGCAACCAAACCCTACTTTTGTCCATCCAAGAATAATATCAGCTGAGAAAGACAGAAACGGCTTGACCAAATTACCAAAATACCCTTACGACATACTTGGAAGACTGGGATGAAAACCTGGGTCGTTACACCAGGACCTCAGGGTGGAGTCAGGCACCCGCCCCATTGTAACTCGTGTGGAAGAGATCACTTCGGTATGTGTGGAGCATCGCCTTGCGCTTGTTATAAGTGCGGTAAGGAGGGGCACTATGCTAGATTCTGCACCTAGGCAGGAGCAGCAGCCAGGCCGACCCAGTAGTAGGGCCGAGTGTTTGCGACTACCCGACAGGAGGCTGACAGCACAGATGCCGTTGTAGCAGAGGTACACTACTTATTTTAAATCACTATGCCTTTGTATTGTTTGATTCGGGTTCGACCCACTCTTTTGTGTCTGATGACTTTGTTAGACTAGCTATTTTGGAACTCGAACCGTTAGGGTCGAGCTGTGTGTTGCGACTCCTTCGGGAGTGAGTATGCTAGCTAGTATGAGAGTTAGGGGTGGTAGTGTCGAGTTATCTGGGGAATCTTTAGCAGCTAACCTTTTAGTGTTACCTATGAGTGGATTCGATGTCATCCTTGGGATGGAGTGGTTGGCAGGAAACCATGCTTTGATAGACTGCCACCAGAAAGAAGTGGTGTTTAGGCCACCTAACAAGCCCAGTTTTAAGTTTCGAGGTGCCTAGAGCGAGGTGTGTCAGCCTTTGGTTTCAGCTTTGAAAGCCCAGCGTTTGTTAGGTCGAGGAGCTTAGGGTTATTTAGCTAAGCTGTCAGGTGAGAGTAGTCCGCCGAAGACGGTGGACCAGGTACCTGTTGTTCGAGAGTTTTCAGACGTCTTTCCAGACGAGTTTCCAGGCTTACCTCCGCCGAGAGAGGTGGACTTTTCCATAGAGCTTGAGCCGGGGACTCTCTCGATCTCAAAGGCTCCGTATCGTATGGCGGCAGCCGAGTTGAGAGAGCTGAAGGTACAGTTGCAGGAGATGCTAGACAGGGGTTTTATTCATCTTAGTGTTTCCCCGTGGGGAGCACCTGTTCTATTTGTTAAGAAAAAGGACGGTTCGATGCGGTTGAGCATTGATTACCGAGAGTTGAACAAAGTGACTATGAATAATAAGTATCTGTTACCCCGTATTGATGATTTGTTTGATCAGCTCCAAGGAGCTTCAATTTTCTATAAAATTGATTTGAGGTCGGGGTATCACCAGTTGAGGATACGGGATTCGGATATCCTCAAGATAGCTTTCAGGTAGAGGTACGGACATTACGAGTTCGTGGTGATGACGTTTGGTTTGACCAATGCTCCAGCAGCTTTCATGGACATGATGGACAAGGTGTTCAAGGCATTCTTGGACAGCTTTGTCATCGTGTTCATTGACGACATTCTGATTTACTCCAAGACTAAGGAGGAGCATGCTTCGCACTTAAGGCAAGTTCTGGCAGCATTGAGGGAGAACCAGCTTTATGCTAAGTTCTCAAAGTGGGAGTTTTGGTTAGAACGAGTGGCCTTCCTTGGCCATGTCGTTTCCAAAAGATGGAGTTTTAGTGGATCCCACCAAGATAGAGGCAGTTAGTTCTTGGGCTAGACCGACTTCAGTGGCCGAGGTACGCAACTTTCTGGGTTTGCCAGGTTATCATAGGCGTTTCGTTTAGGACTTCTCTGCCATAGCAACACCGCTTACTCGGTTGACGAGGAAGGGTGTTGAGTTTGTTTGGGATGCAAAGTGTGAGGACAGCTTTGTCCAGCTTAAGCATAAGTTGACTTCAGCGCTGGTTTTGGCTGTTCCCGAGGGATCAGGTGGATTTGTTGTTTACAGTGATGCTTCTATGTTTGGGTTAGGCTGTGTGTTGATGCAGCACGGGAAGGTGATAGCCTATGCTTCCCGTCAGTTAACGACTTACGAGCAGAACTACCCGACACACTATATGGAGTTGGCAGCTGTGGTTTTTGCCCTTAAGATTTGGAGGTATTACCTGTATGGAGAGAGGATATAGATTTTTACTAATCACCAGAGCCTCAAGTATTTCTTCACTCAGAAGGAGTTGAACATTAGACAGCGTAGATGGCTCGAGTTGGTAAAGGATTATGACTGCGAGATTTTGTATCATCCGGGAAAGGCCAACGTTGTGGCTGATGCTTTGAGTACGAAGACCTCACACTCTGTTGCGTTGAGTTCCCAGGTCCGTTTTACAGAAGGAGTTTGAGCAAGCCAGTATAGCCGTGTTGTTAGGAGAGGTTACCGCAAGGGTAGCCCAGTTTACCGTTCAGCCGTCGATCAAGTAGTGGATCATCAATAGCCAGCTGAGTGATCTTAAGTTAAAGAAATTGTACGAGAGATTTCAGGCAGACGATGATTTCGACTTCGTTGTAGCATCAGATGGTGGATTGAGGTACCGAGGACAGTTGTTGTGACGAACCCGACCCAAAACATGGTCCTAAACTGGGGTTCTCACTCAGCATGCAAGTTAAATATGATAACAAGCGGTTTAGTGCTCATATTTAAAAACCTTTCAAAACATATGAGAATGGGGAATCCTTAAAACATAACCAACAATTTACATTTAAACGAGCGTGCGAACGGCGACGGGCTGGCGATCCAGTGCTAGGCTGCGGGCTAGCGATCGAGCGGCTGGGCGGCAAGGTGCAGGCGCGAGCGAACGGGCGTGCGAACGACGGGCAGGGGCTGCGGCTAGCGTAGGCGATGCAAGCGGCACAGATCGATGAAGGACGCTGTAGGGCTGGGCGATGCAGGGCTGCGGTGCGGGCGATGAACGGTGACGGGCTGGAGCTTGCGGCTGGGCAGCGATGGGCGGCGACGAGCGGCAATGGGGTTGTTCTCGAGAGATGTGGAATCGCAAGGCACTATAGGGAGAGGGAGAGAAGCCAAACTCCTATTCCTGCAACAAATGAGACAACTTGTAAAGACCCGACCCAAAAGGGGGCATAAACTAGGCCTTTACCTCAATGCATGCTTTAAAACTTCAAGACAATATGCAAGATTGTATGGCAGATTCTGAATGAAAACTAAAAAACGGTAAACATCCATTCAAAAGTCAAATATAATTTTCCTGAAACCTGTACCTGTTCCAAGCTAAATACAATTTAAAATGCACTGTGATAAGAGATTTGATTCAAACATTCAAAACAATTTACATCAGTGTCAGAATCCAGAAAACAACCTAAGGGCTCCGTGCCCAACTACATGCATTCAGAGGACAATAAAACATACAACATAAACATAAGACTCAAAGTTTAAATAGCTGGTTTCCATGATTAGTAGCTCCTCCTTCAGCCATCCTGTCTCGCGCCATGGTTACCTGTGGAAAACCACAAAATAAGGGTGAGTCATGAATTACTCAGTAAGAATCCCCAACCGGGGTACAATACGATATAACTGGTCATCTAGTAGAATGTATGCAAGCCTTGAATATAAACACAGAAGAGAGCACATCACTTTAATCCATACATAAACCTCGGATGCCATCTCAAGGTCTTACTCTAGAAAACTACAATGCTTTACGATACTATATGAGAAACTAGTCTCGGCCTCAGCCTTCCTACTATCGATATGAAAGGTGCACTGAACTCAAGATCCCGAGGAGCTCTCCAGTCGGCACTGTAATGACCGTGTGCCGGACACGCATCTTCTTTGCAAACCGAGGGTCTTGGGTCTAGGGCATGCTTTGCCACAGTTCGATCACGCATGCCTAATAAATCTCTGGATCGGTGTCACTGAACATAGTGGTGTGAGACCAGGACACTATGACTATGTCAGTCTGTACCACCGCACCTGAGGCTAAGAAACCGGCCGTGGTAGGCTTACACCAGGAACCGGTCCTTGACCTATCAAGTGGCAATGAAGGGCTACTGCCGAACACGCTGAGGACGTGTCGAATGCCGGGGGCAAGGCAATGCCTTGTCATTCCCCCGACTATTGGGGCATTTAACAGTCTGCCACCCTCACCCAAGATTGCACTCGGCTGCCGTTAGGGTTAGCTAAACCCTAACGACGGATTAGGGACGGAGTACTGCCTCGCACGTCCCTGCCACGGATGAAAGTTACGTTATGCATCCTCGCCCTGATGATGCTACCTATCAGAATTCTAAACTATAAACAGATAACAACTAACAGTCCAATACGTGCTCAGCAGAAACAATGAACCTAGCATGATACTACGAAGCAAGAATAGATAACGAGCATGCCAGAACAGATCAACCTAGCATGGAACTAACATGAGAAGCAATACAAGAATCATGCCAGTCGAAATTCATAACAGAGCACCTATCCACTAACATGCTGATAAACACAAACAAACAAACATACAAATAGCAATCACTGAATATATCGCAGGGCCCACACAACTCCGATAAGAAATCCTTACCTTGGTCTGAAGGCAACAACACACAAAGATCTTATGCTGCAAACGAACCCGAGCTAGCTAACGGGAACCTAACAAACAACAGCAAATATCACAACCTATAGGTCTAAAATAATAATACAAACATGGCTCGGCTCGGGAGCAACTCACACGGCACGGTTGGCGCGTGGACAGACAGGCTGCACGGCGCTGCTGGCAGGCTGGTGCGGCATGGCTGCGTGTAACGACCCAAGTTTTCATCCCAGTCTTCCAGGTATGCCCTAAGGGTATTTTTGTAATTTGATCGGGCCGTCAGGGCCGTTTCTGTCTTTTTCAACTGTTAAAATTATTGGTGGTCTTATGTAGGGCTTTGATGCTTTGTGGATGTGTTTGGACATGGAGAGACGCAAAAGTAAATTAGAGAATTAAAAGTGTAGGTGTTGGGTTTCGAACCAAGGTCTCTGGGAAGTCAGTTGAGTAGCATGCCAGTTGAGCCATTGGGTGCTCTTGTTGCTCTTTCCCGGTATGTCTTGGTTAGCTATGGGTCTTTGGGATTTGGTGTATTTGGTTAAATGAAGAGGAAAATATGTTTTGCTCACTTTTGTTTTCCCAAGCTCCTTAGCCACCCAAGCCCTCTCTCCCAAGCTTCTAGCCGAGCTCCATCTCCCCAAGCAGCTCCTTCGATCGATCATCATCCCAGGTAAAAGTTATCGTTCCTTTCTTCTCTTCCGTTTGGTGTACTCTTGCTGGCCGAGAGAAGAGGAGTTGAGATTGTTGTTTTGTGGCAGCAGCCGAGCAGCCCCTACCCATCGCAGCCAAAGACCTTGTCACCCAAAAGAGCGGCCCGGACGCGCTGTCGCGGCCAGAAATTCCATCGCCCAAAGAAGAACCCGCATCGCGTTGCGACCATCGCCTAACAAAGAAGAGATCGCGATCGCCGCACACCCGCTTTATCAGCGTCGCGGCCAAAGAAGCGAATCGCGTCGCCTGCCTCACCTGCATCCAGCGCACGCAGCGCCTCGTCACCCCGTCGCTCGTCGCGCGCCGCGCCCGCCGCCGCGCCATCGCCCATCGCCTGCTCCCATTGCGCGTGTGAACTGCCGTGCGGCCTGCCGCCACACCAGCTGCCAGCGGGGCGGCTCAAGTGCAACCTACTTGTCCACGTGTCAGCCGTGCTGTGTGAGTTGCTCTCGAGCTGAGCCCTGTTCGTTTATTATATTTAGGCCTATAGATTGTGATAATTGTTGTGCTTGTTAGGTTCTCATTAGCTAGCTCGGGATCGATCGCAGCATAGGATCCTTGTGTGTAGTTGCCTTCCGACCAAGGTAAGGATTTCTTACCGGAGTTGTGTGAGCCCTGCGATATATTCTGTGATTGCTGTTTGTGTGTTTTTATATGTTTATCAGCATGTTTAGTGGATAGGTGCTCTGTTCTGAATTCCGACTGGCATGATTCTCGTGTTGTTTCTCATGTTAGTTCCATGTTAGGTTGTTCTGTTCTGGCATGCTCGTTATCTATTCTTGCTTCGTAGTATCAAGCTAGGTTCATTGTCTCTGCTGAGCACGTATTGTATTGTTTGTTGTATCTGTTATAGTTAGAATCATGATAGGTAGCATCATCCGAGCGAGGATGCATAACGTAACTTGCATCCGTGGCAGGGACGTACGTGGCAGTACTTCATCCCTGATTCGTCGTTAGGGTTTAGCTAACCCTAACGGCAGCCCTTTGCAATCTTGGGTGAGGGTGGCAGACTGTTAAATGCCCCAACGGTTGGGACGATGACGAGGCATTGCCTTGCCCCGGCAGTCGACACGTCCTCAGCGTGTTCGGCAGTAGCCCTTGATTGCCACCTGATAGGGCAAGGACCGTTTCCTGGTGTAAACCTACCACGACTGATTCCTTAGCCTCAGGTGCAGTGGTACAGGCTGACATAATTTACGTGTTCCGGTCTCACACCCCTATGTTGAGTGACACCGATCCAGAGATTAGTTAGGCATGAGTACTGGACCAGGGCAGCTTGCTCTAGACCCAGCAACCCCCCTGGTTTGCAGCAGCATGCGGTGCACGCACAAGCTCATTACAGCGCCGACTGGAGAGCTCCTTGGGATCTTGAGTTCAGTGCACCTTTCGTATCGACAGTAGACAGGCTGAGGCGGAGACTAGTTTCTCGTAAAGGATCGTAAAGCGTTGTAGTTTTCTGGAGTAAGACCCTTTGATTGCATCCGAGGTTTATGTGAGGATTGAAGTAAAGTGCTCTCTTCTATGTTTATATTCATGGCTTGCATACTTTCTGCTAGATGACCAGTTTTATCGTATTGTACCCCGGTTGGGGATTCTTACTGAGTAATTCGTTACTCACTCTTATTTTGTGGTTTTCACAGGTAACCATGGTGCTAGACAGGATGGCTGAAGGAGGAGCTGTGATCATGGAAACTCGTTGTTTCGAACTCTGAGTCTTTTATTTATGTTTTTATGTTTAAATGTCCTCTGAATTCATGTAGTTGGGCACGGAGCCCTTAGGTTGTTTTCTGGTTGTTTTTCCGGATTCTGACACTGTGTAAACCATTTTTGGATTTGAATGTTGAATTAAATCTCTGATCATAGTACGTTTTAAATTGTATTTAGCTTGGAACAGGTACTTGGAAACAGGGACAGGTTCTAGGACGTTTTGTGTTGTTTTGAATGGATGTTTACTGTTTTTTTGTTTTAATCAGAATCTGGCATACAACCTTGCATATTATTTTCTAAGTTTTAAAGCATGCATTGAGGTAAAGGCCTAGTTATGGACCCCATTCGGTCCTGTCTCTTTACATTGCGCAGACGGACGGCTGCAACTGCCCATCAATGCTGGCAAGGCGTGGGGGGTTTGCATGACGGGCTCGCTGTTGGAGCGGGCGACGCGACCAAACCAAATTACCAAAATACCCCTAGAACATACCTGGAAGACCAGGATGAAAACCTGGGCCGTAACACTTAAGTAGAGGATCATTGACAGCCAACTGAGTGATCCCAAGTTGAAAAGATTGCTCGAGAGAGTTGAGGCTGATGGCGACTTTGATTTTGTCGTAGCACCAGACGAAGGTTTGAGATATAGAGGTTGGTTGTGCGTCCCAGACGACGCAGGGATTCGAGCCGAGTTGCTTATTGAGGCTCATAGTTCCCCTTTTACTTGGCACCCATGAGGTAACAAGATGTATCAGGATCTCAAGCAAACATTTTGGTGGATAAGTATGAAGGGTGATAGAGCTGAGTTTGTTAGCCAGTGTCTCACTTGTCAACAGGTGAAGTCTCCCAGACAGAAGCTGGCAGGATTGTTGCAGCCGTTGAGTGTTCCACAGTGGAAATGGGACGAGATTACCATGGACTATATCTCTGGGATGCCGAGGACACCGAGAGGGTTTATTCAGATCTGGGTAGTGGTGGACTGGCTGACTAAGAGTGCACACTTTATTCCCGGTAGGATTAACTATACCGTGGAATAGTGGGCACAGTTATTCTTGGAACAGATCGTTCGGTACCATGAGGTACCAGTGAGGATATTAGCAGATCGAGATTCTCGGTTCACTTCACATTTTTGGAGAGCGCTCTAGAAGGGTTTGGGAACCGAGTGTAGCTTCAACACCGCTTTTCACCCTCAGACGGATGGTCAGACGGAGAGAGTGAATCAGATTATTTAGGATATGTTGTAAGCCTGTGTTTTGGACTTACTAGGCTGTTGGGACCAGTATCTGTATTTGATGGAGTTCGTGTACAATAATAGTTATCAGTCGACTATTCTGATGGCTCCATTCGAGGCTTTGTATCGTAAGCGTTGTAGATCCCCAGTGTTCTGGGAGGAGGTTGGTGATAGACAGGTTTTGGGTCCCGAGTTACTTCATATGAAGAACGACGCAATGTAGAAGATCAGGGCTCGCATGTGATAGCTCAGAGTAGGCAGAAAAGTTACGCCGACGTTAGGCGTAGTGATTTGACGTTCGAAGTTGGTCAACATGTATTTTTGAAGGTAGCACCGATGCGTTGTGTGTTAAGGTTTGGTAAGCGAGGTAAATTGAGCCCCAGGTTTGTAGGGCCTTTTGAGATTCTAGAGGATTTGAGCAATGGCTTCCCAGTTGGCATTGCCCCCGTCGGTGGCAGCAGTCCATAATGTGTTCCACTTCTCGATGTTGAGGCAGTACGTGGCGAACTCGACACATGTGGTAGATCATGAGCCTTTAGAGCTAAATAAGGATTTGAGCTTCAAGGAGAAGCCTGTGCAAATTTACTATAAGGACCCGACCCGAGAAACGGTCTCTAACCTAGATCCTTACTTAGCATGCATGATTAAGAATGTAAAATCATCATTCAGAGTACCAAATTTAAAACTTTTCAATCAACACGTTTAAAACAACCATAAATCCAATAAGTAAAATCAACAAGTAAGTGACTGATCAGTACTTTCTTAAAGGAAAACAGAGAAAACGGTTCGAGAAACAATAAACGGTTTTTGAGTGCTTTCCGAGGGACTCAAGTCCCACTACATGCTAAATCATAAAAACAATAAAAGAAAAATGCAACTCAGAGTTCAGCCATCCATGATCATCCAGTAGCCTCCTCCTAGCCATCCACCCTCTGTCCCAAGTTACCTGGTGGAAAACCACAGAAAATAAGGGTGAGCAACGAGTTACTCAGTAAGAATCCCCAACTGGGGTACAATACGAAAACATCTCATTTAGCACACTGACATGCAACCATACAATGACTTAGAGCAAAACGGTTGGTTTGCGCTATGAGCTACTCCTAGAGCGAGCCTATTCAAGGGCTTACATCTACAACCTATCCTAGGTTCTACACCTGGATGCCCTTCGGGGTCTTACACAACTTAGGACTCAGTGATGCCCATCGGGGACTTATACACCAGGATGCCCATCGGGGTCTTACACCTACAATCAATGATGCCCATCGGGGTCTTACACATCTAGGATGCCCATCGGGGTCTTACACCTCCAAATCAATGATGCCCATCGGGGTCTTACACATCTAGGATGCCCATCGGGGTCTTACACATACAGATGTCCATCAGGGTCTTACCCGAGCGGGACCTAAACTAGTTACCCCTACAGTCTTCTACTCTATACATCACCTGCCTATCCCTAGCATGGATCTAACAGGATAAAATAGGACAAGGTTATGCCAAGATAAGGAAACCCCTAGCATGGACCTAATAGAATATAACAGGAATATAAGCACAACACCATCTGGTAGCAAGAGAAAAACATGTAACCTATCCACTAGAAATATCATACAATCACAAGATATGGCATGTTATTACTTATTCGCAGGGTCCACACAACCCCGGTAAGAAATCCTTACCTGGAGGCAAGCAGAAACAATCAACCAACAGGTGACCCTCAAGCTTCTAAGCGAACCCGAGCAACCTAAGCAAGTTATAAAATCATCCTAATTAACCAAACAGCAGCTAAAATCTTAAGGTCCAAAGAGTGGAGGCTCGAGAATTACCAACCGAGAAGGCACCAGGCTCGGCACCAAGCTGTCTCGGCCAGCAGGCTCACGGCAAGGCTGCAGGCGGCAGAGGCGTGCAGACGGGCTCTGCTGGGGGCGTTGGCACTGGACACTAGGTGCTGGCGCGGATGCTGGCGCTGGGACGACGCGCGGGTTGGTGGAGCGACGCGGAGGGTGCGCTAGGGCTCGGGCGGAGCGACGCGGACGGAGCCGGGCGCCGCCAGATCTGTGCGCGACGGCGCTGGGGCCACGTGCAGTCAAAGCGGATGGTCTTTGGGCGCTCGGTGCGCGCGCTTTGTGGGTGCTGCTGCAGCTACTCGGTGCGATGCAGTTTGGCAGTGCACTTGGCGAGAGTGGGGTGACGGCGATGATGGAGAGAGAGATAGAGAGAGGGTTTGCGTGAGAGGAGGTTCTCTCTTTTTTTTCCTTTCCTAAGTTAAATAGGCTTGGTGGTCCAAACCCCTTCCCAAGGCTTCCCTCCTTCAAAACCTAGCCGACGCATTTATTTTCCTTAATTAATTCCAAACTCCCAACCCTCTTTGAGGCCAAGGTTTCGGTCCCTCCAATTCACATCTTTGTTTAAAAAAAACTTATTTTTCATTTAACTGAAATCCGGGTTGTTACAATACTCCCTCCTTGGAGGACTTCCATCCTCGGAAGTCGCTGCGCTAAAACAACTCCGGGTAGTTCCTCCTTATCTCCCCTTCCAACTCCCAAGTAGCTTCCTCAACTCCCTGATTCCGCCACTGCACTTTCACTAAATCAATAGCTCGATTCCTCAAGACTTTCTTCTTAAACGCTAAGATCTTTATGGGTTTTTCCTCAAAACTCAGGTCACGATTCAGCTGCAAAGGCTCAAAATCTATGTTGTGCGAAGGGTCTGCCACATACTGGCGGAGCATCGAAACGTGGAACACACTATGCACTACAGCCAAGGATGGCGGCAATGCTAATCGGTAAGCTACGGCCCCAATCCTCTCGAGGATCTCGATTGGTCCAACAAACCTGGGGCTCAGCTTCCCCTTCTTACCAAACCTCAGAACTCCACGCATCGGAGCTACCTTAAGGAAAACATGTTGGCCAACTTCGAACTCCAACTCTTTACGCCTGACATCGGCGTAGCTCTTCTGCCTGCTCTAGGCAGTCAACATACGAGCTCTGATTTTCTGGACAGCCTCATTGGTCAACTGGAGCAACTCCGGACCCAATACCTGCCTGTCTCCAATCTCTTCAAAGAATACCGGGGATTTGCAGCGCTTACCATACAACGCCTCAAACGGTGCCATCTGAATGGTCGACTGAAAACTATTGTTGTAGGCAAACTCCATCAAATATAAGTATTGGTCCCAACTCCCCGGGAAATCTAACACACAGGCTCGCAACATATCTTCTAAGATCTGATTTACCCGCTCTGTCTGACCATCGGTCTGTGGATGAAAGGTTGTACTGTAGCTGCACTCTATGCCCAAACCTGCCTGAAAGGCTTTCCAAAATCGTGATGTAAAACGGGAATCTCAGTCGAAGATAATCTTAACTAGCACTCCGTGGTACCTAACTATTTGCTCAAGGAACAACTGTGCCCACTGCTTCACGCTATAGTTTATCTTGCCAGGAATGAAGTGTGCACACTTGGTCAACCTGTCAACGATCACCCAGATTTGTGCATAACCTCTGTGAGTCCTGGGCAAACCCGAGATATAGTCCATGGTAATCTCCTCCCACTTACACTACTGTACCCCAAGTGGCTGCAACAAACCTGCTGGTTTCTTCCTAGGCGCTTTCACTTGCTGACAAGTGAGGCATCGACTGACGAACTGGGCAATCTCTCGCTTCATTCCCATCCTCCAAAAAGTCTCCTTAAGATCTTGGTACATCTTGTTACCCCCTGGGTGCCATGCAAAAGGTGAGGTGTGAGCCTCGGTCAACAACTCTGTGCGAATATTGGCATCGGCTGGGACACATAACCGACACTTATATCTCAAGCCTCCATCTACAGATACCACAAAATCGAAGTCACCATCGGCCTGAACTCTCTCATACAAACTCTTTAACTTAGGGTCGTTCAACTGGCCGTCGATAATCCTTTGCCTTATCGAAGGCTGGATGGTCAACTGAGCTACTGATAAGGATCATGGAGTTCCACAAGTTGCACTTGGACCTATTACACTATCCAAAGCAAAGAAGATTCAACAAGCATTCATTCTTCACCTTCGACAGTGGATAGCTTCAATTCAAAATTCATTTCAAGTGCTAGAGACCATTTCAAGGGAAGAGGAACCATTTGATGCTTTGGAAGTCAATGTATGCAAGATTGAAGTTGTCCATGGAATTAATGACATTTGACTTGATTTAAATGTCTTAATCATTCGACAAGGGGAAATACAAATGTTAGAGTTGGCAACACAAACATCAATTTTAAGATTTTAGGAGCTTTTATGCAAGTCTATGTTTAAAATCTTGTTTTTAATGTTTTAGGTTATATTTTGCAACAATGGCATTATGGTAATTATGTTGGTTTTCTTTATTTTAGGTTTAACTTTCATAGGCTATAAATAGCCATGAAGTAAGTTGTAAAACTCAGATTTTGATTGAATGAAAATTAGCTCTCTACAAGAGATCATTTTCTTAGAATTTTTGGGCATGTTCTTTGTCTCTTTTTCTAAGTTTCCCTTGCAATCTTGTGATAGAATGCATTTGAGCCATTCAATCCAGCCTTGATCAAGTTTGATTGTGGAGTGACTCAATCTAGAACAAGATCTTCCATATCTTGCTTCTAGATCATTGATCTTAAGGGGTAATCAAATTCTAGCCTTTTCTCTTGGTTGTTCCCAAATCTATAAGGAGGTGTTAATCTCTTAATTCAAGGGTTCTTGCTTCATCATAAGCTTGGATCTTTGGGCTGAGAATTAGGGTTGCCTTATCATTTGGTATCAGAGCATAGGTTGCATCTTTGTGCTCTAGATTTGATTTTATCTTTAACTTTCAGCAATTCGTTCATCTTCTTGTTCAAATCTTGTTTCTCTGTTTTTTTCATCATTGTTGGATCTATAAAAAAAAAAAAAAAAAAAAAAAAAAAAAAAAAGTTCATGGTTCGATCTTGAATTATTCTTGTCCAATTTTAAACTGTTGCATTGAATGCTTATATTTTCGATTGTAATACCTCGATAACGATCGAATTTGACAAACTGTTCTTCTGCAAATATTTAGATCAGTACGTTATCTTTAATCCTTAAGAAGACGACTTATTCAAATTAGCAACGTAAAGCATTCGTTTGTGGGTTTCTTTTTTCAGTGTATAATTTACCCGAAAAAAAAAAAAATTGCCAGATATTTATCTTTCTTTTCCATCAAATTCCTTGTGGCCTACTCTAGATTTGATTTCATTATATCCTTGTGGCCAACCCTATATTTGAATTGATTTTATCTTTTATTTTTATCCATGTGCCTACTGTTGTTTCCAGTTATAACACCTTGCTAACGATCGAATTTGTCAAATTGTCCATCTACAAAAATTTAGATCGGTGTGTTATCTATATTCTTCAAGAAGGCCATTTACTCAAATTAGTAATTTCAAACGTCCATTTGTTTGTTTCCTTCTGAGTGTTCCATATATCCGAAAAAAAAAAAAATCTGAACATTTATCTTTCTTTCTATTTCTTTTTGTTCTTGATTTTGTTATTTCATAATTTTTCTTGTCTTGGCTGATTTGTAAGGCTCACTATTACAAGATTTGCTTTATCCATATTAGCCTACCTTTATCAAACTTTAGCCACTTTCCCAAATAGCCTACCTTTGTGTGTGATAAACACGAGCGTTCGAGTGTAAAATTCAATGAGTTGAGTGTGTGAGGTCCTTCATATATATTTTACTATTTTACAACCATGAATCAAGATGGGAGAGATGGAGAGGAGATTAGTGAAGCTAGGTGGAGAGAAGCTCAAAGTGGGGTCATTAATCGTTTAACTCAAGTTGTTAATTCCTTAAGCGATAGGTTGGAGCGAATGGAAGTAGCTTTAGGAAATCCTCAAGGGAGGGAGGATAACTTTAATTATGAAGGAGTTGAAAATGAAGATGGAGAAGATAATGTTAACCTCTTAGCGGGATACAATCCACGGGAGGGAGAGTTTTAGGTCGAGGGGACGAGGAGGAAGAAGAGGGGCGAGGGAAATTATAGCACCTAGAAGGGTCGAAAGGAGAACCAATATGAAAGAGGAGTAGGGGAGTAAAGCTTAAAATTCCTACTTTCCATGGGAAATCTGATCCGGAGGAGTATTTGCAATATGAGAGCAAAATTGAGCATGTTTTCGATTGCAACAACTTTAGTGAAGAAAGGAAGTTGAAACTTGCCGTTGCTGAATTTTGTGATTATGCCAATATTTGGTGGGCTTCTTTGAAATCCGAATGGAGGAGAAATTTTGAAGAACCAATTGAAACATGGGAGGAGTTGAAGACACTAATGAGAAAAAGGTACATTCCTAAACATTATTCTCGAGAACTCAAGCAAAAGCTCTATACTTTGCAACAGGATCCAAAAGTGTAGAGGATTATTACAAGGAAATGGAGGTCCTTATGAACAGAGCATGCATTAACGAAGATGAGGAGGATACAATGGCTAGGTTCCTTGGCGGGTTGAACCGACAATTGGCTCATCAAGTTGATAGACAACCTTACTTTGATATGAAGGAATTGTTACACCTTGCTGTCAAAATTGAAGGACAATTAGCATGGGAGAAGGAGAATTCCAAGAGGTACTCTTCTTCTAAGTCTACTACTTTTTCTCGCCAAAAAATTGGAAAAAGAATGCAAATAATGTTAAGGTTGATTTGAAGCCAAAAGGCAAGTATGAGTTTGACAAAAGGACAATGCCGAAAGTTCTAAAGGCAAGGATAAAATGGAAGGATATAAGGAGGTTCGAGAGAGAAATAGAGATATCAAATGTTGGAAATGTCAAGGAGTGGACATATTAGTCGTGATTGTCCTAACAAGAGAGTCATGATCATTAAAAATGGACAAGTAGTCACCGATGGAGAGGACAAATGACGAAGATGAGTTAATTGATGAAAAGAAAATGAGAATGAGGAGGAATTGGAAGATGGGAGTCATTTGGCCCTTGTAACAAGAAGACTCCTTACCACTCAAATTAAGGAGAATGATGTTGATGACCAAAGAGACAACTTATTCCATACACGATGTCTCGTTAATGGGACTCCTTGTAGTCTTGTTATTGATAGTGGAAGTTGCACCAACGTCGTAAGTACATTTTTGATCAAGAGGTTGCAAATTCCAATTCAACACCATCCTAAACCATACAAGCTCCAATGGCTCAATGATAGTGGGGCAATGAAGGTAGTTTCTCAAGCTTTAATTACTTTTCTTTCGGAAAATATCAAGATGAAATTCTTTGTGATGTGTTACCTATGCTCATTGGAGATATATTGCTTGGTAGACCTTGGCAATTTGATAGGAAGGTCATGTATGATGGTTATTTGAATAGGTATTCTTTCACAAAAGATGGAAGAAAAACAACTCTTGTACCTTTAAGTTCTAATGATGTATATGTTGATCAACCTGAAGTTGGAGGAAAAAAAGAGAGAGTATGAAGAAAAAGAATTAAAAGAAAAAAAGAAGTGAGTGAGAAAATAGCGAAAAATAAAAGAGAGAAAAAAGTGGTGGTAGGAGAGTGAAAAAGTGATGAAAATGAAAAAAGTCAAAAAAGTGAGTTGTTTTGCTAGAGTGGGAGAGGTGAGAAGGGCAATGTTTTCCCAAAACCAATCTTTGTGCTTATGTACAAGGAAGGATATTTGGCTTCTAACGATAATACTCTTTCTTTGCCTAGTGTGTTTCAATCTCTTTTCTGAGAATTTGAGGATGTGTTCCAAGATGAAGTACCTAAAGGACTACCTCCCATTCGAGGAATTGAACACAAAATAGACTTCATTCCAGTGTCATTCCCAATAGGCCACTTATAGAGCCAATCCAACCGAGACCAAG
This sequence comes from Sicyos edulis, assembly GCA_036507275.1. NCBI lineage: Eukaryota > Viridiplantae > Streptophyta > Magnoliopsida > Cucurbitales > Cucurbitaceae > Sicyos > Sicyos edulis. Next base: position 18,711,100 of record CM071854.1, read on the forward strand.
GAAATTCAAAGACAAGTGGAGGAGCTCATTGATAAAGGCTATGTACGAGAGAGTTTGAGTCCATGCTTGGTACCTGTCATATTGGTGCCAAAGAAAGATGGAACTTGGCGCATGTGTGTGGATTGTAGAGCCATCAACAAAATCACTGTAAAGTATCGACATCCTATTCCTAGACTAGATGATATGTTTGATGAATTGCATGGTTCGTGCTTATTTACAAAGATTGATTTAAAATCTGGATATCATCAAATTAGAATGCATGTAGGTGATGAATGGAAAACAACTTTCAAAACTAAGTTTGGGTTGTATGAATGGCTTGTTATGCCTTTTGGACTAACTAATGCTCCTAGCACATTTATGCGTTTAATGAACTATGTTTTGAGAGAATATTTAGGAAAGTATGTTGTTGTGTATTTTGATGATATTCTAATTTATTCAAAGACTTTGCTTGAACATGTCGAACATGTTAGGTCTGTTCTAACTACACTTAGAAATGAGGAACTTTATGCTAATTTGAATAAGTGTTGTTTTTGCATGGAAAAAGTTAACTTTCTTGGATTTATAGTTGGTAAAAATGGAGTAGAAGTGGACATTGAGAAAGTTAAGGCAATTCGCGATTGGCCAACGCCAACAAATGCAAGTGAGGTAAGGAGTTTTCATGGGTTAGCTAGCTTTTATAGGCGGTTTATAAAGGACTTTAGTACCATAGCTGCACCATTGAATGATTTGGTAAAAAACAATGTTGTGTTCCAATGGGGGGAAATGCAAGATAAAGCCTTTAATGAACTTAAGGAGAAATTAACTAATGCACCATTGCTTGTCTTGCCTAACTTTGAAAAGACATTTGAAATTGAGTGTGATGCAAGTGGTTTGGGCATAGGTGCTGTTTTAATGCATGATGGAAGGCCTTTGATGTACTTTAGTGAAAAACTAAATGGGGCAGCATTGAACTATCCTACCTATGATAAAGAATTGTTTGCTTTAGTTCGTACATTGCAGGTATGGCAACACTACTTATGGCCTAGAGAGTTCGTGATTCACACTGATCATGAGAGCTTGAAGCATCTTAAGGGTCAAAGTAAATTGAACCGCCGGCATGCAAAATGGGTAGAATTTATTGAAACATTTCCCTATGTGATCAAATATAAGCAAGGTAAAGATAATATCGTGGCTGATGCATTGTCAAGAAGGTACAATCTCTTCACTTCTCTTACTGCAAAAATTCTTGGATTTGAGCACATTAAAGAGCTATATAAATCGACAAAGATTTTGGACCAATTTTTGCATCTTGTCGAGTTGGAAAAGTTTTGGATGATTATTATGTCTTTCATGAATATTTGTTTAAGAAAAATAAACTTTGTGTTCCTAATTGTTCTATAAGAGATTTACTTGTGAAAGAGGCCCATGGTGGTGGCTTAATGGGACATTTTGGGATTCATAAAACTTATGATATGTTGCATGAACATTTTTTTTGGCCTAAGATGAAACATGATGTTCATAAGGTTTGTAGTCAATGTTTTAAATGCAAAGCGGCTAAGTCTAGAACCCAACCAAATGGATTGTATACTCCTTTGAATGTACCTAATGAACCATGGACTGATATATCTATGGATTTTATCCTTGGTTTGCCGCGAACCAAAAGGGGTAAAGATAGTATTTTTGTTGTGGTTGATAGATTTAGTAAAATGGCTCATTTTATAGCATGTAACAAAACGGATGATGCAAAGCAAGTGGCTGATATTTTCTTTAGAGAAGTAGTAAGATTACATGGAATTCCTAAAACTATTGTTAGTGATAGGGATGTTAAATTTTTAAGTCACTTTTGGAAAGTATTATGGGGTAAATTAGGCACTAAACTACTGTTTTCAACCACATGTCATCCTCAAACCGATGGGCAAACCGAGGTGGTTAATAGAACTTTAGGAACTTTGCTTAGAGCTATTATTTCTAAGAACATTAAGTCTTGGGAGGAATGCTTGCCATTTGTAGAGTTTGCATACAATAGAGCAATTCATAGTACCACTCATTGTTCTCCTTTTGAAGTTGTTTATGGATTTAATCCACTTACACCTCTTGATTTGCTTCCTATTCCGTCTAATGTTTTTGTGAGTGATGCAACAACAAATAAGGCAGATTTGATCAAGAATTTGCACAAGGATGTGAAAGAGAGAATTGAGAAACAAAATTTCCAAGTTGCTTCATGAATTAACAAAGGACGAAAGGAACTCATTTTTAAACCAGGAGATTGGGTTTGGGTTCATTTTCGAAAGGAGAGATTTCCATCTCAAAGGAAGACCAAGTTACATGCAAGAGGAGATGGTCCTTTTCAAGTTCTTGAGAGGATTAACAACAATGCCTACAAAATTGATCTTCCAGTGACTTTTCATGAGTTCTACTTTTAATGTTGCTGACTTGAGTCCTTTTGATGTAGGTGATGATTTTCCAGATTCGAGGACGAATCCTTTCGAAGAGGGGGAAGATGATAAGGATCATGGAGTTCCACAAGTTGCACTTGGACCTATTACACGATCCAAAGCAAAGAAGATTCAACAAGCATTCATTCTTCACCTTCGACAGTGGATAGCTTCAATTCAAAATTCATTTCAAGTGCTAGAGACCATTTCAAGGGAAGAGGAACCATTTGATGCTTTGGAAGTCAATGTATGCAAGATTGAAGTTGTCCATGGAATTAATGACATTTGACTTGATTTAAATGTCTTAATCATTCGACAAGGGAAATACAAATGTTAGAGTTGGCAACACAAACATCAATTTTAAGATTTTAGGAGCTTTTATGCAAGTCTATGTTTAAAATCTTGTTTTTAATGTTTTAGGTTATATTGTGCAACAATGGCATTATGGTAATTATGTTGGTTTTCTTTATTTTAGGTTTAACTTTCATAGGCTATAAATAGCCATGAAGTAAGTTGTAAAACTCAGATTTTGATTGAATGAAAATTAGCTCTCTACAAGAGATCATTTTCTTAGAATTTTTGGGCATGTTCTTTGTCTCTTTTTCTAAGTTTCCCTGCAATCTTGTGATAGAATGCATTTGAGCCATTCAATCCAAATTTGATCAAGTTTGATTGTGGAGTGACTCAATCTAGAACAAGATCTTCCATATCTTGCTTCTAGATCATTGATCTTAAGGGGTAATCAAATTCTAGCCTTTTCTCTTGGTTGTTCCCAAATCTATAAGGAGGTGTTAATCTCTTAATTCAAGGGTTCTTGCTTCATCATAAGCTTGGATCTTTGGGCTGAGAATTAGGGTTGCCTTATCAGCTACCCTAGCGGTAACCTCTCCTAACAACACTGCTATTTCAGCCCTCTCAAGGTCTTTCCTTATAATACTTTTGGGATTTGCCAATGTCGCTAAATGCGAGGTCTTTCTACTTAATGCATCTACTACAACATTTGCCTTCCCAGGGTGATACAGGATTTCACAGTCGTAATCTTTTACAAGCTCCAACCACCTCCTCTGCCTCATGTTCAGGTCTTTCTGGGTGAATAAATACTTGAGGCTCTGGTGGTCCGAAAAAATTTGAATCTTTTCCCCATACAAGTAATGCCTCCAAATCATTAGTGCAAAGACGACCGCTGCCAATTCCATGTCATGAGTTGGATAGTTCTGCTCATGTGGTTTCAACTGCCTCGAGGCGTATGCTATTACTTTACCGTGCTGCATCAGAAAGCAACCCAAGCCAAACTTGCTGGCATCACTGTACACCACAAAACCCCTCTTTCCCTCTGGAACTACCAACACTGGCGAGGACGTCAAACTGCTCTTCAGCTTAGCAAAACTCTCGTCGCACTTCTCATCCCAAACGAAATCGACGCCCTTCCTCGTCAACCGAGTAAGCGGGGTAGCTATAGCAGAAAAGTTCTGAACGAAGCTGCGGTAATATCCGGCCAGACCCAGAAAACTACGAATCTCCGACACAGTCGTCGGTCTGGCCCACTAACTAACGACCTCTATTTTCGAAGGGTCCACAACCACTCCCTCCTTAGACACAATGTGTCCCAGAAAAGCTTCCTCCTCAAGCCAAAAGTCACACTTGGAAAACTTCGCATAAAGCTGGTTCTCGCGCAATGCTGCCAAAATCTGTCTTAGGTGCGAAGCATTGTCCTCCTTAGACTTAGAGTACACAAGAATGTCGTCTATGAACACTATGACAAAGCGGTCCAAGAACGCCTTGAACACTCTGTCCATCATGTCCATGAATGTAGCTGGGGTGTTTGTCAGTCCAAAAGACATGACTATGAACTCATAGTGACCATACCTCGACCTGAAAGCTGTCTTAGGGATATCTGCATCCCGGATCCTTAACTGGTGGTAACCCGACCTCAAGTCGATCTTTGAAAACACACAAGCTCCCTGGAGCTGGTCAAATAGATCATCAATATGTGGCAGTGGATACTTGTTCTTGATGGTTACCTTATTCAGTTCCCTGTAATAGATGCATAGACGCATCGAGCCATCATTTTTCTTAACAAACAGCACGGGTGCTCCCCATGAGGACACACTCGGTCTGATAAATCCTCTGTCAATCAACTCCTGCAACTGCTCCTTTAACTCTTTCAATTCAGCTGGCGCCATACGATAGGGAGCTTTCGAGATAGGACGGGTTCCTGGCTCAAGCTCTATTGAGAAATCAACCTCCCTCTTTGGCGACAGACCAGGCAACTCCTCAGGGAAAACATCTGCAATCTCTTGCACAATGGGCACTTGCTCAACAGATAACGGATCACAGCTTACTCCGGACAACTTAGCTACAAAGCCCCAAGCTTCTCGAGCTAGCAAACGGTGGGCTTTAACTGCCGAAATCACTGGCGGACACACCCCACTCTCGGTGCCATGGAATTTAAAGCTAGGCCTGCTCGGCGGCCTGAACACTACCTCCTTCCGGCGGCAGTCAATCATTTCGTGGTTATCAGCCAACCAATCCATGCCGAGGATTACATCAAAACCACTCATATCCAGTACTATGAGCGTAACCTGCAGGGACTCGACGGATACCTGTATCCGACCGCCCTTTACCTTCTGACTAGCCAACATACTAGCTCCCGAGGGAGTAGCAACAAATAACTCAAATCCTAGAGGCTCTAAAATCATGCAAGCATGCTCAGCAAAAATAGCTGAAATAAAAGAATGTGTGGAACCCGAATAAAACAACACAAAGGCAAGGTGGTCAAGAACTAGGAGCTTACCTGTCACTGCGGCCCCGGCTTTCTCAGCCTCCAGGCGGGTCGTAGCATACACTCTCCCCTGCTACTGAGCTGGCTGCGCCACCACTGCTTTCTGGTTGCAATGCTAGGCTTGATGCCCTTCCTTACCACAGTTATAGCAAGCCCTAGGGTTACCTCCACAAGGTCCTCAATGCTGCTTCCCACAAGGTTTGCAATACGGTGGCGGCCTCCCAACGCCCTGTTGGCGGGGCTGATCACGGTTATGGTCCCGATGCTGATCCCTGCCCTGATAAGAACTCTGACAGTGCTGACCGCCCCCACGACCATTACTTCCTGAGTCAAACTTACGTTTATGGCTCGAGTACACTGGGGCCTTCTGCACAACGGCACTAGCAACCTGCTCTAGAGGATACTTCCCATCATAAATCGTTGCCAACTGCACTGCCTTGGCAAAAGTCTCTGGGCCTGTGCCCTAACATCTTGCGACACTCCCTGTCTCAAACCCGCAATAAACTTCCTGATCTTTAGCTCAGGGGTAGCAATCAACAGCGGCGCGAAGTACCCATACTTCGAAAACTTTTTCTCATACACCTCGATCGAGTCAAACCCCTGCTTAAGGTTTGAAAACAGCTCAATCATCCTTTCTTGGGCTTCTTCACTGAGAAATATCTCCTTGAACTCAGCCTTGAAGAATTCCCAGGTGGCAGGTGGAGACCGAGCCGGTCTCTCACTCAAAGTAGAATCCCACCACCACTTAGCTGTACCAGCTAACACATGAGCTGCACAACGAGCTTGCTACACCTCAGGACAAGCCATCACCATGAAGGTGTATTCTAGCTCAGCTATCCATCTCGCTGCTACCAACGGTTCTCCAGGGGCACTAAACTTTTCGGGCTTCCATTTGACAAAATCCTTCAGCCACTTGCCCAGATCCTCAGCATCTTCCGCCACTACGGCCTAATTCACATTCGCCCCCTGCGGAGCTGGCGGTGCTGGTGGGACTACAGTCCTCTGCTATACCAACTCGGTCAGCTGCTCTATCTGAACTCGGGACTCTTCCCTCTGTGCAACTAACATACCCTGCGTTTCAGCTCTCTGCTCGACCCTCTGGTCCGCTAGCAACCCAACCATAAGAGCCCTCATGGACTCCACAAAAGCTACTCGCGGTGCAGCCTCTCGAGGCTCAGATGCCTCCACACCCTCTCCGGGCAACACATCAGAAGGGCCTGCAGGTGGCCTAACATCTGCCTCAGCTTGGGACGACGTCCCTTCAGTGTCATAATCAATAAAAATGCCTTGAGTGGTCGGCCTCGAGCCTCCCTGCCCTCTACGGGTATCTGGCATGCTGACAATCTACACCCAAACCAACGATGAGTCAAAACCAGTTTTCCTGCCCTACAAAACAAGTCATGTACATGCAAAGTGCAAATAGTATTGTATAACCCTTAACCTTAAACTTATGGACATACCTGATGGCTGTCGGAGCGCTGATGATCATGGAAAACAACCTACAACTGCAGGTAAGTCTACAGAACCTATGACTCTGAGCTCTGATACCAACTGTAAGGACCCTACCAGAGAAACGGTCTCTAACCTAGATCCTTACTTAGCATGCATGATTAAGAATGTAAAATCACCATTCAGAGTACCAAATTTAAAACTTTTCAATCAACACGTTTAAAACAACCATAAATCCAATAAGTAAAATCAACAAGTAAGTGACTGATCAGTACTTTCTTAAAGGAAAACAGAGAAAACGGTTCGAGAAACAATAAACGGTTTTTGAGTGCTTTCCTAGGGACTCAAGTCCCACTACATGCTAAATCATAAAAACAATAAAAGAAACGTGCAACTCAGAGTTCAGCCATCCAAGATCATTCAGCATCCTCCTCCTAGCCATCCAACCTCTGTCCCAAGTTACTTGGTGGAAAACCACAGAAAATAAGGGTGAGCAACGAGTTACTCTGTAAGAATCCCCAACTGGGGTACAATACGAAAACATCTCATTTAGCACATTGACATGCAACCATACAATGACTTAGAGCAAAACGGTTTGTTTGGGCTATGATCTACTCCTAGAGCGAGCCAATTCAAGGGCTTACATCTACAACCTATCCTAGGTTCTACACCTGGATGCCCTTCAGGGTCTTACACAACCTAGGACTCAGTGATGCCCATCGGGGACTTATACACCAGGATGCCCATCGGGGTCTTACACCTGCAATCAATGATGCCCATCGGGGTCTTACACATCTAGGATGCCCATCGGGGTCTTACACCTCTAAATCAATGACGCTCATCGGGGTCTTACACCTCCAAATCAATGATGCCCATCAGGGTCTTACACATCTAGGATGCCCATCGGGGTCTTACACCTCCAAATCAATGATGCCCATCGGGGTCATACACATCTAGGATGCCCATCGGGGTCTTACACCTCCAATTCAATGATGCCCATCGGGGTCTTACACATCTAGGATGCCCATCGGGGTCTTACACCTCCAAATCAATGATGCCCATCAGGGTCTTACACATCTAGGATGCCCATCGGGGTCTTACACCTCCAAATCAATGATGCCATCGGGGTCTTACACATACGGATGTCCATCAGGGTCTTACCCGAGCGGGACCTAAACTAGTTACCCCTATAGTCTTCTACACTATACATCACCTGCCTATCCCTAGCATGGAACTAACAGGATAAAATAGGACAAGGTTATACCAAGATAAGGAAACCCCTAGCATGGACCTAATAAAATATAGCAGGAATACAAGCACAACACCATCTGGTAGCAAGAGAAAAACATGTAACCTATCCACTAGAAATATCATACAATCACAAGATATGGCATGCTATTACGTATTCGCAGGGTCCACACAACCCCGGTAAGAAATCCTTACCTGGAGGCAAGCATAAACAATCAATCAACAGGTGACCCTCGAGCTTCTAAGCGAACTCGAGCAACCTAAGCAAGTAATAAAATCACCCTAATTAACCAAACAACAGCTAAAATCTTAAAGTCCAAAGAGTGGAGGCTCGAGAATTACCAACCGAGAAGGCACCAGGCTCGGCACCAAGCTGTCTCTGCCAGGCAGGCTCACGGCAAGGCTGCGGGTGGTAGAGGCGTGCAGACGGGCTCTGCTGGGCACGCTGGGGCGCTGGCACTGGACACTGGGTGTTGGGACGGCGCGCCGGCTGGCGGAGCGACGCGGAGGGTGCGCTAGGGCACGGGCGGAGCGACGCAGATGGAGGCGATGGCGCACGACACTGCTCGGGCCGGCGCTGCGCGCTTAGTGCGCAGCACTTGGTGGGCTGCTACAGCCGCTCGATCTTTATGCAGGTTGCAGCATTTCTTGTGGCGAGGCGACAGGCGTGGCGAGGCGACGAGCGAGCGGCGATGGAGAGAGAGATAGAGTGAGGGTTTGCGTGAGGGGAGGTTATCTTTTTTTTTCTTTGCTAAGTTAAATAGGGTTGGTGGTCCAAACCCCTTCCCAAGGCTTCCCTCCTTCAAAACCTAGCCGACGCATTTATTTTCCTTAATTAATTCCAAACTCCCAACCCTCTTTGAGGCCAAGGGTTCGAGCCCTCCAATTCACATCTTTTTTTAAAAAAAACTTATTTTTCAATTAACTGAAATCCAGGTTGTTACATTTACGCTCGGGAGCTCAAGACCTTGCGTAACCGAGAGATTAGCCTAGTGAAGGTTTAAGGGTATTTTGGTCATTTTTCTCCCCAGTCAGAGTTTGTGGATTTCCAGGATTCCAGGGTTATTCTTGTCTTTTGTTGAGGCTTGTCTGTTGTTGGTTGCAAGACCCAAGAGTCCTGTTGCTTAAATGGGAGTTTGGAGGTTGTTCGGGAAATTATCAAATTAAAGGAATTAAAGTGCTTTCATTGGGATTTGAACCCTTGACCTAAAGGGGATTTGGAGGATTGGAGTAAATGAGTTTTATTTAGGAGAAAAGATTTCTTCTGCAGGGACTCGAAGGGGGAAAGCCCACGGAAGGGATCACTACTCCTAAGTTGTATTTTAAAAGGAGAAATCATCCCTTTTATCTCCCAAGAAGTTGCCGCACGTTCTCCAAGATCCCACACCTTCTTGCCATTTTCCAAGAACCCGAGCCAAGAATCAAGAACCAAGAGGTAAGGTTCGTTCTTTCTTCTTCTTCTTCCTTGGTCGATCATCTTTCGTTCGCGCTTTGCCAAGCCCAAACCATTGGTGTGTGTGTGTGTGTGTGTGTCTAGGACCAGTCGTGTAACGGCCCAGGTTTTCATCCCGGTCTTCCAGGTATGCCCTAGGGGTATTTTGGTAATTTGGTCGGGTCGTCAGGGTCGTTTATGTCCTTTTTTCAGTTGCTAAAATTATTGGATGGTCTTAAGTGGGATTTTGATGCTTTGTGGATGTGTTTGGGCATGGTGAGATGCAAAAGAAAAATTGAGGAATAAAGGTGTGTTTGTTGGGATTCAAACCCAGGGTGCTAGGAAGTCAGGTGGGTGGTGTGGCCAGTTGAGCCACAAGGTGATCTTGTTACTCTTTCCACGACATATCTTGGTTCGCCATGAGTCCTCTGGGTTTTGGTGTATTTGATTAAATGAAAGGAAATAGGAATTTTTGTGTTTTCTTCTCCAAATCACCTTGGCCGCCCAAGCATGTCTCCCCCAAGCTTCAAGCCGAGTTTCATCTCCCCGAGCAGCCCTTTGATCGAGTGTCATTCCGGGTAAAAGTTCTCTTCCTCTTCTCCTTTTTTGTTTCGTGTATTCTTGCTGGTATGGAGAAGAAGAGGTGAGCCTTGGTGTTGTGCAGCCCCTGCCAGCGCCCATTCCGCGCCCAGTCAGTGCCCAGCGCCCGAGTGTCATCTCGCCCAGTCCGCGCCCAGCGCCCGTCGCCGTCCCAGCGTCCGCGTCGCAGCCCCAGAGCCCATCTGCGCCAGTCAGCGCCCAGCGCGCAGCCCCTGCCACCCATCTGCTCCCGTCAGCGCTCAGCGCGCAGCCCTGCCGCCCATCTGCGCCCATTATCGCCCAGCAGCAGCCCCGCACGTGCAACCTGTCTGTCCGCGCGTTAGCCGTGCCTCGTGAGTTGCTCCCGAGCAGAGCCCTATTTATTTTATTATATTTAGGCCTATGGATTGTGATTATTGTTGAGTTTGTTAGGTTCTCGTTAGCTAGCTCGGGATCGATCGCAGCTTAGGATTCTTGTGTGTAATTGCCTTCCGACCAGGTAAGGATTTCTTACCAGAGTTGTGTGGGCCCTGCGATATATTATGTGATTGTTGTTTGTATGCTTGTTTGTGTTTATCAGCATGTTTAGAGATAGGTGCTCTGCTCTGAATTCCCGACTAGCATGATTTCTTATGTTGTTTCCCATGTTAGTCCATGCTAGGTTGTTCCATTCTGGCATGCTCGTTATCTGTTCTTGCTTCGTAGTATCATGCTAGGTTCATTGTATCTGTTGAGCACGTATAGGACTGTTTGCTATATCTATTTATAGGTTTGTGATATGGTAGGTAGCATCATCCGGGCCAGGATACATAAAGTACCTTGCATCCACTGTAGGGACGTACGAGGCAGTACTCCGTCCCTAGACCCCGTTAGGATTTAGCTAACCCTAACGGTAGGCCCTGCAATCTTGGGTGAGGGTGGCAGACTGTTAAATGCCCCAGCGCGCCCGTGTCTCTGTCGCGTCTACACGCTTGTGCCTAACGCCCAGCTTCCGCGCGCGCGTCCTCTGCCGCGCCAGCATGCCAAGCTTGCCTCCTTGCTGTCGATAGCCTGCCTTGCTGTGAGGGACGGGCCGAGCCTTGTGTCTTCTCTGATGGTAATTCCCGAGTCTTTTCTCCCTTGGGCCCTAAGCTGTTGGCTGCTGTTTATTTAATTAGGTTGTTTTTGTTAAATGCTTAGGTTGCTCGGGTTCACTTAGAAGTTCGAGGGTCGCTTGGTTGATTTGTGATAGTTATTTCTGCTTGTTTCCAAGTAAGGATTTCTTACCGTGGTTGTGTGGACCCTGCGATATTATCATGATGTGCCTTGTATGCTTGTTGACTGTTATGAGCATGATAGTGATAGGGCAGCTATGATTGATCTCTTGCTAGCATGTTTGTCTGATTGTACATGTTAGTGCCATGCTAGGTTTGTTCTTCCAGCATGCTTATGATTCCTGTTTTAAGTTCGTAGTATCATGCTAGGCTAAGTGTGATTGATGTTGATTATTGTATGTTAGCCAGGAATCATTTACTCTATACTCTTAGCTAGTATAGTAGGGTTTGTCATCATCTAGAGGCTGAGAGCGAACATAACGTACTTGTCCCCACCGGTCGAGAGTAGAGCGAAGCATAACGTACCTTGCTTCCCCCCGGCAGCCGATGTGGATTTAGCTACCACATCAGCATAAGCCTAGTTTGTAGCCTGCTAGAGCGGAACCATGCCAACGGTGCAAGCCTGCCTTGGCCGGTTCTTAGCTTCAGGTCGGTGGTACAGGCTGCACAGATGAGTGTTGAGGGCCTCGCACTACTGTGTTCAGTGACACCGCTTCCTAGTTTTTAGGCATGCATACCTGGCCCGCGTAGTTTGTACTTGGGCCCCCACATTTATGCCGGTTGTAGCAGCATGCGGTGTGCGCACACACGCGTTAGTCGCTGGTTCGGAGAGCTCCCCCAGGCTAATGTTCGTCAGTACACCAGTTCCTTCTAGTTTAGAGCCAGACTTCGGGTACTGTAACGGCCCAGTTTTCTATTCCAGTCTTCCAGGTGCTTTCGGTTCAAGATTCGGTTGTTCAGTTGGGCCGTTAGAGCTATTTTAATCCTTATGGGTATTTTGGTCTTTTGCTCCCCGGGCAGGATTTGTGGATTTTCAGGACTTCAGGGTTGCTCCCGTCTTTGTCGAGGCTTGATTGTTGTTGGTTGCAAGACCCAAGATGTTTGGGCTAGTCGTTTGGAAGTTCGGTTGTGGTTTGGGTTTTGGAAATGTTATTGTTGTTGAGTGCTTCCTTTGGGATTCGAGCCCGGGCCCTTAATGTTAAATTGGGAGTTTGATTTTAAGTGAATTTTTTTTATTGGAAAAGATTGCTTTAGCCGGGTCTCGAAGGAGGAAGTCGAGGAATGGGATTTTAGGGATTTTAAGGCTTATTTAAAATTGGATAAGGTTGGAAAAATAAAGAAAAATCCCATTTTCCCCCTTTTTGTTTCTCTCTCTTTCTCTCTCTCTCTCCCTCTCTCACCAAACCCGAGCCCCAGCCCCCAGCCTAGCCGCCCAACTCGCCAGCCCGAGCACTGGTCGCCCCAGGTCGCCCAAGCCCCTAGCCCGAGCCTAGCCCTCTGCTCGCCCAGGTCGCCCAGCCCAGCCCCCTGCTCGCATCAGGCCGCACAGTGTCGTGTCACAGAGCCCCGAGTCGCCCTGCACAGTGCCGCGTCGCTCATCCCCACGCCTGGCCGTCCCGTCCGCTCTCGAGTCGCCCAGATCCGAGCTGTCCCGTGCCAGATCGCGCGTCCTCTGTAGCTCGCCGTGACAGATCGCGTGTCCTTGTAGCCATCGTGTCGCGTCACCCTGCGCGCGTCCCTGTACCTCACAGCGTCGCCAGCCCGCGTGCCATCCACATCTTGTGGCCGAGCGCGGTCACGCGCCGCCCGGCCGCGCCCAGTGTCGCTCTGCGCTCGCCACGCCCGCGCCCGGCTTCTTTCTTTGCCGCGTCGGCTGCTCCTTTGCTGTGTGAGATGGGCCTAGCCTTGTGGCTTCTCGGATGGTATTTACCGAGTCTTTTCTTCTTTGGTCCCTGATTTGTTGGCTGTTATTTATGTATTTAATTAGGGTGTTTTATTTAAATGCTTAGGTTGCTCGGGTTATCTTAGAAGCTTGAGGGTCACTTGGTTGATTTGTGATAGTTATTTCTGCTTGTTTCCAAGTAAGGATTTCTTACCGTGGTTGTGTGGACCCTGCGATATTATCATGATGTGCCTGTATGCTTGCTGACTATTATGAGCATGATAGTGTTAGGGCAGCTATGATTGATCTCTTGCTAGCATGTTTTGTAACGGCCCAGTTTTCTATTTCAATTTCCCAGGTGTTTCCGGTTCATAATTCGGATGTTCGGATGGGTCATTAGTGCTATTTTAACCCTTAGGGGCATTTTGGTCTTTTTGCCCCCGGTCAAGGTTTTGTGGATTTTGAGGACTCCAGGGTCACTCCTGCCTTTGTCGAGGCTTGATTATTGTTGGTTGCAGGACCCAAGAAGTTCGGGCTAGTTGTTTGGAAGTTTGGAGGTGTTTTGGTAATTAGCAAAATTATTGTTAATTAGAGTGCTTCCTTTGGGAATTGAACCCTTGACCTAACGGTGATTAGGAGGGTTGATTTAAATGGGTTTTATTAAATGGAAAAGAATGCGTCAGCTAGGACTCGAAGGAGGAAAGCCTTGGGAAGGGATATTGGACCACCCAAAGCCTATTTAATTTAGGAAAAAGGAAAAGAAAAGAGAAAACCCTTATTCTTTCCCCTTCTCTCTCTCTCTCTCTCTCTCTCTGTCTCTCTCTCTCTCTCTCCTTGCCGACCTCACCAAGAAACCCAACCGAGTCGCACCGAGCCACCAGCACCAAAGACTGCAGCCACACACTGTCTGTCGCACCCAGTACGAGCGCAAAGCGACCAGACACTCCAAAGACACCCCACACTGTCGCATAGCCACCCGAGCCTCCACTCTTTTGGACCTTAAGATGTTAGTTGTTGGTTGCTTAATTAGGATGTTTTTATTGTTTTCTTAGGTTGCTCGGGTACATTTAGAAGCTCCAGGGTTGCTTGTTGGTTGAGGTAGTTAGTTCTGCTTGTTCCCTGGTAAGGATTTCTTACCGTGGTTGTGTGGACCCTACGATGCTATCATGATTGTGTCTTGTAAGCTTGGTTGTTGTTATGAGTATGTTAGCTATTGAACAACTTGTGTTTGAAATCTTGCTAGCATGTTGCTTGTTGTTCATGTTAGTGTCATGCTAGGTTTGTTCTTCCAGCTTGCCATGTCTTGTGATTGTATGAAATTTCCAGTGGTTAGGTTACATGTTTTCTCTTGCTTCCAGATCGTGTTGTTCTTGTATCCCTGTTATATTCTATTAGGTACATGCTAGGGGTTTAATTATCTTGGCATACCTTGTCCTATTTAACCTGTTAGTTCCATGCTAGGCATAGGCGGGTGATGTACAGTGTAGAAGACTGTAGGGGTAACTAGTTTAGGTCCCGCTCGGGTAAGACCCCGATGGACATCTGAAGGTGTAAGACCCTGATGGGCATCCTAGATGTGTAAGACCCCACTGGGCATCACTGATTCTGGAGGTGTGAGGCCCCGATGGGCATCCTAGGTGTGTAAGGCCCCACTGGGCATCACTGATTCTGGAGGTGTAAGGCCCTGATCGGCATCCTAGGTGTGTAAGGCCCAACTGGGCATCACTGATTCTGGAGGTGTAAGGCCCCGATGGGCATCCTAGGTGTGTAAGGCCCCACTAGGCATCACTGATTCTGGAGGTGTAAGGCCCCGATGGGCATCCTAGGTGTGTAAGGCCCCACTGGGCATCACTGATTCTGGAGGCGTAAGGCCCCGATGGGCATCCTAGGTGTGTAAGGCCCCACTGGGCATCACTGATTCTGGAGGTGTGAGGCCCCGATGGGCATCCTAGGTGTGTAAGGCCCCACTGGGCATCACTGATTCTGGAGGTGTAAGGCCCTGATCGGCATCCTAGGTGTGTAAGGCCCAACCGGGCATCACCGATTACTCGGAGGTGTAAGGCCCCGATGGGCATCCTAGGTGTGTAAGGCCCCACTAGGCATCACTGATTCTGGAGGTGTAAGGCCCCGATGGGCATCCTAGGTGTGTAAGGCCCCACTGGGCATCACTAAGTCCTAAGTGTGTAAGGCCCCACTGGGCATCACTGAGTCCTAGGTTGGGTAAGGCCCGAAGGGCATGAAGTGTAGAACCTAGGATAGGCTGTAGATGAAAGCCCTTGAGTTGGCTCGCCCTAGAAGTAGCTCATAGCCTAATTCAACCGTTTTGCTCTAAGTCATCGTATTGTTTGCATGTATACTAGGGTGCTAGATGACTGATGTATCGTATTGTACCCCGGTTGGGGATTCTTACTGAGTATGTTTATACTCACCCTTATTACTGTGGTTTTTCCACCAGGTAACTTGGGACAGCACTAGGATGGCTAGCGGAGGGAGCTGTTTGATCATGGAAGCTCCCGGCACTCTGTCGTTTTGTAAAGACTCGACCCAAAAGAAACGGTCTCTAACCTAGATCCTTACTTAGCATGCTTGTCTAGGAATGTAAAACACCATCCAACGTACCAATTTAAAAATTTGCAATCAATAGAATTTTAAACAACCACAAAAGCCAATATAAAAATCAAAGAGTAATTGACTGATCAGTGCTTTTCTTAAAACAAAACAAGAGTACGGTACGAGAACCATAAAATAGTTTGAGTGCTTCCCTAGGGACTCAAGTCCCACTACATGCTAAATCATAAAGAAAACAATAAAAGAACATGCATCCCAGAGTCAGCTATCCATGATCATCCAGCCGCCTCCTCCTAGCCATCCTGCCTATGTCCCAAGTTACCTGGTGGAAAACCACAGTAAATAAGGGTGAGCAACGAGTTACTTAGTAAGAATCCCCAACCGGGGTACAATACGAAAACATATCATTTAGCACACGGACATGCAACCATGCAATGACTCAGAGCAAACAGATGGGTCACCTGAACGCCACTCTTGGGGCTTGCCTATTCGAGCCTTACAGCTACCAACTACCCTAGGTTCCACACCTGGGTGTCCTTCGAGCCTTACACAACCTAGGACTCAGTGTTGCCCGTCAGGGACTTATACACCTAGGATGCCCATCAGGGTCTTACACCTCCAACTCAGTGATGCCCATCGGGGACTTATACACCTAGGATGCCCATCAGGGTCTTACACCTCCAACTCAGTGATGCCCATCGGGGACTTATACACCTAGGATGCCCATCAGGGTCTTACACCTCCAACTCAGTGATGCCCATCGGGACTTATACACCTAGGATGCCCATCAGGGTCTTACACCTCCAACTCAGTGATGCCCATCGGGGACTTATACACCTAGCTTGCCCATCAGGGTCTTACACCTCCAACTCAGTGATGCCCATCAGGGACTTACCCACCTAGGATGCCCATCAGGGTCTTACACCTCCGGGTGTCCATCGGGGTCTTACCCGAGCGGGACGCACTAGTTACCCCTACAATCTCTTACACTATACATCACCCGCCAATTCCTAGCATGGCACTAACAGGATAACATGGTCACGGTTATGCCGAGACAATTTAACCCCTAGCATGAAACTAACAGGATATATCAGGAATCACAAGCACAAAAACCATCTGAAAACAAGAAAGAACAAGCAACCTATCCACTAGCAATTTCATACAAACACAACACATAGCATGCTATCAAGTATTCGCAGGGTCCACACAACCCCGGTAAGAAATCCTTACCTGGAAGTGAATAGAACCAACAATCAACGGATGACTCTCGAGCTTCTAAGCGAACCCGACAACCTAAGCAAGTAATAAAATCAACCTAATTAACCAACAACAGCTAAAAAGAACATAAAGTCCAAAGGGTGGAGGCTCGGGAATTTACCAACCGAGAAGGCACCGAGCTCTCGCAAGGAGGGTGCGGCGGCGTGCGGAGCGATGGGCTCTTGTGCGTCTTGATCGAAGCCCCCCAGAGGCTGCTGGCTGCTTTGGCGGTGGTACAACAGCAATGGCGCTGGTGCGCGCGCGTGGCCCTCGGCAACACGGCGGCGGGGCGTGCGGCTTTGCAGACGCGAGCGTCTGACGACGCGGCGGCGTCTTGGGCGCGCGACGCGATGGTGCTAGGTCTTGAGCGAAAGTCGCGTGTGGATGAGAATCGCACGCGCGAGCGGTAGCTCGGCGGCAGGAAGCGGCGTCGGCGACGCCGAGGCACAGACGGACGACACACGGTGGGTCTGCTGGGGCGCGGTCTCGCGGATTCGGTCGGTCGGGCGCGACTACGGGGCGCGCTGCGTGAAGCGACGGTCGTGGCCCAGGGGCGCAAGATGCGCGACGACAGACGGCGCTGCGCTCTCAGGCCGCTGCAAAGCCGCTTTCTCGGTCGGCGTGGGTGGCTCGGCCGATCGAGCGCCGGGGTGGGGCGATGGATCGCGACGGGCGCAAATGAGGGTGTGGGGAGAGGTTTTTTTGCCGCTGAAGCTTTCTTTTTCCTTTTTTTTTTCCTTCCTCAAATTAAATAAGCCTTGGGAATCCCAAATTCCCTTCCCAAGGCTTCCCCCTTCGAGCCAGTGACGCACTTATTTTCTTTATTTAATTCCAAGCTTCCCACCCCTTTTAGGCCAAGGGTTCGAGTCCTCCCAACAACACGTTTCAAAATAAAATATATACAAACCTAATTTTGCGTTCAATTGTAAATCGGGCTGTTACAATACTCCCTCCTTAGAAGACTTCCGTCCCCTGGTCGCTCATTTGTTTTTAAAACAACTCTGGGTAATTCCTCCTCATCTCCCCCTCCAACTCCCAAGTAGCTTCGTCAACTCCCTGGTTCCGCCACTGCACTTTCACTAACTCGATAGCTCGGTTTCTCAAGACTTTCCTTTCAAATGCTAAAATCCTTATGGGTTTTTCCTCGAAGCTCAGGTCATGGTTTAGCTGGAAAGGCTCGAAGTCAATGACATGCGAAGGGTCTGCCACATACTGGCGGAGCATCGAAACATGAAACACACTATGCACTACAGCCAAGGATGGCGGCAATGCTAATCGGTAAGCTACGGCCCCAATCCTCTCGAGGATCTCGAATGGTCCCACAAACACAGGGCTCGATTTCCCCTTCCTACCAAACCTCAGAAGTCCACGCATCGGAGCTACCTTAAGGAACACGTGCTGGCCAACCTCAAACTCCAAATCTCTACGCTTTGACATCGGCGTAGCTCTTCTGCCTGCTCTGGGCAGTCAACATACGAGCTCTGATTTTCTGGACAGCCTCATTGGTCAACTGGAGCAACTCTGGACCCAATACCTGCCTGTCTCCAACCTCTTCCCAGAATACTGGGGATCTGCAGCGCTTACCATACAACGCTTCAAACGGTGCCATCTGAATGGTCGACTGAAAACTATTGTTGTAGGCAAACTCCATCAAATACAAGTACTGGTCCCAACTGCCCGGGAAATCCAACACACAGGCTCGCAACATATCCTCTAAGATCTGATTTACACTCGGTCACCGCCATCGGTGCAATGGGTGGAAGGTCAGATCTTTGTAAATGCGCACTCTGTTCCCAAACCTGCCTGAAGGGCTTTCCAAAACCGTGATGTAAAACGGGAATCCCGGTCGGAGATAATTTTAACTGGCACTCCGTGGTACCTCACTATCTGCTCAAGGAACAACTGTGCCCACTACTCCACGGTGTAGTTTATCCTGCCCGAAATGAAGTGTGCACACTTAGTCAACCTATCAACGATCACCCAAATCTGTGCATATCCTCTAGGGGTTCTGGGCAAACCTGAAATAAAATCCATGGTAATTTCCTCCCACTTCCACGGTGGCACCCCGAGCGACTGTAGCAAACCTGCTGGTTTCTACCTAGGCGCCTTCACTTGCTGACAAGTGAGACACCGACTGACAAACTGGGCAATCTCTCTCTTCATCCCCATCCACCAAAAAGTCTGCTTAAGATCTTGGTACATCTTGTTACCCCCTGGGTGCCATGCAAAAGGCGAGGTGTGAGCCTCGGTCAACAACTCAGAACGAATACCGGCATCGGCTGGGACACATAGCCGACCCTTATATCTCAAGCCACCATCTGCAAATATCTCAAAATCAAAGTCACCATCAGCCTGGACCCTCTCATACAAACTTTTCAACTTAGGATCATTCAACTGGCCTTCAATAATCCTTTGCCTTACCGAAGGCTGGATGGTCAACTGAGCTACCCTGGCGGTAACATCCCCTAACAACACTGCTATTTCCGCTCTCTCGAGGTCTTTCCTTATGATACTCTTGGGATTTGCCAACGTTGCTAGATGCGAGGTCTTTCTACTTAGTGCATCTGCCACAACATTTGCCTTTCCAGGGTGATACAGGATCTCACAGTCGTAATCTTTTACAAGTTCCAACCACCTTCTCTGCCTCATGTTCAGGTCCTTCTGGGTGAAGAAGTACTTGAGGCTTTGGTGGTCCGAGAAAATCTGAATCTTTCCCCCATACAAGTAGTGCCTCCAGGATCTTAAGCGCAAAGGCGACCATCACGCCAACTCCATATCATGAGTCGGATAGTTCTGCTCGTGCTGTTTCAACTGCCTCGAGGCGTATGCTATCACTTTACCGTGTTGCATCAGAACGCATCCCAAACCAAACTTGCTGGCATCAGTGTACACCACGAAACCCCCGATTCCCTCTAGAACTGCCAACACTGGCGCAGACGTCAAGCTGCTCTTCAGCTTAGCAAAACTCTCGTCGCACTTCTTATCCCAAACAAAATCGACACCCTTCCTCGTCAATCGAGTAAGCGAGGTGGCTATAGCAGAGAAGTTCCGAACGAAGCGGTGGTAATATCCGGCCAGACCCGGAAGCTACGAATCTCTGACACAGTCGTCGGTCTCGCCCACGAGCTAACGGCCTCTACCTTGGACGGGTCCACAGCCACTCCCTCCTTAGACACAACGTGTCCTAGGAAAGCTACCTCCTCAAGCCAAAAGTCTCACTTTGAGAACTTCGCATAGAGCTTGTTCTAGCGCAAGGCTGCCAAAATCTGCCTTAGGTGCGAGCCATGGTCCTCCTTAGACTTAGAGTACACAAGAATGTCATCTATGAACACGATGACAAAGCGGTCCAAGAACGCCTTGAACACTCTGTCCATCATGTCCATGAATGCGGTGGGGCGTTAAATCGATCCGAAAGACATGACTACGAACTCATAATGTCCATACCTCGACTGAACATGTCTTGGGGATATCTCGCATCCCGAATCCTCAACCGGTGGTAGCCCGACCTCAAGTCAATCTTGAAAACACACAAGCTCCTGGAGCTGCTCAAGCAGTCATCGATACGAGGCGGCGGATACTTGTTCTTAATGGTTACCTTGTTCGGTTCCACATAATCGATGCATAGACGCATCGAGCCATCCTTTTCTTAACAAACAAAGACGGGTGCTCCCACGAGGACACACTCGGCCTAATAAATCCTCTGTCAAGCAACTCCTGCAGCTGTTCCTTTAACTCTTTCAGCTCTGCTGGCACCATACGATAAGGAGCTTTCGAGATAGGGCGAGTCCCCGGCTCAAGCTCTATTGAGAAATCCACCTCCCTCTTCGGCGGCAAACTAGGCAACTCTTCGGGAAAAACATCTGCAAACTCTTGCACTATGGGCACCTGCTCGACAGATAACTGGTCACGGTTCTCCCCGGTCAACTTAGCTAAGAAACCCCAAGCTCCTCGAGCTAACAAGCGGTGAGCTTTAACTCACCGAATCACCGCGGACACACCCCACTCTGGGTGCCCCGAAATTTAAAGCTAGGCCTACCTGGCGGCCTGAACACCACCTCCTTACAACGACAGTCAATCATAGCGTGGTTATCAGCTAACCAATCCATGCCGATGATCACATCAAAACCACTCATAGCTAACACTATGAGGGTAACTCAGAGAGTCTCGTCGGACACTGTGTCCGACCATCCCTTACCTTCCTCGCTAGCTGCCAAACATACTAGTTCCCGAGGAGTAGCGACAGATAACTCAAAACCTAGAGGCTCTAAATTCATGCAAGCATGGTCAGCAAAAACAGCAGAAACAAAAGAATGGGTGGAACCCGAATCAAACAACACAAAGGCGAGGTGATCAAGAACTAGGAGCGTGCACCTTGCTGCAGTGCAGCTTTCTCGACCTCTGGCGAGTCGTAGCATATACTCTCCCCGCTGCTGCTTGGCTGTTGTTTGTGCCACCGCTTTCTCAGTTGCAATGCCGGGCTGATGCCCCCTCCTTACCACGCTTATAACAAGCTCTAGGGTTACCACCACAAGGCTGTAAAGACCCGACCTGAAAACGGTGCTAAACCTAGGTCTTTACTCAGCATGCAAGTGAAAAGCATAAAAGGACCCGACTAGGGTCGAGTTGTAAAACTTTTCAAACATAAGGGCGGAAAACATTAAAAATAAAGTAACATTCATTAAGCAAAACCTTTCAAAATAAAAGCAGTGACTGATCAGTACTTTCCTTAAAAACATAAAAGCAGTTCAAAACATAAGTTTTCCCTACGGACCAATGTCCAACTACATGCTGAAATCAAAAGCAGTAAAATAAGACACGACAGAGTGTCAGCAGCATCCACGATCTCCCAGCTCCCTCCGCTAGCTAGCCTCTCTCTTTGTCTCAAGTTACAGTGGAAAACCACGAGAAATAAGGGTGAGTACAAACATACTCAGTAAGAATCCCCGACCGGGGTACGATACGATGAAATCAATCATCTAGCAACCTAGTACACATGCCACAAATATCAACACGGATCTTAGCTCAACGAGCTCACAAGGCAAATCCGGAATCCTCGGAAGTCTCATACTTCCGGCCTAATGATTGGCTCTCAAAACCAATCCCGGGACATCTCCGAGGGTCTTTCTCCCTCGGCCAATTGATCAGCTCAAAAACCGATCCCAAGGATGTCCGACACCCTCGAGGGTCTTTCTCCCACGACCAATTGATGAACTCTAAAGTCAATCCCAATGGGTGTCCTCAAGGGCCTCTTACCCTCGCTATAAATCTGGACTATCGGGAGAGTACCCGAAGTCGCTCTAAAGCGGAAGGAATTGGTGTACTCACGAACATTAGCCCAGGGGAGCTCTCGAACCGGCGACTAACGGTGTCTTGCGCGCACACCGCATGCTTCTTTGGCGCGGCGTAAATGTGGGGGCCTAAGTACAAACTAGGCGGGCGAATGCGCATGCCTAAGACTCGGAAACGATGCCACTGAACACGATGATGCGAGGCCCTCGGCACTCATCATGCGGCTGTACCACCGACCTTAAGCTAAGAACCGGCCAAGGCAGGCTTGCACCGTTGGCAGGGTTCTGCTCTAGCAGGCTACAAACTAGGCTTATGTCGATGTGGTAGCTAAATCCACATCGGCTGCCGGGGGAAAGCAATGTACGTTATGCTTCGCTCTACTCCCGACCGGTGGGGATAAGGTACGTTATGTCCGCTCTCAGCCTCTAGATGATGACAGCCCTAACACACTAGCTAGAGTATAGAGTAAACGTTTCATGGCTAAACATACATAATCATCATCAATCATACATAACCTAGCATGATACTACGAACTTAAAGCAGGAATCTCAAGCATGCTGGAAGAACAATCCTAGCATGGCACTAACATGTACAAACAAGCAAACATGCTAGCGGGGAATGCAATCACAAGTCGTTTCATCCACTAATCATGTTTATAAAAGTAAACATGCATATAAGGCACAATCAAGAAAGCATCGCAGGGTCCAGACAACCACGGTAAGGAATCCTTACCTGGATATAAGTGGAAAAAGCTATCACGAGTCAAGCAAGACCCTCGAACTTTAAAACGAACTCGAGCAACCTAGGCATATTAAAAGCATCCTAAATAAATATACAGCAGCCAGCAGCTTAAAAATCAAAAAGGGAAAAGGCTCGAGAATTACCAACCGAGAGGACACGGGCTCTCGGCAGCAAGCGGCGGTATGGCGCGCTGCTTTGTAGTGCGGTGGCGGCGCGCTGCACAGGCTCGGGCGCACGGCAAGGCGAGCGAACGAGTAGGAGCGAGCGCGTAACCGCACGCAGCGTCTGACGGCGGCAGCGCGCGCGACGATCAGTATGTGAAGGCGATCGCGCGAGCTAGCGGGCTCGGCCCCAGGTTGCGGCGCGGCGGCGTCTGGATCTGCTGGCGTGTCGCTCTGCAGCGACGGGCCCGGGCGTCGTGAGACGGCGTCGGGCGGTGATGGGCGTGCGACGGTGGGGCTTCCGTGGTGCGAGCGTCGCGTGGCGGGCGGGCGGCGGTGCGGCTGGGCGGGTGGCTGGGCGGTGTGGTGCAGTGCGTGCGCGGTGCCGTTGTCGCGAGCGGTGTGGTGCGATGTGGGTGGGGTGGCTCGGCTGGGTGGTGCGGCTGGGTTAGGGTGCTTGGCTCGATTTAGGAGAGAGAGAGAGAGAGAGAGAGAGAGAGAGAGAATGCGGCTATGAGGGGAAAAATAGGGGTTTTCTTGATTTTCCTTCTTTTCCTTATTTTTAAATAGGTTAGGAGACCTAAATTCCCTTCCCAAGGCTTCCTCTTGCGGGTCTCGGCTAAAGCAACCTTTTTTTTCTTTTTAATTAAGACTCTTTTCTAAAACTCTAAGTTCACCATTTAGGGCAAGGGTTAAAATCCCGATGGAACCATTTAATTTTCAATTAATTTTCCCATTAACCTAAATTCTACCAAACTTCTAAACAACTAACCCAAACTCCGTGGGTTTTGCAATCGACAACAACAAGCCACAACGAAGGCCGGAATGACCCTGAAATCCTGAAAATCCTCAACCTCTGGCCGGGGAGCAGAAAGCCCAAAATACCCTTAAAGGTTATAAAGCTCTAACGGCCCAACCGATTGCCCCAATACTGATCCGAGAGTACCTGGGAAACCGAAATGGAAAACTGGGCCGTTACAATACTCCCTCCTTAAAAGACTTTCGTCCCCGAAAGTCCTAAGACTGGAACAGCTCCGGGTAATGAGTCCTCATCTCATCCTCTAGCTCCCATGTCGCTTCCTGCCCTCTGATGCTTCCAAAGAACCTTTACTAGACTTATCTCCCGGTTGCGCAATACCTTGCGCTTATAAGCCAAAATCTGCACGGGCTTCTCCTCGAAGGATAAATCTTTACTCAACTCTAAGGGCTCATGCTCTAGCACGTCACGACGGATGCGCCACGTACTTTCTCAACATCGAAACGTGGAACACATTATGCACACCGCTAAGGGCGGGGGTAAAGCTAACCGATGAGGCCACTGCTCCGATCCGCAAGGATCTCAAAAGGCCCTACAAACCTGGGGCTCAACTTGCCTCGCTTTCCAAACCTTAACACCCCACGCATAGGTGCTACCTTCAGGACAACATGTTGACCCACCTCAAACTCCAAATCTCTACGCCTGTAACGGCCCAGTTTTCCATTCCGGTTTCCCAGGTACTCTCGGTTCAGTATTGGGGCAATCGGTTGGGCCGTTAGAGCTTTATAACCTTCGAGGGTATTTTGGTCTTTTTGCTCCCCGGCCAGAGGTTGAGGATTTTCGAGATTTCGGGGTCATTAGGCCATCGTTGTGACTTGTTGATGTTGAATGCAAAACCCAAGGAGTTTGGGTTAGTTGTTTGGAAGTTTGGTAGCATTTAGGTTAATGGGAAAATTAATTGAAAATTAATGGTTCCATCGGGATTTGAACCCTTGCCCAAAATGGTGAATTTGGAGTTTAGAAAAGAGCCTTAATTAAAAAGAAAGAAAAGTTGCTTTAGCCGGGTCCCGCAAGAGGAAGCCTTGGGAAGGGATTTTAGGTCTCCTAACCTATTTAAAATAGGGAAAAGAAGGAAAATCAAGAAAACCCCTATTTTTCCCCTCATAGCCGACTCTATCTCTCTCTCCTAATCGAGCCAAGCACCCTAACCCAGCCGCACCACCCAGCCGCACCACCCAGCCGCACCACCCACCTAGACCACCCGACCACATCCCACGCGATCGCACTGTGACGCCCGCCCAGCGCGCACGCACCGCACCGCACGAGCCGCCCGGCCCTTGCCGCACCGGCCACCGCGACGCTGCGCACTGTAAGCCCGCCGCCGTCGCCGCCCATCACCGCCGTCGCCGTCGCGTGCGCCACCAGCCGTCGCGCTGCGTGCGGACACTCCCAGCCGAGCCCACTTCGCTCGCGCGATCGCCTTTCGCGACCGTCGCCCGCGCGCCGCCCGCCCGTCGATCGCCGTCTGCGCGCCCGCTCCTGCTCCTGCGTCGTTGCGCGCGTTGCGCTCCGCTCCTGCGCGTCTGCTCGCCTTGCCGCGCGCCCGAGCTCAGCGCCTAGCGCCCAGCCGCACCAGCAGCGCCCCTTCCTGCTCCTTGCTGCCGAGAGCCGTGTCCTCTCGGCTGGTACTTCTCGAGCCTTTTTCCTTTTTGATTTTAAGCTGCTGGCTGCTGTATTTTTAATTAGGATGTTTTTTTTAATATGCCTAGGTTGCTCGAGTTCGTTTTAAAGTTCGAGGGTCTTGCTTGACTCGTATTAGCTTTTTCCACTTATTTCCAGGTAAGGATTTCTTACCGTGGTTGTGTGGACCCTGCGATGCTTTCCTGATTGTGCCTTTTATGCATGTTTACTTTTATGAACATGATTAGTGGATAGGACAGCTTGTGATTGCATTCCTGCTAGCATGTTTGCTTGTTTGTACATGTTAGTGCCATGCTAGGATTGTTCTTCCAGCATGCTTGAGATTCTTGCTTTAAGTTCGTAGTAGCATGCTAGGTTATATATGATTGATGATGATTATGTATGTTTAGCCAGGAATCGTTTACTCTATACTCTAGCTAGTGTAGTAGGGTTGTCATCATCTAGAGGCTGAGAGCGGACATAACGTACCTTGTCCCCACCTATCGGGAGAAGAGCGAAGCATAGCGTACATTGCTTCCTCCCGGCAGCCAGTGAGGATTAGCTACCTCATTGGCATAAGCCTAGTTTGTAGCCTGCTAGAGCGGAACCCTGCCAACGGTGCAAGCCTACCTTGGCCGGTTCTTAGCTTCAGTCGGTGGTACAGTGCTGCATACTGAAAGTCCGAGGGCCTCGCACTACTTTGTTCGATGACACCGTTTCCGAGTCTTAGGCATGCGTGAATCGCGCCGCGTGTTTGTACTTAGGCCCCACATTTACGCCGGTTGCAGCGGCATGCGGTGTGCGCGCTACACAGCGTTAGTCGCCGGTTCGAGAGCTCCCCCGGGCTAATGTTCGTGAGTACACCAATTCCTTCCAGTTTAGAGCCAGACTTCGAGTACTCTCCCGATAGTCCAGATTTATAGCGAGGGTAAGAGGCCCTTGAGGACACCCATTGGGATTGACTTTAGAGTTAATCAATTGGTCGAGGGAGGAAGACCCTCGAGGGTGTCGGACATCCTTGGGATCGGTTTTTGAACTGATCAATTGGCCGAGGGAAAAAGACCCTCAGAGATGTCCCGGGATTGGTTTTGAGAGCCAATCATTAGGCCGGAAGTAGGAGACTTCCGAGGATTCCAGATTTGCCTTGTGGGCTCGTTGAGCTAAGATCCGTGTTGATATTTGTGGCATGTGTACTAGGTTGCTAGATGATTGATTGCATCGTATCGTACCCCGGCTGGGGATTCTTACTGAGTATGTTTGTACTCACCCTTATTTTTGTGGTTTTCCACCAGGTAACTTGGGACAGCACCGAGGCGGCTAGCGGAGGGAGCTGGGAGATCATGGATGCTGCTGACACTCTGTCGTGTCTTATTTTCTTGGCTTTTGATTTCAGCATGTAGTTGGACATTGGTCCGTAGGGAAAACTTATGTTTTGAACTGCTTTTATGTTTTAAGGAAAGTCTTGATCGATCCTTTGCTTTTTATTTTGAAAGGTTTTGCTTAATGAATGTTACTTTTTTTTAATGTTTTCCGCCCTTATGTTTGAAAGGTTTTACAACTCGACCCTGGTCGGGTCCTTTTATGCTTTTCACTTGCATGCTGAGTAAAGACCTAGGTTTAGCACCGTTTTCAGGTCGGGTCCTTACAACGCCTCACATCGGCGTAACTTTTCTGCCTACTTTGTGCTGTCAACATGCGAGCCCTGATCTTCTGCACTGCGTCGGGTCCCAGAACCTGTCTATCACCGACCTCCTCCCAGAACACTGGGGATCTGCAACGCTTACCATACAACGCCTCGAATGGGGCCATCTCGAATAGTCGCCTGATGCAGCCGTTGTTGTGGCGAACTCCATCAAATCACAGTCATCGGTCCTAATCACTGGAAAATCCAATACACGGAGCTCTCAACATATCTTCGAGAATCGATTCACCCTCTCGGTCCCACTTATCGGTTTGAGGGTGGAAGGTAGTGCTGAAGCTGCACTCAGTTCCCAAACCGTTCTGGAGCTCTCTCCAGAAGCGAGAGGTGAACCGAGAATCCCGATCTGACACTATCTTCGCGGGTACCCCATGGTACCGCACAATCTGCTCCAGGAATAACTGTGCCCACTGTTCCACGGTATAACTAATCCTCCCGGGAATAAAGTGTGCACTCTTGGTCAGCCGGTCTACTACTACCCAGATCTGCGTAAACCCTCTCGGTGTCCTCGGCAACCCAGAGATATAATCCATCGAAATCTCGTCCCACTTCCACTGTGGAACGCTTAATGGCTGCAATAAACCTGCAGGCTTCTGTCTGGGAGCCTTCACTTGCTGACAGGTGAGACACCGGCTAACAAACTCAGCTATATCCTCTTCATGCCCATCCACCAAAACGTCTGCTTGAGATCCTGGTACATCTTGGTACCTCCTGGGTGCCAAGTGAATGGGGAACTATGTGCCTCGGCGAGCAACTCGGCTCGAATCCCTGCGTCGTCCGGGACGCACAACCGACCTCTGTATCTCAAGCCTCCGTCTGGTGCCACGACAAAGTCGAAATCGCCATCAGCCTCAACCTCTCGAGCAATCTCTTTAACTTGGGATCACTCAACTGGCTGTCGATGATCCTCTGCTTAGGCGACGGCTGAACTGATAGCTGGGCTACCCTGGCGGTAACCTCTCCCAACAAAACTGCGATACCGGTACGCTCAAGCTCTTTCCGCAATTCAACTTGGGAGCTCGGAAAGCCGCCAATGCGACGTCTTCCTACTCAAATGCTCATCGCCACAACGTTGGCTTTTCCAGATGGTACAAGATCTCACGATCGTAGTCCTTTACTAACTCGAGCCACCTCCTCTCGCCTCATGTTCAACTCCTTCGAGTGAAGAAATATTTGAGGCTCTGGTGGTCCGTGAACAATGAATCCTCTCACCATATAAGTAGTGCCTCCAAATCTTTAGGCAAAAACAACTACACCAACTCCATATCATGAGTTGGATAGTTCTTCTCATAAGGCTTCAAGCGCCGGGAAGCATAAGCTATCACCTTCCCATGCCGCATCAACACACAACCTAAACCATACTTGGAAGCATCACTATAAACTCACGAAACCTCCTGCTCTTCCTGCATCGCCAACACAGTCTTGTCGTCAAACCGAGCTTAAGCCGGGCAAAACTTTCTCACATCTAGCATCCCAAACAAAGTCAACACCCTTCTTTGTCGACGGGTTAGGGGTGCCGCCTTAGCGAAAAAGTCTTTCACGAAACGCCGGTAATAACTCGCCGCACTGAAAGTCGCGTATCTCGGGCCGACCGTCGTCGGTCTCGCCCACGAGCTAATCGCCTCTATCTTTGCGGGGGTCCACCGCTACACCATCTCTTGACACTATATGCCCAAGGAAGGCTACTCTCTCTAGCCGAATTCACACTTAGAGAACTTTGCGAACAAGCGGTTCTCTCGCAATCTTTATCAAAACTTGCCTCAAATGCGAAGCATGGTCCTCCTTCGTCATGGAATAAATCAAAATGTCGTCTATGAATACGATGACAAAGTTGTCCAAGAATGCCTTGAACACTCTGTCCATCATGTCCATAAACGCTGCGGGGCGTTCGTTAATCCAAAAGACATGACCACGAACTCATAATGACCATACCTCGATCTGAACGCGGTCTTCGGGATATCCGCATCCCGAATCCTCAGCTGATGGTGCCCTGACCTCAAATCAATCTTAGAAAACACTGAGGCTCCCTGAAGCTGATCAAACAGATCGTCTATAAACGGCAGGGGATAATTATTCTTCACCGTGACTTTATTCAGCTCTCTGTAGTCTATACACAGACGCATGGATCCATCCTTCTTCTTAACAAACAGGACAGGTGCTCCCCACGGGGACACACTCGGTCGGATGAAACCTCGATCCAACATCTCTTGCAAATCGCACTTTGAGCTCTTTTAACTCAAATGGCGCCATACGATACGGGGGCTTTAGAAATGGGAAGAGTCCTGGCTCCACTCAATGGTGAAGTCTAACTCCCGCCTCGGGGGTAAACCCGGCAACTCTTCAGGGAAAACATCTGCAAACTCTTACACCACGGGGACCATGTCAACAGACAACGGAGTACTACTATCTCCGGACAGCTTTGCTAAGAAGCCCCAAGCTCCTCGAGCTAACAATCTATGGGCTTTCACAGCTGAGATCAATGGCGGTCAAATTCTGCCCTGGACACCGCGAAACTTGAAGCTCGGCCTCTGAGGCGACCTAAACACCACTTCTTTCCGGCGGCGGTCTATCAATGCATGGTTCTCTCGCCAACCAATCCATGCCAAGGATCACATCGAAACCGCTCATAGACAAAGACTATGAGGGTAGCCTCTAAAATCTCATCGATATCCGCATCTGGCCATGCTTAACTCTCATCCGCTAGCTAACATACTCACACCCAAGGAGTGGCAACACACACTCAAACCCTAGAGGTTCGAGTTCCACACAAGCTTGTCTAACGAATGCATCGAAACAAAGGAATGGGTCGAACCCGAATCAAACAATACAAATGCATAGTGATGTAAGACAAGCAGCAGTACCTCTGATCGCATCATCAATGACGCCCGCCTTCTACAGCGAGTAGTGGCAAACACCCGCCCTATTTGTTGGGCGGCCCCCGCTTGCTAAATCCACGAGTGCGAGACCGCCAAGTGCCCTTCCTTGCCACATCTGTAGCAAGCACGGGGCGATGCTCCACACAAACCAAAGTGTGCCTTTCCACACTTGTTGCAATGAGCTGGCTGCCTGGCCCCGCCCTGCTGGCGATCCTGGGCTCTCCCCTGTGGTCGGCGCCGATCTCGACCTCTAGACTAGCCCTGATGGCGAGTCTGCTGACCAGCTGAGCGGAAACCACTAGAAGTCCCAGACTTCCTCTTCGCCGGAATCTTTTTGAGTATGTTGAATCGGGCCGAAGCTAGAGCAACAGAATCCTGCACTGGAGGATACTTCGGATTATAAATTGTAATGACCCAGTTTTCTATTTCGGTTTCCCATGTGTTTCTGGTTCATTATTCGGATGTTCGGATGGGCCGTTAGAGCTATTTGAACCCTTAGGGGTATTTTGGTCTTTTGCCCCCGGTCAGGGTTATGTGGATTTTCAGGACTCGGGGTCCTTCCTGCCTTCATCGAGGCTTGATTGTTGTTGGTTGCAAGACCCAAGGAGTTTGGGCTAGTTGTTTAGAAGTTTGGGAGCATTTTGAATAATGGCAAAAATTATTTATTATTTAAGCGTTTCCTTTGGGTTTTGAACCCTTGCCCTGGATGGTGAAGTGGAAACTTGGATTAAATGAGTTTTTATTTAAGAGGAAAGTCGTTTCAGCCGGGTCTCGAAGGAGGAAGCCTTGGGAAGGGATTTTAGGCCTATTTAAAATAAGAAAAGGAAAGAAAATCCCCTTCCCCTTGTTGTTGCAACTCTCTCTCTCTCTCTCTCTCTCTCTCTCTCTCTCTCTCTCTCTCCAAACCCTAGCCGCACCAAGCCTTGGAACCAAGCCAAGGAGCCAGCCGCTCCGCCCAGGCTTCCCAGCCGCGCCGTACCACCCAGCCCAGGCCGCCCATCGTCGCCAGCCAGCCCACTTGTTTGCCTGCCCACCACACAAGCACCACCCCAGCCAGTGCCCGCCATCGTCGCCCGGCCCCAGTATTTACCGCCCGTACCAGTCGCTCGATCCACGCGCCCGCCCAGAGCGCACCGCTGCACCAGTCGCTCAGCTCTACATCGCTCCGCCGCCCGGCGACGCTGGCTCGCTGCGCTTAGCCTTGCCTTGCCGCTGCATGCGCGCAGTTCTCAGACAGAGCGCGTCGCGCGCCTTGTACCCCAGCCAGACGCATCGTCCCGTGCGCCGCTCAGCGCCTCTGCTCGCCTTTGCCGTCCGCTGAGCTGCGTCCAACGCTAGCGCCCGGTGCCCTCGCTACACACCAGCGGAGCGCCATCCCGCCCGCCGCCGAGACCCCGTGACTTCGCCGTTGGTATTCCCGAGTCTTTTCTCTTTTGGACCCTAAGCTGCTGGTTGCTGTTTATTTAATTAGGATGTTTTCTTAAATGCTGAGGTTGTTCGGGTTTGCTTGGGAGCTCGAGAGTTGCTTCTTGACTCGTGATAGCTATTTTTCCACTTGTTTCCAGGTAAGGATTCTTACCCGGGGTTGTGTAGACCCTGCGAATACTTTGATAGCATGTTGAATACTGTGACTGTATGAGTTTCTAGTGGATAGGATTCATGCTTCATTCGATCCCGTATTCGTGTGATGTTTGCGTTCCGTTAGTTCCATGCTAAGGTTCTCCTATCCTGACTTATCCATGTTTTAAGTGTTACTCAATTAATTCCATGCTAGGTCCTTCCAACCCGGCATAACCATGTTTTCGGTTGTATGCTGTTATATCCATGTTAAGGTTGGACATGGGTTATATAGTGCAGAAGATGTTAGGGGTAACTAGTTTAGGTCCCGGAGGTGTAAGACCCCGATGGGCATCCTAGGTGTATAAGACCCCGATGGGCATCACTGAGTTGGAGGTGTAAGACCCCGATGGGCATCCTAGGTGTATAAGACCCCGATGGGCATCCTAGGTGTATAAGACCCCGATGGGCATCAGTGAGTTGGAGGTGTAAGACCCCGATGGGCATCCTAGGTATATAAGACCCCGATGGGCATCACTGAGTTGGAGGTGTAAGAACCCGATGGGCATCCTAGGTGTATAAGACCCCGATGGGCATCACTGAGTTGGAGGTGTAAGACCCCGATGGGCATCCTAGGTGTATAAGACCCGATGGGCATCACCGAGTTGGAGGTGTAAGACCCAGATGGGCATCCTAGGTGTATAAGACCCGATGGGCATCACCGAGTTGGAGGTGTAAGACCAGATGGGCATCCTAGGTGTGTAAGTCCCCGATGGGCGAGACTGAGTCCTGGTTGTGTAAGGCCCGAAGGACATCCAGGTGTAGAACCTAGGGTAGTTTATAGCTGTAAGCCTTCGAATAGGCAAGCTCCAGGAGGGGCGTATGGTCTAACCCAACTATTTGCTCCAAGTCGTTGTATGGTTGCATGTACTTGTGCTAAATGAGATGTTTTCGTATTGTACCCCGGTTGGGGATTCTTACTGAGTAACTCGTTGCTCACCCTTATTTTCTGTGGTTTTCCACCAGGTAACTTGGGACAGAGGCTGGATGGCTAGGAGGAGGTCTTTGGATGATCATGGATAGCGACTCTGAGATTGCACATTCTTTTACTGTTTTTATGAATTAGCATGTAGTGGGACTTGAGTCCCTAGGAAAACACTCATAAAACTATTTTATGTTCACAAACCGTTTCCCTTGATTGTTTTAAGAAAGTACTGATCAGTCACTTACTTGATGGTTTTATTTATTGGAATTATGGTTTTTGTTTTAAATTGTTGATTATAAGGTTTTAAATTTGGAGCTCTAAATGACGTTTTACATTCTTAATCATGCATGCTAAGTAAGGATCTAGGTTAGAGACCGCTTCTTGGGTCGGGTCCTTACAGTTGGTATCAGAGCTCAGAGTTATAGGTTCTGTAGACTGACCTGCACTTGTAGGTTGTTTCCATGATCATCAGCTCTCCGACAGCCATCAGGTATGTCCGTAAGTTTAAGGTTAAGGGTTAAGAATTACAATACTGCATCTAGTATACATGTGTTACCCTTGTTAGGCAGTGAGAGCCCCAGCGTGGGCTAGTTTTTATGCTTTGTGTAGACCGCCAGTTGTTGATTACACATTGAGGAGCAGGGACGTTTGGTATGTCCAACCGAGGAGTTAGACTGATCATGTTGTTGTTGAGATCACGTCCAGGGTTGACTAGACCCGTAGGCCAGTTTTGGCCCTGGCAGTTGAGCAGCCAAGAGGAGGGGGTAGAGGCTAGTCTACCTCAGAGCGAGACTCCTTGAGCAAAGTGTGCTCCCGCCATGAGAGAGTGGATGGCAGGTATTTTAGCTATCAGAGGGCGGAGACCCAGGCGCAGATTGTAGCGCGTAGTGAGGAGTCCCGGGTGCAGATAGCCTTGTTGACAGAGTTTATTTAGGAGACACCCCCTAGTAGCTCCAGTAACCCCGGAGGTTTCCGGAAGGGCTTGATCATCAGGTTCATGCTCATGAGTTAGTTGGCATTATTCGAGCCGCCGAGTTTGGCAAGCAGAAGCGAGGTGGTTGGCCAAGATGGAGTTTATCATCCGAGTGTTGGGATGACTGGATGTTCAAAGGCCAAGGCGTGTTGCTGCGTGTGTATTTGATACAGCCAGCTTTGGTGGTGGAAGTCCCTTGAGAGAGGTGGACTGGCCAGAGTCTCCACCATCGCCCGGTCGATTGACAAGTTGCCATGTTGGTAGCTTTTGAGAAGGATGTAGAGACATCCTGTCCCCTCGCAAGCCTGCTGTCGTTTTACAGCCAGTTCTTTTAGTACCCTCGTAGCCAGGGTGTAGTGTGGAGTTTGGGTGTCAGGGCTTAATCCGTTTGTGGACTTCAGCGGGCTAGTAGAGTGGAGCACTCTTTTGTTTGGATGTTCCAATTGTGGAACAAGTTGTTGCCACCTGAGGAGTTGGCCTGAGCTTTTGTTGAGCATCGAGTGGGATGCGAGGGAGTAGGTCGTGGCATGTCTGTTAGGCGAGATGCCGAGAGAGATTAGACTGCTCGAGTATTTGGACTCTTGTGCTAAGTGCCATTGCCCCGTCAATTGGAGTGTGACCTTCCTTTTTCTCAGAGGGGTATACAGCTCGTTTAGGGCTGATTTGTGTTGTAAAGGATGTAGTGCCTGTTGGCACCAAGCTTTGAGAGGAGGCCTAGATTCAGGCGGTTGGCACTTTCGTGCGGGGAGGTTCCATGGTCGCGAGAGTATAGCATCCCCGCTAGTCTTGTACCCATTTCCCCGAGGTTGCACTGTTTGGGTTGCATAAGAGATCTAGCTAGGTGGTAGTCGAGAGGACTACAAGTATGAGGTTTTCGAGGAAAGTAGGAGCATTTCAGTGTCACCGAGAGTTGGGTACCAAAGGATCTTTGTCAGGGTCATTAAGAGCTCGCGCGTTCGAGTTCTCGCGCCTGTTTGTGAGCTTGTGAGCCAGTTTGTTGGTAGCATGATTCGGCTACCCTTTGAGTTACCCTAGTATGGGTAGTGTTGGCATCGAGGATATGTGATTGATCCAGTGTTAGAGCCATGAGTTGGATGGCTGATCGGAGCACGTTTAGTGGGCACATTGGCTTGAGATATGTTAGCTTGGTATGGATGTGCTCTTGTAAGAGTGAGTTGGCCAATGTGGCTTTTCGTGGTGAGTTGGCCCGAGAGGGTTTGAACTCTTGTTGCTCTTTGGTTAGTAGTGGCTCTGTTGGAGGCAAAAGTTGCCCTGTGGGAAAGTCCTTGTTGGCTTTGGATCTTAAGGAATTTTGGTTGGAGATGTACACGCCGGTGTACTTTTGTGTAGCTCGTTCCGTGGTTTATGTTTGTGAAACCACGAGAGGTTCGTGTTGAGGAACCAGTGCTCAGTCTTTGAGGTGTCAAGACTTTAGTTCTTGGCAAGTGCCCTAGCTTTGGTTGTAAGGATGTCGTGCTCGTGAGCCAGGGTTGTTGTTTAAGCAAGTTTTGCTAGTTGGACCTTAGCTCGGGTTAGAGTTCGATTGGAACCGAACAAGAGCGGTGGTAGCAAAGCCGCGTAGTTTCTGACCGTCATGGCTAAGAGAGTTGTTCGGATCCTTACCTTGGGCAGAGGGTTTGTTGTGGCTAATGTTTGGAGTAGAGTCCGGATTGGTTTCGGTGAGGTGGCTAGTTGGTGTTTGGTGTTGACCAAGTTTTGGTTCTCTTGTTGTTTCAAGAGCTAGCTCGGTTCGAGCAAGAGGCGTTGCCACGAGGACTGTTCCTAGTCAAGAAGTTTCGAGTTGACCCCTCCCCGGTGGTTGAGTAAATCTTTTGTTAGTTACGCTAGGTGGTCCAATCAGTTGTGGACTCCCTCTGGTGTTGCTTCCGAGAGCGTTGGATGTTGGTGCCTTTGAGTTTGAGCAAGACAGCGAACTTGTGTGTAGTTCGCTATCCATCGGAAGTCCGTTTTTAAGGAATCATCCCCGTTTATCAGGAGTCAGCGTAGCTCCTGAGTTTTGAAGTTGATCAGAGTGGCGCAGCGGTCAGCCTAGCCAGGGGAAACCTTGTGTAGTGTTATTAGCAAGCGGCAAGTTGTTCGACCTCGTGAGGTCGGTGGATAGCCAGGCTAAGTGATTAAGTTGTTGCTGATTATTTGATGGATCTTTGGGGTTTGAAGAACCCCTAGCTTCTGTGATCATTGAGTTGCAGCGTGGATGCCGGTTTCGAGTATTAACTTTTGGGGTAGTCTTGCTTGATTGGTGTTACTCATGATCCGCAAGCTTTGTGGTTGTCGTTATCGTTATTCCTCGAGATGTTTCGAGTGTGGAGTTTCTGGTTGGAAAAGGAGTAGGTCTAAGCTAAAGGAGGAAGTCCTTGAGTAGCCAAGTGGGCTTAAGAGTTGAGTGGCAGCTTGGAGGCGAGCCTTGCTCGTTATAAGCTTGGGTTGAGTTTCTGCAGAGCAAGCCCTTCTTGGGCTTTGTTCCTAGTTGTTGTGCGTTCGCGATCAGGCGTTATAGCCGAGCCATGATCGAGTGGGTTGGCACCGAGGTGCCCCGCATTGGTTGGGAAAACCTTTGAGTTGTTATCCTCGAGGTGTTGTGTTGCTAGTAGTCGCGCGATGTTTTATCTTTTGCCGCCGAGATTCTGAGTGAGGTATGTTGTTTGTTTTTCATGCGGAGATATTCTCTTAGGCGAGTGGCTGATCAGATAGCATTGGGAAGTTGTTTTCGGCCGATGAGGGGCTTCAGTTTATTAGTTTGGCGGAGTGGAGCCTTTTCCTGGACCTTGTCGTTCAGGGGTGGCCGTAGCTGAAGTTTCACTCTGTGTGAGTGGCGTTAGCCGTTTGGTGAACCAGGAAAGTGCCCCTTGGCTTTGGTGTTTCGATTTCTCTTAAGATGGTTGCTTAAGTGTCGTGGACGCGTGTTAGTTGGAGAAGTTTGCCTTTAAGATCAGTCAACCGATTGGTGGTTGATTTGGATTTCGTAAGGATTGTAGGCAAACAATGGGGTTCGCTGGTCTCTTGTGAAGTAAGAGTAGGCCGTTTAGTTTCAAACACAGGAGGTTCAGTTGTTGGTCAGCATGGTGTAGGGTCGAGGCTGTTTGATAACAGCTGTGAGCATTCAGAGAAGTTATGTCGGTGCATGGCGTAGAGTTTTAGAGCTTGTGACCCGTCCACGAGGGTGCTGAGAGTAGCGCCGTAGAGAGGCGTTCCGAGTTGTGTTAGCAGGGTTAAGTGAGCCCTAAGATTTCTAGACCGTTTGAGAGCTAGTGCAAGTTTGAGGATGTGGATTACCATTTAGCACTATCGCATCTATTTCTTCAGAGTTCAGAGTATGCCCAGTCTTGGTTGAGATAGATTGTGGCAGACTGGATGGCTAGTGGCTTTGAGCCTCTGGGAACCCAAGGGGGGGGTTTGGTTTTCGAATAAGATTTAGTTTTGTCTTAACCGGGAGTTTGGTTGGTTAAGGAACAGTGGAGATTACCTAGAGTTGTTTTTTTTCTTAGGACTTTCGAGGACGAAAGTCTTAAAAGGAGGGAGTATTGTAACGACCAGCTTTTCTATTTCGGTTTCCCATGTGTTTTTCGTTCATTATTCGGATGTTCGGATGGGTCATTAGAGCTATTTGAACCCTTAGGGTATTTTGGTCTTTTGCCCCTGGTCGGGTTATGTGGATTTTCAGGACTCGGGGTCCTTCCTGCCTTCGTCGAGGCTTGATTGTTGTTGGTTGCAAGACCCAAGGAGTTTGGGCTAGTTGTTTAGAAGTTTGGGAGCATTTTGAATAATGGCAAAAATTATTTATTATTTAAGCGTTTTCTTTGGGTTTTGAACCCTTGCCCTGGATGGTGAAGTGGAAACTTGGATTAAATGAGTTTTTATTTAAGAGGAAAGTCGTTTCAGCCGGGTCTCGAAGGAGGAAGCCTTGGGAAGGGATTTTAGGCCTATTTAAAATAAGAAAAGGAAAGAAAATCCCCTTCCCCTTGTTGTTGCAACTCTCTCTCTCTCTCTCTCTCTCTCTCTCCCTCTCTGTAAGAACCCGACCCAAGAAACGGTCTCTAACCTAAAGTCCATACTTAGCATGCATGATTCAGAATATAAACATCATTCAGAGTCGGAAGTTTAAACCTTTGAAGTAAACACTTTTAAAACAAAACCATGATTTCAATTAAATAAAACAGGTAAATGACTGATCAGTACTTTCTTAAAACAATTCAAAGGAAAACGGTACGAGAACATAAAATAGTTTGAATGCTTTTTCCTAGGGACCAAGTCCCACTACATGCTAAATCATTAAGGAAAACATTTAAAGAAACGTGCGACCCAGAGTCAGCTATCCATGATCATCGAGCCGCTTCCTCCTAGCCATCCAAATTCTATCCCAAGTTACCCGGTGGAAAGCCACAGAAAATAAGGGTGAGCAACAAGTTACTCAGTAAGAATCCCCAATCGGGGTACAATACAAAATCATATCATTTAGCACACGGACAGGCAACCATACAAAGACTTAGAGCACGAACGGCTGGCTTAGGCTATGAGCTACTTCTAGGGCGAGCCTATCCAAGGGCTTCCGTCTATAGCCTCTCCTAGGTCCTACATTTGGATGCCCTTCGGGCCTTACACAACCTAGGACACAGTGATGCCCAGTGGGGCCTTACACACTTAGGATGCCCATCGGGCCTTACACCTTCAGTATCAGTGATGCCCAGTAGGCCTTACACACCTAGGATGCCCATAGGGCCTTACACCTCTAGAATCAGTGATGCCCAGTGGGCCTTACACACCTAGGATGCCCATAGGGCCTTACTCCTCCAGAATCAGTGATGCCCAGTGGGCCTTACACACCTAGGATGCCCATAGGGCCTTACACCTCGAGAATCGGTGATGCCCAAAGGGCCTTACACACCTAGGATGCCCGTAGGGCCTTACACCTCCAAACTCGGTGATGCCCAAAGGGCCTTACACACCTAGGATGCCCGTAGGGCCTTACACCTCCAAACTCGGTGATGCCCAGTGGGCCTTACACACCTAGGATGCCCGTGAGGGCCTTACACCTCCGATGTCCATCGGGTCTTGCCCGAGCGGGACCCCAAACTAGTTACCTCTACGGCCCTCTATACTATTCATCACACATCTAACTGTAACTTGGATCTAGCAAAGATACAATGAGGCGGCATGGTTCTATCAAGATAGGAAAGCCTAACATGGAACTAACGGGATGTAAACATGTCACGAACATGAATCAAAAGAAAACATGGAAACTATCACTAGAAACTCATATAATTACAAATGTCGAGTGTGCTATCAACTATTCGCGAGGTTCACACAACCCCTGGTAAGAATCCTTACACCGAAATAAGTGGAGGTTAATTATCCCGAATCAAATAACGACCCTCGAGCTTTTAAGCGAACTCGAGCAACCTAAACAAGTAATAAAACATCCTAATTAATAAACAAAGATCTAAAATCGTGAAGTCCAAAGGGTGGAGGCTCGAATTTACCAACCGAGAAGGCACTAGATCTCGGTCCCATCTATCTCGGCAAAATAGGCACTCGGCGGCAAGTGGGCGAGGCGGGGCGTGGGTGGTGGGCGGCGTTTAGTGGCGCTGGCGGCCTTCTGGCTGGCGCTGGGCTGGGCGCAAGTGAGTGCAGGGAGGGACGAAGCGCCAGACACGGGGCGCTGGCGCGGGCGCGCACTGGCGCGAATCGGTTAGGCGATGGCGTCTGTGTCTTGCGCGACGGCGCGCGACGGGAACAAACAGCGGGCGGGCGGCGCTGCTGGGCGTCTCGGGCGCTGAAGCTGCTGGCTGCGATGATCTATTTCTTGGCCGGGGTCTCATTGCTTGACGATGGGGCTTTGGTGCGATCTGGTTTGAGGCCGCTGATCAAATTTGCTCGGCTGGGTTGCTTGTAGTGTGGCGGGACGGCTCGGTGAGAGGCTCGGTTGGGTTTCTTGGTGAGGTCGGCCGAGAGAGAGAGAGAGAGAGAGAGAGAGAGAGAGAGAGAGAGAAAAGTGGTAAAACAAGGGAATGGGATTTTCTTGATTTTCTTTCCTTTTCCTAATTTAAATAGGTCTTGGTGACCTAAATCCCTTCCCAGGCTTCCTCCTTCGAGTCCCGCCCAAACAAACTTATTTTAAAATAAGACTCTCTTTTCCTACAAACTCCTAAGACCATTTAGGGCAAGGGCTCAAAACCCAATGGAAGCACCAAAATTACAATTAATTTTGCCATTTTCTAAAACACCTCCAAACTTCCAAACAACTTGCCCAAACCTCTCTGGGTCTTGCAACCAACAACCATTAAGCTTCGACAAAGGCGGGAATGACCACGGAATCTCGAAAATCCACAAAACCACGATCGGGGCAAAAGACCAAAATGCCCCTAAGGGTTAAAATAGCTCTAACGGCCCATCCGAACATCCGAATAATGACCAAATCACTGGGTAACAGAAATAGAAAATCGGGCGTTACAATACTCCTCCTTTTAAGACTTTCGTCCTCGAAAGTCCTAAGACGACACAAACTCTAGGAAAACTCCACCGATTCTTAACCAACCAAGCTCCTGTTAAGACAACACAAATCCTTCTTGAAACCGAACCTCTTGGTTTCCCAAAGGCTCCAAGCCCAAAAGACACCGAGTGCACTTACAAACTATCTCAACCAAAATCGAACTAACACTCGAGCTTGAAGAAATCATGCGATAGCTAGTCGGTGAGTCACACCTCCGACTCGCACGAACTCTCAACGGTCTTAAAATCTTAGGGCTCACTTAGCCTGCTAACTAACTCGGGCGCCTCTCTGCGGCGCTACTCACAACAAACTCGTGGACGGGTCACAAGCTCTAAAACTCTACGCCACGCTCGGCGTAACTTCTCTGAATGCTCATAGCTTGTTATCACACACCTCGACCCTTCACCATGCTTTGACCACACAAGCCGAACCTCCCGGGTTTGAAACAAAACGGTCTACTCTTACTTGCGCAAGAGACTGCGAACCCCACTGGTTGCCTACAATCATAACGAAATCCAATTCGAACCACCAATGGTGACCGATCCCTAGGCAACCTTCTCCAACTAGCATCGTCCACAACACTAAAGCAACCATCTTACGAGAAATCGAAGCACCAAAGCCAAGGGGCACTTTTCGGTTCATCAAGCGGCTACCACCACTCACACTAGTTGAAACTTCCGGCTTTCTGGCCTACCCCGAACGACAAGGTCTGGAACAGGCTCCACTCAGCCAAACTAAAAAAACGGAGCCCCTCATCTGGGTGACAACAAACTTTCCAATGCAATCCGTTCACCCACCGGCCTAGGTGAACATCGCGGACGGGAAAACAAACAACATTCCTCTCACGGAAACCTCGAGCGTGAAGGAATAAAACATCACGCGGCTACTAGCAACACAATAGCCGGAGGATAACAACTCAAAGGTTTCCAACCAATGCCACGACATCTCTCGTGCCAACCCACTCAAGCGTGGCTCAAATATAACGCCAGCTCGCGAACGCACATCAACTAGGAACAAAGCCCAAGAAGAAGGCTTGCTCGCTGAAAACTCAACCCAAGCTTATAACGAGCAAGGCTCACCTCCAAGCTGCCACTCAACCCTTAAGTCCATCTGTTTGCTCTAAGGACTTCCTCCTTATAGCTAGACCTAACTCTTCTTCCGATCCGGAAACTCCACACTCGGGGCATCGTAAGGGAAGCGGTGACGAGGCTATCTCCAAAGATAATACTCGAGGCTTGGCATCCATGGTGCAACTCAACCACCAAAGAAACTAGGGTTTTCTTCAAACCCCAAGGAACCAACGACTTTCCAAAGAAAGACTCAACCACCAGGGAGGGGTCAACTCCCAAAACTTCCCGACTAGGAGCAGTCCTCGAGGCAACGCCCTCTTGCTCGAACAGAGCTAGCTCTTGAAACAACAAGAGAACCAAAACTTGGTCAACACCAAACACCAACTAGCCATCTCACCGGAACCAATGCGGACTCTACTCCAAACAAACACTAGCTTGCTAGTCTACCAAATCTGCAAGCAACTCACCCGAGGAACACTTTGCTTGGGTGGTGAGCTCTGGAGAGGCTCTCCATAACCTAGGGATCCTTCGTTCATCCTCAGACACACACGGTTGTCAAACGATCTAACAGACAACCCGGCTACACAGGGCACAACCCTCTCCAAAGATCTCAACTCGCCGGCCAACTCCAAGCGCTTGAAAACCAAAAGGACCGAAACGCTCTGAATCGCCATCCTCCTACTCAAACATTAGCCACAACAAACCTTCTACCCAAGGTAAGGATCCGAACAACTCTCTTAGCCATGACGATCAGAAACTACGCGGCTTTGCTACCACCGCTCTTGTTCAGTTCCAACTGAACTCTAACCAGGCTAAGGTCCAACTAGCAAAACTTGCTTAAACAACAACCCGGCTACGAGCACGACATCCTTACAACCAAAGCTAGGGCACTTGCCAAGAACTAAAGTCTTGACACCTCAAAGACTGAGCACTGGTTCCTCAACACGAACCTCTCGTGGTTTCACAAACATAAACCACGGAACAAGTTACACAAAAGTACACCGGCGTGTACAGCTCCAACCAGATTCCTTAAGATCCAAAGCCAACAAGGATTTTCACACATGCAACTTTTTGCCTCCAACAGAGCCACTACTAACCAGGGAGCAACAAGAGTTCAAACCCTCTCGGGCCATCTCACCACGAAAAGCCACATTGGCCAACTCACTCTTACAAGAGCACATCCACACCAAGCTAACATATTTCAAGCCAATGTGCCCACTAAACGTGCTTCGATCAGCCATCCAACTCATGGCTCTAACACTGGATTAATCACGCATCCTTGATGCCAACACTACCCATACTAGGGTAACTCAAGGGTAGCCGAATCATGCTACCAACAAACTGGCTCACAAGCTCACAAACAGGCGCGAGAACTTGAACGCGCTAGCTCTTTAACAGCCTACAACATCCTTTGGTACTCAACTCTCGGTGACTCAAAATGCTCCTATTTTCCTCGAAAACCTCATACTTGTAGTCCTCGGCTACCCCTAGCTAGATCTCTTATGCAACCCAAACAGTGCAACCTCGGAAATGGGTACAAGACTAGCGGGGATGCTATACTCTCGGCGACCATGGAACCTCCTGCACAAAAGTGCCAACTGGCCTGAATCTAGGCCTCCTCTCAAAGCTTGGTGCCAACAGGCACTACATCCTTTACAACACAAATCAGCCAGTAAAGCGAGCTTTATACCCCTTTGAGGAAAAGGAAGGTCACACTCCAATTGGCGGGGCAATGGCACTCGGCAGACAAGAGTCCAAATACTCGAATAGTCTAATCTCTGCATCTCGCCTAACGGACATGCCACGGCCTACTCCGCATCCCACTTGATGCTCAACCAAAAGCTCGTGCCAACTCCTCGGGTGGGAACAACTTGTTCCACAATTGGAACATCCAAACAAAAGAGTGCTCCACTCTACTAGCGGCTGAAATCCACAAACGGATTAAGCCCTGACAAGCAAACTCCACACTACCCCCTGCTACGAGGGTACTAAAAGAACTGGTTGTAAAACGACAGCAGGCTTGCAAGGGGACATGATGTCTCTACATCCTTCTCAAAAGCTACTAACACGGCAACTTGCCAATAGACCGGGCGACTGGTGGAGACTCTGCTGGTCCACCTCTCTCAAGGGACTTCCACCACCAAACTGCTGTATCAACGGACACGAGCGGCACGCCTTGGCCTTTGAACATCAAGTCATCCCAACACTCGGATGATAACTCCATCTGGCCAACCACCTCGCCTACGCTTGCCAAACTCGGTGGCTCGAATAATTCCAACTAACTCATCAAAGATGAACTCTGCTGATTAAGCCCTTCCGAAACCTCCGGAGTTCTTTGGAACTACTAGGGGTGTCTCTCTAAATAAACTCACAACTAGGCTATTTGCACCCGGGACTCCCCACTACGCGCTACAATCTGCGCCTGGGTCTCCGCCCTCTGATAGCTAAAAGACCTGCCATCAACTCTCTCATGGCGGGAGCACACTTTGCTCAAGGAGTCTCGCTCTGAGGTAGACTAGCCTCTACCCCCTCCTCTTGGCTGCTCAACTGCCAGGGCCAAAACTGGCCTACGGGTCTAGACAACCCTGGACGTGGTCTCAACAATAACACGATCAGTCCAACTCCTCGATTGGACATACCAAACGTCCCTGCTCCTCAATGTGTAATCAACAACTGGCGGTCTACACAAGGCATAAAAACTAGCCCACGCTGGGGCTCTCACTGCCCAACAAGGGTAACACATGTATACTAGATGTAGTATTGTAATTCTTAACCATTAACCTTAAACTTATGGACATACACATGGTGTCAGCTGATGGCTGATGATCATGGAAAACAACCTACAACTGCAGGTCAGTCTACAGAACCTATAACTCTGAGCTCTGATACCAACTGTAAGAACCCGACCCAAGAAACGGTCTCTAACCTAAAGTCCATACTTAGCATGCATGATTCAGAATATAAACATCATTCAGAGTCGGAAGTTTAAACCTTTGAAGTAAACACTTTTAAAACAAAACCATGATTTCAATTAAATAAAATGTAAAATGACTGAATCGAGTACTTTCTTAAAACAATTCAAAGGAAAACGGTACGAGAACATAAAATAGTTTGAATGCTTTTTCCTAGGGACCAAGTCCCACTACATGCTAAATCATTAAGGAAAACATTTAAAGAAACGTGCGACCCAGAGTCAGCTATCCATGATCATCGAGCCGCTTCCTCCTAGCCATCCAAACTCTATCCCAAGTTACACGGTGGAAAGCCACGAGAAAATAAGGGTGAGCAACAAGTTACTCAAGAAGAATCCCCAATCGGGGTACAATACGAAATCATCTCATTTAGCACACGGACAGGCAACCATACAAAGACTTAGAGCACGAACGGCTGGCTTAGGCTATGAGCTACTTCTAGGGCGAGCCTATCCAAGGGCTTTCGTCTATAACCTCTCCTAGGTCCTACATTTGGATGCCCTTCGGGCCTTACACAACCTAGGACACAGTGATGCCCAGTGGGGCCTTACACACTTAGGATGCCCATCGGGCCTTACACCTTCGATGACGGTGATGCCCGGTGGGCCTTACACACCTAGGATGCCCATAGGGCCTTACACCTCCAGAATCAGTGATGCCCAGTGGGCCTTACACACCTAGGATGCCCATAGGGCCTTACACCTCCAGAATCAGTGATGCCCAGTGGGCCTTACACACCTAGGATGCCCATAGGGCCTTACACCTCCAGAATCAGTGATGCCCAGTGTGCCTTACACACCTAGGATGCCCGTAGGGCCTTACACCTCCAAACTCAGTGATGCCCAGTGGGCCTTACACACCTAGGATGCCCGTAGGGCCTTACACCTCCAAACTCAGTGATGCCAAGTGGGCCTTACACACCTAGGATGCCCGTAGGGCCTTAC
Organism: Sicyos edulis; assembly: GCA_036507275.1. NCBI lineage: Eukaryota > Viridiplantae > Streptophyta > Magnoliopsida > Cucurbitales > Cucurbitaceae > Sicyos > Sicyos edulis. The sequence continues at coordinate 18,756,017 of CM071854.1, forward strand.
ACCTCCAGATGTCCATCGGGTCTTGCCCGAGCGGGACCCCAAACTAGTTACCTCTACGGCCCTCTATACTATTCATCACACATCTAACCGTAACTTTGATCTAGCAGCATACAGTAGGCAGCATGGTTCTATCAAGATAGGAAAGCCTAACATGGAACTAACGGGATGTAAACATGTCACGAACATGAATCAAAAGAAAACATGGAAACTATCACTAGAAACTCATATAATTACAGTAATCAACGTGCTATCAACTATTCGCAGGGTCCACACAACCCCGGGTAAGAATCCTTACCTGGAAATAAGTAGAGGTTAATTATCCCGAATCAAATAACGACCCTCGAGCTTTTAAGCGAACTCGAGCAACCTAAACAAGTAATAAAACATCCTAATTAATAAACAACATCTAAAATCAGGAAGTCCAAAGGGTGGAGGCTCGGGAATTTACCAACCGAGAAGGCACTAGATCTCGGTCCCATCTATCTCGGCAAAACAGGCACTCGGCGGCAAGTGGGCAGGCAGGACGTGCGGTGGCGCAGCAGCTGGTGGGCCGCACGCTTGGCGGTTGCGGTCTGACGAGGGCCAGCCAGCCCAGTGATTCAGCAGCGCTGTTGCGCGCGGTGGCTAGCGCGAATCGGTTAGGCGATGGCGTCTGAGTCTGGCATGACAGCGGACGGAGAAAACGCAGCAGGGCGGCGTGGCTGGCTGGCGTCTGGGCGCTGAAATTTCTTGGTGAGACAGATCTAGCTTCTTTGGTGGGGGTCTCTGCTTGCGATGATGGGTCTTTGGTGTGCGTCGATCTGAGTTTGCTCTGACTGGTTTGCTCGGGTGGGTTGCTTGGCTGGCGGGACGGCTCGGTGAGGCTCGGTTGGGTTTCTTGGTGAGGTCGGCCAGGAGAGAGAGAGAAAGAGAGAGAGAGAGAGAGAGAGAGAGAGAGAAAAGTGGTAAAACAAGGGAATGGGATTTTCTTGATTTTCTTTCCTTTTCCTAATTTAAATAGGTCTTGGTGACCTAAATCCCTTCCCGGGCTTCCTCCTTCGAGTCCCTACCCAAACAAACTTATTTTAAAATAAGACTCTCTTTTCCTACAAACTCCTAAGACCATTTAGGGCAAGGGCTCAAAACCCAATGGAAGCACCAAAATTACAATTAATTTTGCCATTTTCTAAAACACCTCCAAACTTCCAAACAACTTGCCCAAACCTCTCGGGTCTTGCAACCAACAACCATTAAGCTTCGACAAAGGCGTAAATGACCACGGAATCACGAAAATCCACAAAACCACGGCCAGGGGCAAAAGACCAAAATGCCCCTAAGGGTTAAAATAGCTCTAACGGCCCATCCGAACATCCGAATAATGACCCAAATCACACGGTAACAGAAATAGAAAAGCGGGCGTTACACTCTCTCTCTCAAACCCTAGCCGCACCAAGCCTTGGAACCTAGTCAAGGCAGCCACTCGCTTGAGCTTCCAGTACGCGCACCACCCACCCAGGCCGCCCATCGTCGCCCAGCCCAATCTTTGCCGCCGCACCGTGTCGCTCGATCCTGCGATCGCCCGACCAGCCTGCCGCACCGCTGCACAGGTCGCTCGAGCTCAGCGCCGCCTGCCGCCCGCGCGCGTCGGCGTCGCTTAGCCTGCCCGCTGCGCGCGCTTGGCCGTTCCGCGGCCCAGAGCGTCGCGCGCTTGTCCCACAGCCAGAGCGCGCCGTCCGTCGCGCGCGCTCCAGCGCCTGCCTCTGCTCGCCTTGCCGTCCGCCGAGAGCAGCGTCAGCGCCAGCGCCAGCGCCCCTGCTGCACCAGCAGCGCCCATCCTGCCCCCAGCTGCGAGACCCCGTGACCCAGCGCCGCTGGTATTCCACGAGTCTTTTCTCTTTTGGACCACGAGTCTTTGGTTCTTTGTTTATTTAATTAGGATGTTTTCTTAAATGCTTAGGTTGTTCGGGTTTGCTTGGGAGCTCGAGAGTTGCTTCTTGACTCGTGATAGCTATTTTTCCACTTGTTTCCGGTGTAAGGATTCTTACCCGGGTTGTGTAGACCTGCGAATACTTTGATAGCATGTTGAATACTGTGGATCTATGAGTTTCTAGTGGATAGGATTCATGCTTCATTCGATCCCGTATTCGTGTGATGTTTGCGTTCCGTTAGTTCCACGCTAAGGTTCTCCTATCCTGACTTATCCATGTTTTATGTGTTACTCAATTAATTCCATGCTAGGTCCTTCCAACCCGGCATAACCATGTTTTCGGTTGTATGCTGTTATATCCATATTAAGGTTGGACAGGGGTTATATAGGGCAGAAGATGTTAGGGGTAACTAGTTTAGGTCCCGGAGGTGTAAGACCCCGATGGGCATCCTAGGTGTATAAGACCCCGATGGGCATCACTGAGTTGGAGGTGTAAGACCCCGATGGGCATCCTAGGTGTATAAGACCCCGATGGGCATCACTGAGTTGGAGGTGTAAGATCCCGATAGGCATCCTAGGTGTATAAGACCCCGATGGGCATCACTGAGTTGGAGGTGTAAGACCCCGATGGGCATCCTAGGTGTATAAGACCCCGATGGGCATCACTGAGTTGGAGGTGTAAGACCCCGATGGGCATCCTAGGTGTATAAGACCCGATGGGCATCACCGAGTTGGAGGTGTAAGACCCGATGGGCATCCTAGGTGTATAAGACCCGATGGGCATCACCGAGTTGGAGGTGTAAGACCGATGGGCATCCTAGGTGTATAAGACCCAGATGGGCATCACCGAGTTGGAGGAGTAAGACCCGATGGGCATCCTAGGTGTGTAAGTCCCAGATGGCGCAAAGCCGAGTCCTGGTTGTGTAAGGCCCGAAGGACATCCGGTTTTAGAACCTAGGGTAGTTTATAGGCCGTAAGCCTTCGAATAGGCAAGCTCCGGGAGGCGTATGGTCTAACCCAACTATTTGCTCCAAGTCGTTGTATGGTTGCATGTACTTGTGCTAAATGAGATGTTTTAGTATTGTACCCGGTTGGGGATTCTTCTTGAGTAACTCGTTGCTCACCCTTATTTTCTGTGGTTTTCCACCGGGTAACTTGGGACAGAGGTGGATGGCTAGGAGGAGGTCTCTGGATGATCATGGATAGTGACTACGAGATTGCACATTCTTTTCTTTGTTTTTATTAATTAGCATGTAGTGGGACTTGAGTCCCTAGGAAAACACTCATAAAACTATTTTATGTTCACAAACCGTTTCCCTTGATTGTTTTAAGAAAGTCTTGATCGATCACTTACTTGATGGTTTTATTTATTGGAATTATGGTTTTGTTTTAAATTGTTGATTATAAGGTTTTAAATTTGGAGCTCTAAATGACGTTTTACATTCTTAATCATGCATGCTAAGTAAGGATCTAGGTTAGAGACCGCTTCTTGGGTCGGGTCCTTACATAAATCGTGGCCAACTCCACTGCTCGGTCATAACTCTCAGGGGCGAGTGCTCGAACATCCTGAGCAACCTCCTTCCTCAGCCCACAAATAAACTTCTTAGTCTTAAGCTCCTCAGTGGCAATGAGCTCCGGGGCAAAGTAGTTGTACTCAGAGAACTTCTTTTCGTAAGCAGCAATACTATCTGATCCCTGTTTCAGATTCGAGAAGGCCTCTGCCATCTCCTGCTGAGCCTCGTCATTAACATACTTAGCTCTGAACTTCGTTCTAAAGAACTCCCAGGTGGCTGGAGAAGACCCAGCTGGTCTAGCTCTATCTGTGGACTCCCACCACCACTCAGCTGTGTCAGAGAGAACACGGGCCGCACATCTCGGCCTCTGTACATCTGGCCATCCAATAACTCTAAAGATGTACTCCATTCTTGCCAACCACCTGACTGCCACAAGTGGGTTCTCTAAAGCATCAAATTCCCTTGGCTTCCACTTGGTGAAATCTTTCAACCACTTGCCAAACTCAGCAGCTCCCTCTGCACTATCAAGTGAGTCTGATCGGTCACAGATGACCCTGCCCCTCGGTTGAGCTACAGAGCTACTTTGGCAGCTCTTGGAGCCGCTTTGAAGTCTGAGGAGCTGCTCGGGGTGCCTGCTGCATGAGCTGTGTTGTAAGGACCCGACCCAAGAAACGGTCTCTAACCTAAAGTCCATACTTAGCATGCATGATTAAGAATATAAACATCATTCAGAGTCGGAAGTTTAAACCTTTGCAATAAACACTTTTAAAACAAAACCATGATTTCAATTAAATAAAACAGTAAAATGACTGATCGAGACTTTCTTAAAACAATTCAAAGGAAAGCGATGCGAGAACATAAAATAGTTTGAGTGCTTTTCCTAGGGACCCAAGTCCCACTACATGCTAAATCATTAAGGAAAACATTTAAAGAAACGTCGACCCGTGAGTCGGCTATCCATGATCATCGAGCCGTTTCCTCCTAGCCATCCAGCCTCTGTCCCAAGTTACCTGGTGGAAAGCCACAGAAAATAAGGGTGAGCAACAAGTTACTCAGTAAGAATCCCCAATCGGGGTACAATACGAAATCATCTCATTTAGCACACCTGACAGAGCAACCATACAAAGACTTAGAGCACGAGCAGGTGGCTTAGGCTATGAGCTACTTCTAGGCGAGCCTATTCAAGGGCTTCCATCAACGACCTCTCCTGGGTCCTACGCTTGGATGCCCTTCCGGGCCTTACACAACCTAGGACTCGGTGATGCCCAGTGGGCCTTACATACGTAGGATGCCCGTAGGGCCTTACACCTTGTAACGGCCCCGTTTTCCTTCCCGGTTAATAACAAAATTAATTGGAAAATTAATTGAATCTTTTGGGATTTGAGCCTTGCCCTAAATGGTGAATGTGGAGTTTTAAGAAAAGAGTCTTAATTAAAAGAAAAAGAGAAAAGAATTTCTTTAGCCGGACCCGCAAGAGAAAAGCCTTGGGAAAGGAATTTAGGTCTCCTAACCTATTTAAAAATAATGAAAAGAAGAAAAATCAAGAAACCCCTAATTTTTCCCCTTAGAGCCGCATTCTCTCTCTCTCTCTCTCTCTCTCTCTCTCTCTCTCTCTCTCTCTCTCCTAAAACCCTAGCCAGAGCGCCCTAGCCACACCATCGAGCCACCCCAGAGCCACCCACGCCCTAGCCGCCGCACGCCACCACCTCCCGCCTGCCCCTGCGCCTGACCCTGCGCGCACGGACCACGCACCCCGGCCTACGCCCGCCCGGCCACTTTGCCGCTGCCGACGGAAGCCTCACCGTCGCACACACCCATCGCGGCTGACGTCGCGCGTGGCGCCAGCCGCCCGACGTCGCTCGTGGTCGCCGCAGTGCCGCGCACGCCCGCACAGCGTCGCCGCCGCCTGCCCGCCCGCTCCAGCGTGATCCTCGCCGCGCGCCAACCCGGCCGAGCCGCTTCGCTCGCGCGTCGCCTTGCGGCCCGCACACGCCTGCGCCGCCTGCGCGTCCGCGACGTGCGCAAGGCGCCCTAGCGCCAGCGCCAGCGCGGCGCCCGCCCAGCACACCAGCGCCCAAGCCACCCTCCTTGCTGCCGAGGCCCGTGTCTTCTCGGTGGTAATTCCCGACCAATCCCTTTGTGTTTTCTAAGCTTAGGCTGCCGTATGTATTTACTTAGGATGCTTTATTTATGCCTAGGTTGCTCGAGTTCGTATTATTAAGCTCGAGGGTCTTTTTGGTTGTGATAGCTATTCTCCACTTGTTTCCGTAAGGACTTCCTCACCGTGGTTGTGTGGACCTGCTATGCTTTCTTAATTGTGCCTTGTATGCTTGTTTACCTTTATGAGCATGTTAGTGGATAGGATAGCTAATGATTAAATTCTTGCTAGCATGTTTTACCTTTTTGTACATGTTAGTGCCATGCTAGGTTTGTTCTTCCAAAGATGCTTGAGATTCTGCTTTAAGCACGTAGTATCATGCTAGGCTATGTATGATAGATGTCTTTGTGAATGTTAGCCAGAATCACGTGCTTGGTAGTCTAAGCTAGTATGATAGGGTTTGTCATCATCTAGAGGTGAGAGCGGACATAACGTACCTTGTCCCCACCGGTCGGGAGTAGAGCGAAGCATAACGTACCTTGCTTCCCCGGCGACCGGTGAGGATTAGCTACCTCATTGGCATAAGCCTAGTTTGTAGCTGCTAGAGCGGAACCACGCCAATGGTGCAAGCCTACCTTGGCGGTTCTTAGCTTCAGTCGGTGGTACAGTTTGCATGGATGAGTCTTGAGGGCCTCGCACTCTCGTGATCGATGACACCGTTTCGAGTCTTAGGCATGCGTGCTGCCCCGCGTAGTTTGCCCTTAGGCCCCGCATTTACGCCGGTTGTAGAAGAGCATGCGGTGTGCGCGCGCAGCGTTAATGCTTGGTTCGAGAGCTCCCCTGGCTAATGTTCGTGAGTACACCATTCCTTCTTGTTTAGAGCGGACTTGGGTACTCTCCCGATAGTCCAGTTATAAGCGAGGGTAAGAGACCCTTGAGGACACCTTTGGGATTAACTTTAGAGTTAATCAATTGGTCGAGGAGAAAGACCCTCGAGGGTGTCGGACATCTTGGGATCGGTTTTGAGTGATCAATTGGCCAAGGAGAAAGACCCTTGGAGATGTCCCGGATTGGTTTGAGAGCCAATCATTAGGCCGGAAGTAGGAGACTTCCGTGGATTCCGGATTTGCCTTGTGAGCTCATTGAGCTAAGATCCGTGTTGATATTTGTGGCATGTGTACTAGGTCGCTAGATGATAGATTGCATCGTATCGTACCCCGGTCGGGGTTCTTCTTGAGTATGTTTATACTCACCCTTATCGTGGTTTCTTCCACAGTAACTTGGGACAAAGACCGAGGTGGCTAGCGGAGAGAGGCGGGAGATCATGGATGCTGCTGACACTCTGTGTGTCTTATTTTTCTGCTTTTGGATTTCACATGTAGTTGGACTTAGGTCCGTAGGAAAAACTATGATTTGAACTATTTTATGTTTTAAGGAAAGTCTTGATCGATCCATCGCTTTTAATTTGAATGGTTCGTTTACGCTTAATGAATGTTTACTTTGTTTTTAATGTTTTCCACTCTTATATTTGAAAAGTTTTACAAACCGACCCCCAGTAGGGTCCTTTTAAGTCTTTTCACTTGCATCTTTGAGTAAAGATCTAGATTTAGTCCCATCTTCGGGTTGGGTCTTTACGATTGGTATCGAGCACGAGTCATAGATTCTGTAGACTAACCTGTTGTAGGTTGTGTTCCCATGATCTCCAAGCCTCCAAGGCCGCCAGTTTGTCTAAGTTCAATAAGCTAAGGGTTTTGTTTATGATACTATATGCAAGATACACATGTGTTATCTTTGTTGTGAGAGAAAGTCCGAGCGTGGACTAACCTTTTGTGGTTTCGTGTAGATCGCCAAATCTGCGGTTACGTAGTGGAGCAGTCCGTCTGAATCGCAAATAGAGATGCCGCAGAGCCAGCAGCCTGAGGTATATCAAAGCTCGTAGGCGCCCGTGGCACCGCAGGTTAACTTGCCCAGAGAAGGGGCGGAGGCCGCTATGCCTCAAGGTGCAGCTCGGGAGGAGATATTTCGCTATGAGAGACATGATGATGGGCCTAATGGCCGAGCGGAGAGAGGCGAGACTGGTAGCGACTAGCCTAGCAGCGCGAGAGAGAGAGTCTAGGCACAGATAGCCCGATTGACACAGCTCGTGCGGCGAGCACCCAATGACTCCAGGTAGCCGGTAGCTCCGGTAGCTCAACCGGAGGGGCGGGTCATCGGAGACGATCGGACCCACTTGATAGTGCGGAGGAGTCGCTGAGTTTGGCAAGTGGTTGAAAGATTTCACCAAGTGGAAGCCAAGGGAATTTGATGCTTGAGAGAACCCACTTGTGGCGATCAGTGGTTGGCAAGAATGGAGTACATCTTTAGAGTTATGGGATGCCCAGGATGTACAGAGGCCGAGATGTGCGGCCCATGTTCTCTCCGACACGGTGAGTGGTGGTGGGAGTCCACAGATAGAGCTAGACCAGTGGGTCTTCTCCAGCCACACTGGAGTTCTTTAGAACGAAGTTCGAGCTAAGTATGTTAATGATGAGGCTCGGCGGGAGATGGCAGAGGTCTTCTCAAATCAAACAGTGGATCGAGATAGTATTGCTTTGCCTATGAGAAGAAGTTCTCAGAATATAGCTATTTCATGCCGGAGCTCATTGCCACCGAGGAGCTCAAGACTAAGAAGTTCATTTGTGGGCGAGGAAGGAGGTTGCTCGTGATGTTCGAGCACTCGCTCCCGAGAGTTATGATCGAGCGATGAGAGTTGGCCACGATTTATAACCCGAAGTATCGCCATTGCAGGATTCATTGCGCCAGGCTCGGTCGATTCACCTGCCAGCAGCAAGATTCCGGCGCGAAAGAGGAAGTCAGGACTTCTAGTGGTTTCCGCTCAATCGGTCGGCAGACTCGCCAGGCAGGGCGATCCTAGTTGTCGAGATCGGCGCCGACCTCGGGGTAGAGCCGGGATCGCGCAGCGAGGCGGGGCGAGCGGCAAATTTCATTGCAACAAGTGCGGAAAGGCACATTATGGTGCAGTGTGGAGCATCGCCCGTGCTTGCTACGGATGTGGCAAGGAGGGGCACTTGGCCGGTCTGCACTCGGGATTTAGCAAGAATGGACCGGCCCAGCCCAACAAAGGGGCGGGTGTTTGCCACTACTCGCCGGAGGCGGAGCGTGCGATGATGCGATTGCGGTACGCTTTGCTTGTCTTCTGAAGACTATGCATTTGTATTGTTTGATTCGGTTCGACCCATTCCTTTGTTTACGATGCATTCGTTAGACAAGCTTGTGTGGGGCTCGAACCTCTAGGGTTTGGTAGTGTGTGTTGCCACTCCTTCCGGGTGTGAGTATGTTAGCTAGCAGAGAGTTAAGCATGGCGATTCGATATCCGATGATATTTTAGAGGCTACCCTCATAGTCTTTCTATGAGCGGTTTCGATGTAATCCTTGGCATGGATTGGTTGGCGAGAGAACCATGCTTTGATAGATGCGCCACGGAAAGAAGTGGTGTTTAGGCGCCTCTCGAGGCCGAGCTTCAAGTTTCGCGGTGTCAGGGCGGAACTTGCCCGCTTTTGATCTCGCCCCCATAGGCTGTTGGCTCGAGGAGCTTGGGGCTTCTTGGCAAAGCTGTCGGGAGATAGTAATCTTGCGTTGATATGTGACATGGTCCACGTGGTGCAAGAGTTTGCGGATGTTTTCCACTGAAGAGTTGTCGGGGTTTACCTCAGGCGGGAGTTGGACTTCACCATTGAGTGGAGCCAGGACTCTTCCCATTTCCAAAGCCCGTGATCGTATGGCGCCACGGTGAGTTGAGAGAACTCAAAGTGCGATTGCAAGAGATCTTTGGATCGAGGTTTCATCCGTCCCGAGTGTGTCCCCGTGGGGAGCACATCCTTTTGTTAAGAAGAAGGATGGATCCATGCGCTTGTGTATAGACTATAGAGAATCAATAAAGTCACGGTGAAGAATAAGTATCCCCGCCGCGTATAGATGATCTGTTTGATCGACTTCAGGAGCCTCGGTGTTTTCTAAGATTGATTTGAGGTCGAGGTACCATCACCGAGGATTCGAGATGCGAGATATCCGAAGACCGCGTTGGATCGAGGTATGGTCATTATGAGTTCGTGGTCATGTCTTTCGGACTCACGAACGCCCCCGCGGCGTTTATGGACATGATGGGCCAGTGTTCAAGGCATTCTTGGATAACTTTGTCATCGTATTCATAGACGACATTTTGATTTATTCGAGACAAAGGAGGACCATGCTTCGCATTTGAGGCAAGTTTTGATAAAGATTGCGTGAGAACCGATTGTTCGCAAAGTTCTCTAAGTGTGAATCTTCCTTGGACATATCGTGTCGCGCAGATGGTATAGCGGTGGACCCGCGCAAAGATAGAGGCGATTAGCTCATGGGCGGACCGACGACGGTCGCCGAGATCTGCAGACTTTTTGGAGTCCGGCGAGTTATTTACGGCGTTTCGTGAAAGACTTTTCCGCTAAGGCGGCACCCTAACCCGTCGACCAAGAAGGGTGTTGACTTTGTTTGGGATGCTAGATGTGAGGAAAGTTTTGCCCGGCTTAAGCTCGGCTTGCGGCGGCACTGTGTTGGCGATTCGGAAGGAACACGAGGTTCGTAGTTTATAGTGATGCTTCCAAGTATGGTTTAGGTGTGTGTTGATGCGGCATGGGAAGGTGATAGCTTATGCTTCCGGCGATTTGAAGCCTTATGAGAAGAACTATCCAACTCATGATATGGAGTTAGCTGCGATTGTTTTTGCTCTAAAGATTTGGAGGCATTACTTATATGGTGAGAGGATTCGATTGTTCACGGATCACGAGCCTCAAATATTTCTTCACTCGAAGAAGGAGTTGAACATGAGGCGCAGAGAGGTGGCTCGAGTTAGTAAAGGACTACGATCGTGAGATTTTGTATCATCCGGAAAAGCCAATGTTGTGGGCAGATGATGCGCCGAGTAGGAAGACGCGTCGCATTCAGCGGCTTTCTTTGAGCTCCCAAGTTGAATTGCGGAAAGAGTTTGAGCGAACCCGTATTGCGATCTTGTTGGGAGAGGTTACCGCGAGGTAGCCCAACTATCGATTCAGTAAATCGCTTAGCGAGGATCATCGGCTATCAACCGAGTGATCCCAAGTTGAGAGATTGCTCGAGAGGGTTAAGGGTGATGGCGATTTCGACTTTGTTGTGGCACGGAGATTTGGCTTGAGGTACCGAGGTCGATTGTGCGTCGGATGACGCAGAGGTTTGAGCAGAGTTGCTCGCCGAGGCACATAGTTCCCCATTCACTTGGCACCCGGGAGGTACCAAGATGTACCAGATCTCAGCGGGCGTTACGGTGGATGGGCATGAAGCGAGATATAGCGGAGTTTGTTAGCCGGTGTCTCACTTGTCAACAAGTGAAGGCCCCTGACGAAACTGCGGGTTTATTGCATGCCGTTAAGTGTTCCACAGTGGAAGTGGGATGAGATTTCGATGGATTTTATCTCTCGGGTTGCCGAGGACACCGAGAGGGTTCACTCGAGATCTGGTAGTAGTGGACCGGTGACCAAGAGTGCACACTTTATTCGGGAAGATTAGTTATACTGCGGAGCAAAGGGGCCACGATTGTTCCTTGAGCGAGTTTGTGCGGTACCACGGGGTACCCGCAAAGATAGTATCGGTCGGGATTCTCGGTTCACATCTCGCTTCGAGAGCGCTCCGAAGGGTTTGGGAATCGAGTGCGATTCAAAGACTACCTTCCACCCTCAAACCGATGGTCGTGGGACCGAGAGGGTGAATCGGTTCTGAAAGACATGTTGAGAGCCCTGTGTCTTGGACTTCCTGAGCGATTGGGACCAATGACTGCACTTGATGGAGTTCGCCTACAACAACATTTATCGGCGACTATTCGATGGCCCCATTCGAGGCGTTGTATGGTAAGCGCTGCAGTCCCCAGTGTTCGGGAGGAGGTTGGTGACAGAGCGAGTTCTGGGGACCCGAGTTACTTCGGATGACGAACGACGCAGCGTCTGCGTAAGATAAAGACTTCGCATGTTGACAAAGCACAAAGTAGGCGAGAAAAGTTACGCCGATGTGAGGCGTAGAGACTTGGAGTTTGAGGTGGGTCAACATGTTTTCCCCAAAGTAGCACCTATGCGTGGGGTGTTAAGGTTTGGAAAGCGAGGCAAGCTGAGCCCTGTGTTTGTAGGGCCTTTTGAGATCCTTGAGCGGATCGGAGCGGTGGCCTATCGGTTAGCTTTACCCCGTCTTTGTCGGTGCCGGTGCATAATGTGTTCCACGTTTCGATGTTGAGAAAGTGCGTGGCAGATCCTTCGCATGTGCTAGATCATGAGCCCCTAGAGTTGAGTAAAGATTTATCCTTCGAGGAGAAGCCCGTGCAAATTTTGGCTTATGAGCGCAAGGTATTGCGCAACCGAGAGATAAGTTTAGTAAAGGTTCTTTGGAGGCATCGGAGGCGCAGAGGAAGCGACGTGGGAGCTAGAGGATGAGATGAGGACTCATTACCCGGAGTTGTTCGAGCTTAGGACTTTCGGGGACGAAAGTCTTTTAAGGGGGAGTATTGTAATCGGCCCGCTTTTCCTTCCCGATTAATAACAAAATTAATTGGAAAATTAATTGAATCTTTTGGGATTTGAGCCTTGCCTAAATGGTGAATGTGGAGTTTTAAGAAAAGAGTCTTAATTAAAAGAAAAGAAAAGAATTTCTTTAGCTGGACCCGCAAGAGAAAAGCCTTGGGAAAGGAATTTAGGTCTCCTAACCTATTAAAAATAAGGAAAAGAAGAAAAATCAAGAAACCCCTAATTTTTCCCCTTAGAGCCGCATTCTCTCTCTCTCTCTCTCTCTCTCTCTCTCTCTCTCTCTCCTAAAACCCTAGCCGAGCGGCCCTAGCCACACCATCGAGCCACCCCGAGCCACCCACCCTAGCCGCACGCACCACCCCGCGCCACGCCTGCCTTCGCCACGGCCCCTGCGCCACACGGACCACGCCGCCCGACCTGCTTCGCCGCCCGCCATCGCGACGCTGCCGACCCGAAGCCCCACCGTCGCACACCCATCGCGGCCCGGCGTCGCCGTGGCCGCCAAGACCGCCCGCGTCGCTCGTGGTCGCCTGAAAGCACGCCGCGCGCAGCCAGACACGTCGCCGCCGCACGCCCCGCCCGCTCAGCGTGATCCTCGCCGCGCGCCAACCCGGCGAGCCGCTGCGCTCGCGCGTCGCCTTGCGGCCACACACCGCGCTGACGCCTGCAAGCGTCCGCCCGACGTGTTACGCAAGGCCCTGCGCCAGCCCGGCGCGCCCAAGCCACCACCCTCCTTGCTGCGAGGGCCCGTGTCTTCTCGGTGGTAATTCCCGAACCAATCCCTTTGTGTTTTCTAAGCTTCCGTCAGCTGTATGTATTTACTTAGGATGCTTTATTTATGCCTAGGTTGCTCGAGTTCGTATTAAGCTCGAAGGTCTTTTTGGTTGTGATAGCTATTCTCCACTTGTTTCCGGTAAGGACTTCCTACCGTGGTTGTGTGGACCTGCTATGCTTTCTTAATTGTGCCTTGTATGCTTGTTTACCTTTATGAGCATGTTAGTGGATAGGATAGCTAATGATTAAATTCTTGCTAGCATGTTTTACCTTTTTGTACATGTTAGTGCCATGCTAGGTTTGTTCTTCCAAAGATGCTTGAGATTCTGCTTTAAGCACGTAGTATCATGCTAGGCTATGTATGATAGATGTCTTTGTGAATGTTAGCCAGAATCACGTGCTTGGTAGTCTAAGCTAGTATGATAGGGTTTGTCATCATCTAGAGGCCGAGAGCGGACATAACGTACCTTGTCCCCACCGGTCGGGAGTAGAGCGAAGCATAACGTACCTTGCTTCCCCGTGCAAACCGGTGAGGATTAGCTACCTCATTGGCATAAGCCTAGTTTGTAGCCCTGCTAGAGCGGAACCACGCGCCAATGGTGCAAGCCTACCTTGGCGGGTTCTTAGCTTCAGTCGGTGGTACAGCTACGCAGATGAGTCTTGAGGGCCTCGCGACTCACTGTGATCGGTGACACGCGTTTCGAGTCTTAGGCATGCGTGCACGGCCCGCGTGGTTTGCCCTTAGGCCCCGCATTTACGCCGGTTGCGAGAAGAGCATGCGGTGTCAAGCCTGCGCGTTAGTGCCGGTTCGGAGAGCTCCCCGGGCTAATGTTCGTGAGTACACCGCCTTCTTGTTTAGAGCCGGACTTGGTACTCTCCCGATAGTCCAGTTATAAGCGAGGGTAAGAGACCATTGAGGACACCCCTTTGGGATTAACTTTAGAGTTAATCAATTGGTCGAGGAGAAAGACCCTCGAGGGTGTCGGACATCTTGGGATCGGTTTTTGAGTCGATCAATTGGCCAAGGGAGAAAGACCATTGGAGATGTCCGGGATTGGTTTGAGAGCCAATCATTAGGGCCTGAAGTAGGAGACTTCGTGGATTCCGGATTTGCCTTGTGAGCTCATTGAGCTAAGATCCGTGTTGATATTTGTGGCATGTGTACTAGGTCGCTAGATGATAGATTGCATCGTATCGCACTCCCGGTCGGGGTTCTTCTGCGAGTATGTTTATACTCACCCTTATCGTGGTTTCTTCCACGGGTAACTTGGGACAAAGACCGAGGGTGGCTAAGCGGAGAGAGCTGGGAGATCATGGATCTTCTTGACACTGGTCGTGTCTTATTTTTACTGCTTTTTGGATTTCAGCATGTAGTTGGACTTAGGTCCGTAGGAAAAACCATGATTTGAACTATTTTATGTTTTAAGGAAAGTACTGATCAGTCACTGTTTTTAATTTGAATGGTTCGTTTCTGCTTAATGAATGTTTACTTTGTTTTTAATGTTTTCCACTCTTATATTTGAAAAGTTTTACAAACCGACCCCAGCCGGGTCCTTTTAAGTCTTTTCACTTGCATGCTGAGTAAAGATCTAGATTTAGTCCCATCTTCGGGTTGGGTCTTTACAGTTGGTATCAGAGCACAGAGTCATAGATTCTGTAGACTAACCTGTTTGTAGGTTGTGTTCCCATGATCTCCAAAGACTCCAAGGCCGCGAGTTTGTCTAAGTTCAATAAGCTAAGGGTTTTGTTTATGATACTATATGCGGTACACATGTGTTATCTTTGTTGTGAGAGAAAGTCCGAGCGTGGACTAACCTGTTGTGGTTTCCGTAGATCGCCAAAGATGCGGGTTACACGTAGTGGAGCAGTCCGTCTGGAATCGCAAATAGAGATGCTGCGAGCAGAGCCAGAGTAGTATATCAGGCTCGTAGGCGCCCGTGGCACCCGTGAGGTTAACTTGCCCAGAAGGGGCGGAGGCTGCTATGCCTCAAGGTGCAGCTCCAGGAGGAGATATTTACGCTATGAGAGACATGATGATGGGCCTAATGGCCGAGCGAGAGCTTCGACTCGGCGCAGCTAGCAAAAGCAGAGAGAGGAGTCTAGGGCACAGAATAGCCCGATTGACCACGGCTCGTGCGGCGGGTGGCACCCAGCAGCTCCAGTAGCCCGGTAGCTCCGGTAGCTCAACCGGAGGCGGCAGGGTCATCGAGACCAGCCAGACCCACTTGATAGTGCAGAGGAGCTGCTGAGTTTGGCAAGTGGTTGAAAGATTTCACCAAGTGGAAGCCAAGGGAATTTGATGCTTGAGAGAACCCACTTGTGGCGGTCAGTGGTTGGCAAGAATGGAGTACATCTTTAGAGTTATGGGATGCCCAGATGTACAGAGGCCGAGATGTGCGGCCCATGTTCTCTCTCGACACACCGAGTGGTGGTGGGAGTCCACAGATAGAGCTAGACCACCTGGGTCTTCTCCACCACACAGGAGTTCTTTAGAACGAAGTTCAGAGCTAAGTATGTTAATGATGAGGCTCAGCGAGGAGATGGCAGAGGCCTTCTCAAATCCAAACAGGGATCGAGATAGTATTGCTTTGCCTATGAGAAGAAGTTCTCTCGAGTATAGCTATTTCGCAGACCGGAGCTCATTGCCACCGAGGAGCTCAAGACTAAGAAGTTCATTTGTGGGTGAGGAAGGAGGTTGCTCGGATGTTCGAGCACTCGCTCCCGAGAGTTATGATCGAGCGATGAGAGTTGGCCACGATTTATAACCCGAAGTATCCGCCAAAGCACGAGGATTCTGCTTGCGCCACTTCTGCGGTCGATTCGCCACTGCCCGTGATATTCCGGCGAAGAGGAAGTCAGGGACTTCTAGTGGTTTCCGCTCAATCGGTCGTGAACTTCGCCAGAGGGCCGATCTAGTTATCGAGATCGGCGCCGACCTTAGGTAGAGCCTGGATCGCCGCGCAGGCGGGCGAGCAACGACTCATCATTGCAACAAGTGCGGAAAGGCACATTATGGTACATGTGGAGCATCGCCCGTGCTTGCTACTGATGTGGCAAGGAGGGCACTTGGCCAGATTCTGCACTCGGGATTTAGCAAAGAGTGGGACCAGCCCAACAAATAGGCCGGGTGTTTGCCACTACTCGCCAGAGGCGGAGCGTCATCGATGATGCAATTCTGCAGGTGCGCTGCTTGTCTTACAAACACTATGCATTTGTATTGTTTGATTCGGGTTCGACCCATTCCTTTGTTTCTGATGCATTCGTTAGACAAGCTTGTGTGGGGCTCGAACCTCTAGGGTTTGAGTCATGTGTGTTGCCACTCCTTCCGGTGTGAGTATGTTAGCTAGCAGAGAGTTAAGCATGGCCGATTCGGATATCTCGATGATATTTTAGAGGCTACCCTCATAGTGCTTGTCTATGAGCGGTTTCGATGTAATCCTTGGCATGGATTGGTTGGCGAGAGAACCATGCTTTGATAGGCTCGCCACGGAAGAAGTGGTGTTTAGGCCGCCTCGAGGCCGAGCTTCAAGTTGGGCGTTGGGCGGCGGCGTGGCGAGCACGACGGCGGTGTGGGCGAGCACGCGGCGGTGTGGGCGAGGCACACTGGCGGCGGTGTGGGGCGGCTTAGCGAGGTGAAGGAGAAGTCTAGGTTTTTGGGTTCTTTCTTTTTGTCCTTATTTTCTCTTTCCTTTTCCTTAAATACAATTCCCTTCCTTAACTTAAATAGACTTGGGAATCTCATATGACCTTCCCAAGACTCCCCTTCGAGCCCCGGCTGACACGTTTATTTTCCTTATTTAAACCCAAGCTTCCAAACCCCTTTTTAGGCCAAGGGTTCGAGTCCTTCCAACAGCTCCTCCCAAACTAAAAATATAAAAGGAAACCTTATTTTACATTTAGCCGAAAACCGGCCTGTTATAATACTCCCTCCTTAGAAGACTTCCGTCCCTAAGTCGCCACTCCTAAAACAACTCGGGGTAACTCCTCCTCATCTCCCCTTCCAACTCCCAAGTAGCTTCCTCAACTCCCTGATTCCGCCATTGCACTTTCACTAGGTCAATGGCCCAGTTCCTCAAAACCTTTTTCTCAAATGCCAGGATCCTTATGGGTTTCTCCTCAAAGCTCAGGTCATGGTTCAACTATAAAGGCTCAAAATCTATGACGTGCGAAGGATCTCGCCACATATCGGCGGAGCATCGAAGCGTGGAACACACTATGCTGCTGCTGCCAAGGGACGGCGGCAATGCTAATCGATAGGCCACAACCCCAATCCTCTCAAGGACCTCGAAAGGTCCAACAAACCTGGGGCTCAGTTTCCCCTTTTTACCGAACCTCAGGACCCCTCGCATCGGAGCTACCTTGAGGAAAACATGCTTTGGCCAACCTCAAACTCCAGCTCCCTACGCCTAACATCGGCGTAGCTCTTCCTCGCTTTGGGCGGCGGTCGGCATACGAGCTCGATTTTCTCGGATGGCCTCATTGGTCACCAAAACAACTCGGACCTAACACTGCCGGTCACCAACCTCTTCCCAAAAGGTCGGGGATCTGCGGCGCTTACCATACAACGACTCAAGCGGTGCCATCCGAATGGTCGATTGAAAGCGCTGTTGTTGTAGGCAAACTCCATCAAGTACAAGCATCGGTCCCAATCGCCAGGGGAAATCCAACACGCAGCTCGCAACATATCCTCTAAGATCCGATTTACCCGCTCGATCGCCATCGATGCAATGGGTGGAAGGTCAGGCTTTGTAGGCCGCACTGTGCCCCAAACTCGCATGAAGGGCCTTCCAAAACCGTGATGTAAAACGGGAATCCCGGTCGAGATAATTTTAACGGCACTCCGTGGTACCTCACTATCTGCTCAAGGAATAGTTGTGCCTTTGCTCCACACGGTGTAGTTTATCCTGCCGGAATGAAATGGGCACACTTAGTCAACCTATCAACGACCACCCAAATCATGTGCATATCCTCTAGGAGTCTGAGGCAAACCCGAGATAAAATCCATGGTGATCTCCTCCCACTTCCATCTGTGGCACCCGAGCGGTTGCAACAAACTGCGGCAAGCTTACTGCGCGCCTTCACCTGTTGACAGGTGAGACACCGACTAACGAACTGGGCAATCTCCCTCTTCATCCCCATCCACCAAAAAGTCTGTTTAAGATCTTGGTACATCTTGTTACCCCCTGGGTGCCAAGAAAAAGGCGAGGTGTGAGCCTCGGTCAATAACTCTGTGCGAACACCGGCATCACCGGAACACACAAAGTAGACCTTTATATCTCGACTTCCATCCGCAAGTATCACAAAGTCGGAAGTCACCATCACCAACCCTCTCATACAAACTTTTTAACTTAGGATCTTTCACCGGTTATCGATAATCCTTTGCCTTATCAAGGTTTGGATGGTCAACTGAGCTACCCTGGCGGTAACATCCCCTAACAACACTGCTATTTCCGCCCTCTCGAGATCCTTCCTGATGATACTCTTGGGGTTTGCCAATGTTGCCAGATGCGAGGCCTTTCTACTTAGTGCATCAGCCACAACATTTGCTTTTCCAGGGTGATACAAGATCTCACAGTCGTAATCCTTCACGAGCTCCAACCACCTCCTCTACCTCATGTTCAGTCCTTCTGAGTGAAGAAATACTTGAGGCTTTGGTGATCCGAAAATCAATCTTCTCCCCATACAAGTAGTGCCTCCAAATCTTAAGTGCAAAGACGCCATCACGCTAACTCCATATCATGAGCTCGGTAATTTCAAATGCGGTTTCAATCGCACGAAGCGCACGCTATCACCTTACCGTGTTGCATCGTAACGCATCCCAAACCAAACTTGCTTTGCATCACTCAGTACACCACGAAACCCCGGTTCCCTCTGGAACCGCCAACACCGGCCGACGTCAAACTACTCTTTAGCTTAGCAAAACTCTCATCGCACTTCCTATCCCAAACGAAATCAACACCCTTCCTCGTCAATCGAGTAAGCGGGGCGCTATAGCGGAAAATTTTTGAACGGCGTCGGTAATATCCGGCTGGACCTGGGAAGCTACGAATCTCAGACCACGATCGTCGATGCAGCCCACTTAACTAACGGCCTCTATCTTGAAGGGTCCACGACCACTCTCCTTAGACACAACGTGTCCCGGAAATGCTACCTCCTCGAGCCAAAGTCACACTTTGAGAACTTCGCATAGAGCTCGTTCTCGCGCAATGCCGCCAAAATCGCCTTAGGTGCGAAGCATGGTCCTCCTTAGACTTAGAGTACACAAGAATGTCATCTATGAACACGATGACAAAGCGGTCCAAGAATGCCTTGAACACTCTTGTCCATCATGTCCATGAATGCACCGGGCGTTTCATCACCGAAAGACATGACTACGAACTCATAATGCCCATACCTCGACTGAACATTTGTCTTGGGAATATCTCGCATCCCGAATCCTCAATCGGGTGGTAGCCCGACCTCAAGTCAATCTTGAAAACACACAAGCTCCTGGGTGAGCTGGTCAAACAGTCATCGATACGAGGCGGTGGGTACTTGTTCTTAATGGTTACCTTGTTCGATTCCTCGTAATCGATGCATAGACGCGATCGAGCCATCCTTTTTCTTAACAAACAAAGACGGGTGCTCCCCACGAGACACGCTCGCCTAATAAATCTCTCCGCTAAGCATCTCCATGGTGTTCTTTTAACTCTTTCACTCTGCTGGCGCCATGCGATAAGGAGCTTTCGAGATAGGGCGAGTCCCCTCAAGCTCTATTGAGAAGTCCACCTCCCTCTTGGCGGCAGGCCGTGCAACTCTTCGGGAAAAACATCCGCAAACTCTTGCACTATGGGCACTGCTCGACAGATAGTGGGTCACGGTTCTCCCGATCCAACTTAGCTAAGAAACCCCAAGCTCCTCGAGCTAACAAACGGTGAGCTTTAATCGCCGAAATCACCGGCGGACACACCCCACTGGGTGCCCCGAAATTTAAAGGTAGGCCTACCGGCGGCGCTCCTGAACACCACCTCCTTACAACGACAGGTCAATCATAGCGTGGTTATCACTAACCAATCCATGCCGAGGATCACATCAAAACCGCTCATAGCTAACACAATGAGGGTAACTCCGCAGAGTCAGTCGGATACACCAGATCCGACTGTCCCTTACCTATCCAGCTAGCCAAAGATGCTAGTTCAGAGGAGTAGCGACAGACAAACTCAAAACCTAGAGGCTCTAAATTCATGCAAGCAAGCTCAAAGAAAAGCAAAGAGAAACAAACGAATGGGTGGAACCCGAATCAAACAACACAAAGGCGAGGTGATCAAGAACTAGGAGCGTGCACTCGCCATCGCGGTCCGCTCTCTCGGCCTCCTAGCGAGTCGTAGCATATACTCTTCCTCGCTCTTTGAGCTGGCCGTGCCACCACCGCTTTTTGAGTGCGAAGGTCGGCCCGATGCCCTTCCTTTCCACATTGAAACAAGCTCTAGGGTTACCACCACGGGTCCCCAATCTTTGCTTCTCCGCAGATCTACAATGGTGGCGACCTCCTCGCCTGCATTGGCGCGAGGCCGATCACGATTACGGTCTCTGCATCGGTCTCTCGCCATGATAAGAACCACAGCGCCGACCGCCCCGGACATTGCTCTCTCGAGTCAAACTTGCGCTTTCCGCCCGAGTACACTAGGGCCTTAGACACTACTGGTACTAACAACTGCTCCGGAGGATACTTCCCATCATAAATCGTTGCCAACCGTTATCGCCTTGGCAAAGTTTCAGGGCCTGTGCCCCTAACATCCCGAGACACTCCACGCCTCAAACCCGCAATAAACTTCCCGATCTTCATTCCGGGTAGAAATCATCCGTGGCGCCGAAGTATCCATACTCTGAGAACTTCTTCTCGCACACCTCGATCGAGTCGGACCCACGCTTAAGGTTTGAGAATAGCTCAATCATCTTTTCTTGGGCTTCTTCACCGATAAATTTTGCCTTGAACTCACGGCCTTGAAGAGAATTCCCGGTGGCGGTGGAGACCCGACTGGCTCTCTCACTTAAGGTGGAATCCCACCACCACTTAGCCGCATGCAACTAATACGTGAATCGCACATCGAGCTCGGCCGCACCTTAGGACACCCCATTACCATAAACGTATATTCTAACTCGGCAATCCACGTGGCGGCTACCAATGGTTCCCGGGGCGCTAAACTTCTCCGCTTCCATTTCACAAAATCCTCGACCACTTGCCTAGATCCTCGGACCTTCTCGCCGAACGGCCTCATTCACAATTGGTTCTCTGCGAGCCGCAAAGTCTTTGGTGGCATGCGATCCTCTCACAACCAACTTGGTCACCGCCAGATCTGACGCGGACTCCTCCTCTGCAAGCAGCCTAACAAAGCTTGCGTTTGGCTCTCTCTCGGCCTCTGGTCGGCTAGCAACCCAACCACAAGAGCCCTCATAGACTCCACAAAGGCTCTCCTGCGGCTTCTCGAGACTCGCTTGCCCCTACACCTCTCCGGGCAACACAGTTGAAGGGCCTGATGGTGGCCTAACCTCAAGATCGGCTTGGGGCGAGGTCCCCGGTGTCGAATCGATCACGAATGCCTGGGTGGTCGGCCTCGAGCCTCCTCGCCCTCTCTACGAGTGATCGGCATACCAAAATCTACACCCAAAACCAACAATGGGTCGAACCAGCCTTCCTGCTCCACAACAACAAGTCATGTACATGCAAGATGCAACCGTATTGTAATTCTTAACCCTTAATTTTAAACTTACGGACATACTTGATGGTGGCGGGAGCGCCGATGATCATGGAAAACAACCTACAATCAAGCAGTCAGTCTCTGTAACCTATAACTCGGGCTCATACCAACTGTAAGGACCAGACCCAAGAAACGGTCTCTAACCTAAAGTCCATACTTAGCATGCATGATTAAGAATATAAACATCATTCGTTAGTCGGAAGTTTAAACCTTTGCAATAAACACTTTTAAAACAAAACCATGATTTCAATTAAATAAAAAGCAGGTAAATGACTCGATCAAGATTTCTTAAAACAATTCAAAGGAAAACGAGACGAGAACATAAAATAGTTTGAGTGCTTTTTCCTAGGGCCCCAAGTCCCACTACATGCTAAATCATTAAGGAAAACATTTTAAGAAACGTGCGACCGCAGTCACCTATCCATGATCATCGAGCCGCTTCCTCCTAGCCATCCAAATTCTATCCCAAGTTACCCGGTGGAAAGCCACAGAAAATAAGGGTGAGCAACAAGTTACTCAAGAAGAATCCCCAATCGGGTACAATACGAAATCATCTCGTTTAGCACACAGACAGGCAACCATACAAAGACTTAGAGCACGAACGGTGGCTTAGGCTATGAGCTACTTCTAGGGCGAGCCTATTCAAGGGCTTCCATCAACAACCTCTCCCTAGGTCCTCTGTTTGGGATGCCCTTCTGGGCCTTACACAACCTAGACTCGGTGATGCCCGAAGGGGCCTTACACACGAGGATGCCCGTGGGGCCTTACACCTCCGGACTCGGTGATGCCCAAAGTGGGCCTTACACACCTAGGATGCCCGTGAGGGCCTTACACCTCCAGGATGTCCATCGGGTCTTGCGCGCGGACCCCAAACTAGTTACCTCTACGGCCCTCTATACTATACATCATCACATCTAACCAGTAACTTGGATCTAGCGAAGATACAATAGGCGGCATGGCTCTATCAAGATAGGAAAGCCTAACATGGAACTAACGGGATGTAAACATGTCGCGAACATGAATCAAAAAGAAAACATGAAACCTATCACTAGAAACTCATATAATTACTGATGTCAGTGTGCTATCAACTATTCGCAGTGGTCCACACAACCCTGTAAGAATCCTTACACGGAAATAAGTGGAGGTTATTTATCCCAAATCAAATAACGACCCTCGAGCTTTTAAGCGAACTCGAGAGCAACCTAAACAAGTAATAAAACATCCTAATTAATAAACGACATCTAAAATCGGAAGTCCAAAGGGTGGAGGCTCGAAATTTACCAACCGAGAAGGCGCTCGTCTCGGCAGCAAGCAGCAAAGAGGCGATGCTAAGCGCAAGCGTGACGGCAGCAGGGGCAGCGCTGGCTGGCGCGCTATCGGCGCCGCTGGCCAGCCGGGCGCGCAGACACCAGGCGCTAGCGCCTTGTATGTGCCGAAGGCAGCAGCGCGTGTGACGTGCGCAGCGCGCCGGCGGGACGCGGCGATGACGAGCGGCACGCACGCAGACGCGGCGCGGCGGTGAGCGAGTGCGCGCATCTTGCCGGGTGGTGTCGTGGCGGGCGCTGGGGCGGGCTACACTGCTGCCGGTGATACTGGGCGACTGGTGCGGAGTGGAGGCGGGGATTTTTGGCGGCGGCGCGAGCTGGTTGCTCGACGCGGTAGGCCTGGGCGGTGGCTGGTCGCAGGTCTTGGCGATGCGTCGGGCGGCGTCGATGGCGTGAGGCGGCAGCGAGGCGTTGGGCGGGCACGAGGTACCTGCAGCGGTGTGGCGGCGGCAAGCGAGGTGAAGGAGAGAAGTCTAGGGTTTTGGGTTCTTTCTTTTTGTCCTTATTTTCTCTTTCTTTTCCTTAAATACAAATCCCTTCCTTAACTTAAATAGACTTGGGAATCTCATTATGACCTTCCCAAGACTCCTTTCGAGCCCACTGTGACGTTTATTTTCCTTATTTAAACCCAAGCTTCCAAACCCCTTTTTAGGCCAAGGGTTCGAGTCCTTCCAACAGCTCCTCCCAAACTAAAAATATAAAAGGAAACCTTATTTTACATTTAGTGCGAGAACAACGGAAGACCCCAAAATTCCTCTTGCTCAAGCGCCGTACCATCGTAACTTCTACCCGAGTAAGAGATCAGAACAACTCTCTTAGCCATGGCGAAACTCTCGCGATTTTTACTACCATCATACCAGATCGATTCAAGCTGAACTCCAACCATCGATCAACAAGAAATGCCTCTACAGGTCGAGGGCCAGCGGCGCCAACTTGCCTCACGCAGCAACTTGCACGACTCCAGCGGCGATAACCTCTCAGCGAGTTAGGGCACTTGCCAGGAACTAAAGTCCTAACTCCACAGGCGAAGCCGCTGGTTTCTGGCAGAAACCCTCGTGGTTCTTGAAAAATAGACCACGGAGCAGGCTACACAAAGTACCTTTGGCGTGTACAGCTCCAACTTGGTTCCTTAAGATCCAAACCAACAAGTATTCTCACACAAGGCAACTTTTTGCCTCCCAATAGAGCCACATCTGGCAAAGGGAGACAACAGAGTTCAACCCACTCGGGAGTCCAGCTCACCCACGGAATGCCACATTGGTCGACTCACTCTTACAAGAGCATAGCCACACCAAGCTAACTTACCTCATACCGATGGTCCACTAAGCGTGCTCAGATCAACCATCAACTCATGGCTCTCTGGTGGATCAACCACGCATCATCGATGCCAACCCTACTCATATTAGGAGTAACCCGGGAGTAGTCGAATCACACTACCATCAAGCCGGCTCACAAGCCCACAACACGAGTGCGAGAATTCGGATGCGCTAGCCATTAACAACCAACAACATCAGCTTTTTTTTAACTCTCTGAGTGACCTGAAGGCTACTACTTATCCTCAAGCGACCTCAAACTTGTAGTTCTCTGGCTGCCACATGAGCTAGATCTCTTATCTGCGGCCAAATAGGTGCAATCTAGGGAATGGGTACAAGACTTGTGGGGATGCTAAACTCAGGGCGGGTCTGGGACCACACTGCCGCGAAAAGTGCCAAGCGGCTGAATCTGGGCCTCCTCTCAAAGCTTAGTGCCCAGCGAATTATTACTTCCTTTACAACACAAACATCCCTTTATGGGCTTCAGCCCCCTCTGAGGTAAAGGAAGGTCACCTCCAGTGTGAGGGCAGTGGCACTCAACACAAGAGTCTCAACAATCGAGTAGACTACTCTACGACATCACGTCTAACGGAGACAAGCCAGGCCAACTCTGCATCCCTTGATGCTCAGCGAGTACTCGAGAATGACCCAACGGGGTGGCGACACCTAGCTCCACACAGGAACATGCTATGAAGGTGCTTCTCTAATAGCCTTGGTGAAAACCACGGACGGATTAAGTCACGACAAATCAAACTCCACACTACCCCTAGCTACGAGGGTGCTAAAAGAAATGCTTTGCCAAAGCAATGTAGGCTGCGGGAGGACAAGATGTCTCTACATCTTCCTCCAAAGCTACTAACTTGTGACTTGCCAATCGGCCCGGTGGGCGGTGGAGACTCTGGCTGATCCGCCTCTCACATGGGACTTCCACCCACCTGCTGTTTGCATCAAACAACACCACGAGCAGTGCGCCTCGACCTCTAAACATCCAGTCATGACCTGCACGACACGCAGTCATCACAACTTGCTTGGATGATAAACTCGATCTGGCCAACCACCTTCTTTGCTGTGATGGCTCTCAAAACATCGGCTCTCCCCCCAGGCTTCCCACTTGCCAAACTCGGCGGCTCAATCAACGCCAACTATCTTGCTCGGCATAAACCTGTGATCAAGCCCTCCAGGAACCTCAAGGAGCTCTTTGGAACTACAAGGAGGGTGTCTCCTAAATAAACTCTACGGTGGGCTATCTCATGGCCAAGACTCCTCACTTCGCGCTACAAGCTGCGCTGGTCTCCGCTCTCTGTTGGCTAAAGACACTGCCATCAACTCCCTCATGGTGGGGCACACTCTGCTCAGGAGTCTCACTGCTTGGCGTGCTAGCCTCAACCCCTACTCTTGGCAACTCATGCACCGGGGCCAAAGGTGGCCTGCGAGGTCTAGACAACCACTAGGCGTGGTCTCATGAACAACATGAGCAGTCCAACTCCTGCGGTTGGAAATACAAGCGTCCACTGCTCCTCTAAAGTGCAATCAACATACTAGCGATCTACCACCAGGCATAAAAAGCTAGCCCACCTGTGCCAGGCTCTCAGCTTTGCCAAACAAGGGTAACACATGTATACTAGATGCGGTATTGTAAAATAAAACCCTTAGCTTAATGAACTCAGACAAACTGGCGACGTGAGTCTTGCGGTGATCATGGGGGCAACAACTGCCTGCGAGGGTTAGTCTCTGAGAATCTATGACTTTGTGCTCTGCATTACCAAGCTGTAGAACAGGCCCAAAATCACGGTCCTAAACCTAGGTTTCTCACTCGGCATGCAAGTTAAATATTTCATAGGCGGTTTAGTGCTCATATTTAAAACATTTCAAACATTTAGAAAGCGGGGAATGCTTAAAACATAATCAACAATTTTGTTTTAAGAAAAACCAACGAAGTAAAACAAACTGGCGAGTATATAAAAACATTCAAAGCAGTTCAAACAACTTTTTATAATGTTTTCCCTAGAACTCCTGTCCATCTACATCTTTGAACAAATATGCAAACAATGAAGAGTGAGTCTTTGGCGACTCCATGATCAATGACTCCCTCCAACTGCTTGCGTCCGTCTTTGTCCCAAGTTACAGGTGGAAAACCACGAGAAATAAGGGTGAGTATAAACATACTCGATGGGAATCCCCTAGCCAGGGTACAATCTGATACTTGAATCATCTAGCACCTGAGTATACATGCAAGCGATTACCAACATCAGATCATAGCTCAACGAGCTTACAAAGCGCGAATCACGGAATCCTCGGAAGTCTCCTTCTTCCCGGCGCTAATGATTGGCTCTCTAGCCAATCCGGGACATCTCAGAGGTCTTTCTCCTCGGCCAATTGATCGACTCAAAAACCGATCCCAAAGATGTCCAGGCACCCTCGAGTCTTTCTCCTCGACCATAGATCGGCTCAAAGCCAATCCCAATGGTGTCCTCAATGGCCTCTTACCCTCGCTAATAAATCTGGACTGCTCGGGAGTACCGAAATACGGCTCTAAGCTGGGCCAAAGAGGCTGGTGTACTCACGAACGTTGGCAGGAGAGCTCTCGAACCCGGCAACTAACCGCGTGTGCGCGCGCACCATATCTTCTTTCTTGGCAACGTAAATGTGGGGCCTAAGTACAAACTCACGGCGGGCAGTGCATGCCTAAGACTTCGGAAAGCGGTGTCCTTGAACCACGATGAGTGCGAGGCCCTCGGCACTCATCTGTGCGGACATTACCACCGACACGAAGCTAGAAGCAGGCCAAGCGGAGGCTTGCACCATTGGCGAGTTCGGCTCTAGCGAGCTACAAACTAGGCTTATCTTGTAAAGACAGGACCCAAAGGGGCTCTAAATGGAGCCTTTACCCCAATGCATGTAGTGAAAATAAAGACATTATAGAAAAATACATTTCGGATCCCAAGTAAAAGCGAAACATTCAACAACCAAACATACATTTCTAAAAAGCATACTGCGATCGGAGATTTATTTAAACCATTAAAACAATCCACAAGTACAAACATCTTTGGAATCCATAAAGCGTGAAAAAACATCCACGGGGCTGCATGCCCGTCTACATGCATTCGGAAATAACAAAAAGTGAAGAGTCATGATAAAATAAAATAATCCGAGAGATGACGTGATTCCATGATCACGACTCCTCCTTCCCCATCCATCTCTCTCGCTTGATTACAGCGAAAGCCACGCGAATAAGGGTGAGTAACGAATTACCAGTGAGAATCCCCAGCGGGGTACAATCGATATACATGATCATCTAGAAGAATGTATGCAAGCTATGAGTACAAACAGAGGCGGAGCACAATAGCTAAGTCCACACTTGGACCTCGGATGCCAACTCAGGGTCTTAGTCAAATTACCACAACACACTAAGCGCGCTATCACGGGAACAAGTCCGGCCTCGGCTGACTCTTTGTCGATCTGAGAAAGGTGCCTTTGGCTCAAGATCGAGGAGCTCTCGATCGTGACTGTAATGAGTGTAGCGCGCCACGCGCGTCTCACTTGCAAACTGCGGGGATCACAGGTCTAGTGGCAAAGCTGCCGAGTTGATCACCATGCCTAACTAAATCTACGGATCGGTGTCAGCGACGCGAGGGTGTGAGACACAGACACGTGAACTATATCGGCTGTACCACGCACTTTTGAGGCTAAAGGCTGAGTCGTGGTAGAGCTTACACGAGCGGTCACTTGCCCTAGCGAGTGGCAATCAAGGAGCTCTGGCGAACACGGCGGGGAGCGTGCCGCATTTGCGAGGGCGAGGCAATGCCAAGTCATCATCACGGCCGTTAGGGCAATTAACGATTTGCCTCCTCACCCAAGATTGCGAGGCGGTAGTTGGGATTAGCTAAACCCTAGCGGGATCGAGAAGGAAATGCCATCTCGTGCGTCCTGTCGAGGATGCAAATTCGTTATGCATCCGGCCGGATGATGCTACCTACGAACTCTAAACCATAGCAATAATAATAAATCAATCAATGCGGTCAATACGTGCTCATGAGTCGAGAACCTAACGCATGATACTACAGAAGCAAACGGATATCGAACATGCGAGAATGGAACAACCTAGCATGACTAGCATGAGAAACAATACAAGTTCATGCGATCGGGAATTGAAACGAGCACCTAGGGCTAAACATGCTAATAATCATACGCAGGCATACAAAACAACAATCACCGATATCACGAGGGGCACACAACTCCGGTAAGAAATCCTTACCTTGAGTGGGAAGGCTTCTACACACAAATCTAAGGCTGAGAACAATCCCGAGCTAGCGGCGGGAACCTAACAAACCAATAATAATCGGCATCTAAAGCGTCTAAACAACAAAAAGGCAATGCTCGGCTCAAGAGGAACTCACGCGGCACGCGACACGAGCTTGGAAGTGCTTGTGGCGCAGCGGTGGCGGTTAGGCTAGTAGGCCCAGCGCAGCCAGATACGATAGGCGCAGCGAGGGCCAGCGTATGGCGCGTCTGGCGTCTTGGCGGCGGCTTCAGCGGCCCATGTGGCGTGCAGCGGCGGCAGCGAGCGGTAGCTGGCCTTGGCGCGGCGGCTTCGAGCAAAAAGCGTGTGGGCGGCGTCACGGCGAGACGTCACGGTGCTTGGTAGCGCGAAGGCGCGGCTTCGGGCAGCGCTGAAGGCGGCGGCTTCCGAAGCGGCGTGGCGCGGCCAGCGTCTGGCGTCGCTTCTTCTGCTGCGCGATCACAGCCGCGATCTGGCGTCTGCTGCTGAGCGCGATCGCCGCGATCACAGCGGCGATACCGCGCGCGGGAGGGCTGCAGCATGGTCTGGGCGACACAGTGCGGCGAGCTGCTTCCAGCGAATCCACGGAGGCGTCCCCTACGGTGCGCGATGGCGTGCGAATGACAGTCTGCAGCGAAGGCTGTCATCCCGCGACTGCGAAGCTGGTGCGGCCAGCGGCGGCGATCTATCTGCTGCTTCTCTCGGTGGTGCCAATCAACACAACACACAACTCTCTACTTCTTACCTTCGGCCCGGCCATCAATAACCAAATGAGAGATGAGGAGGATGAAGACTTACCCGAATGATGATGATCGATCCAAGGGGCTGCAAGGATGAAGAATCGGCAGTGCTATGGAGAGGGAGAGCATGCGGCCAAGAGAGATTTGGAGAAGAAGATGGAATAAACCTAATTCTATTTCATTTAACCAAATACCAAAACTCCAAAATCCAAGGTTAACTAAGATGTGATGCGGAAAGAACAACAAGAGCACCTAATGGCTCAATTGGCACACATCTCTACAAGCTTCCCAGGAGACCGGGTTCAAACCACAGCTGCGGCACAAATTCCTTTATTTTTACTTTTGCAACAAACCTTGCTCCAAACCAAACCACAAACCCCTCAAAACCTACATAAAACCATCCAATAACTTTAGTAGTGGAAAGAAGACACAAGCGACCACAGCGGCGACCAAATTACCAAATTACCCCTAGGGCATGCACAGGGACGGGAAGAAAAGCACAGAGTGGAATTCGGCCCGATGTGGTAGCTAAAACCACATCGGTGCCGAGGAAACAATGTACGTTATGCTTAGCTCTACACCGGCAAATTAGGGGACAAAATCGATTATGTCAAACTCTCGACCTCACGGATGATGACAAACTCTACTATACTAGCTAGAAGTACAAAAAATCTGATTCTGGCTGACACATGTACATATCATCATCATTCACACATAACCTAGCATGATACTCACGAACTTAGCGAGGAATCTCAAGCATCTTTGGAAGAACAATCCTAGCATGGCACTAACACATGTACAAGCGAGCCAAACATGCTGCCAAGAGTGCAATCACAAAATTTGTCCTATCCACTAATCATGTTCATACAAGTAAACATGCATATAAGGCACAATCAAGAAGGCATCGCTTGAGTCCACACAACCACGGTAAGGAATCTTACACAGAAGCAGCGAAATAACTTTCACGATCAAATAATGACCCTCGAGCTTTAAAAAGCGGCCCGAGCAACCTAAGCATTTTAGTAAAAACAACCTAATTAAATAAGCAATGACCAACAACCTAGTGCCCAAAGGAGATAAGGCTCAAGGAATTCTGCAAGCGGAGAAGACACAATGCTCACACCAACTTTCGCATGAGGCGAGTATTTGTCAGCCAACAAAACAATGGTAGGCGGCCCAGGTAGCTGGCCCAGCTACCTTGGCGCTGCGCCCTATGGCGAGGGCGTCTTTGACGCGAGCCTTGCTATCATGACGAACCCAATTCTGCATTGGGTCGAGCCTTGTAGGCGAACGTCAGTGCGAAGGGAGCAATGAAGAGGCGACCGTCTGGCGCCAGCCCAGTGTGGGCGGCAACGTCTGGTAGCGGCAGTGGCGAGGCAGCGACGCACATCTAGGCGGCACAGTGTGGAAACAGGCAGCGTCTAGGCGCCCAGCGCCCACAGGCTTTGGCGGCCTGGCAGGCGTTGGCGGCGGCAATCTGCAGCCAGCTGTGGCGTGTGATGCGAGCGGCTGGTGGGAAGTGTCTAGGCTATGACGATCGTCAGCGGATGGGGAGAGCAAAAGTGGCGGCCAGTGCGATGCAGTGCTGGTGCGATGGTTGGTGGCGGCACAGTGCGATGCAGTGCGTGCGATGGTGGTGAAGGCGGCGGGAGTGGTGCTTGGTATTGCACGGGTGGCAGGGTGAGTGGTGCGTTTGAAGTTAGGGTGGCTCGGTTTGGAGAGAAGGCTCAGAGAGAGAGAGAGAGAGAGAGAGACTACTACAGAGGGAACAAAGAGGTTTTCCTAATTTCCTTCTTTTCCTATTTTAAAGGTTAGGAGACCTAAAATTCCCTTCCCAGGCTTTCTCTTAGGGTCGACTAAAGAAATTCTTTTCTTTTTAACTAAATCTCTTTTTCTAAAAACTCCAATTTCACCATTAGAGCGAGTTCCAAATCTCACTAGGACCAATTAAATTCCAATTAATTTTGCTATCAACGAGAATGACCTCAGAACTTCTAATCAACTAACCCAAACTCCTTGGGTCTTGCAACCAACATGAATCAAGTCTCAGCAGAAGAGCGAAATGACCACTGAAGCCACGAAAATCCTCAACCTGCGTGCAGAGCAAAAGGCCAAATACCCTTAAAGGTTAAAAGCTCCTAGCAGGCCGACCGGTTGCCCCAATCTTTGGCAGAAGTACAGGAAGCTGGAATGGAAAAGCTGGCGATTACATACACCTCCAACTTCGGTGATGCCCATCGGGAGACTTACACACCTAGGATGCCCATGAGATCTTACACCTCCAGCTTCGGTGATGCCCGCCGGGAGACTTACACACTAGGATGCCCATCGAGTCTTACACCTCAACTACATTGATGCCCATTGAGGACTTACGGCAGAAGGACCTAAACTAGTTACCCTACTGATCTTCTACACTATACATCACGCTTTATGCACGGCGCGGAACTAACGAGATAAAATAGAACCTGCAGTATGCCAAGATAATTAAACCCCTTGCATGGAACTAGCAGGCTATATCGAGGACACAGAAACAACACGATGCGGAAGGCAGAGAAAACATGTAACCTACCCTCTGAAATTTCATACAATCCGCAGGGACATGGCATCTTTGGAAGAACAAACCTAGCATGGCACTAACATGAAGCAACGAAACAACATGCTAGCAAGATTTCAAACTTACAAGTTGTTCAATGGCTAGCATACTCTCATAATAGCAACCAAGCATACAAAGGCACAATCATGATAGCATCGCGAGTCCACACAACCACGGTAAGAAATCCTTACAGGGAACCAAGCGAAACTAATTACCTCGACCAACAACGCAACCCTCGAAGCTTACAAATGTACTGCAGACAGCCTAAATAAGTGATAAAAAATCATCCTAATTGAAAGCAACAAACAACTAACATCTTAAGGTCCAAAGAGTGGGCTGGGAATTTACCAGCGAGAAGGCACTGGGTCTCGGTCCCATCTATCTCGGCAAAGCGAGGGCTCGGCGGCGGGTGGCGGGCGGGACGTGCAGTTGGGGCGGGCAGAGGTGAGCGCTTCTGTGGCGCTGGCAGGCGCTGCTGACGCATTTGTAGCCTTGCGAGGCGGGACCGTATGTAACAGCAGTTTTTCATCGGTCTTCGAGGTATGCAGGGTATTTTGGTAATTTGGTCAGGCCGTCAGGAGCCATTTATATCATCTTTTTCGATTTGCTAAAATTATTGGATGGATTTATCTCGATTTTAAGAAGCTTTGTGGATGGGTTTTGAGCATGAATAGATGCAAGTAAAAAACTAAAGGGGTAATGTTGTGCGTGGGATTCAAACCGGGTCTCCGAGAAAGCTGTGAGGATACGTGCCGGTTGATTGAGCTATGGAGAGCTCTTGTTGCTCTTTACTGCGTCATATTATGAATTATCCTTGGACCTTGGAGTTTGGTGCATTTGGTTAAATGAAATGAAATTAGGTTTGTTATGTCTTCTTCTCCAAATGCTCCGCAGCGCCCAGCCCTTCCTCTCCCAAGCCCCGAGCCGATTTTCATTCCTTTAACATTGAGTGGTTACGTCGTCTTTCTGAGGTAAGTTTCTTACCGTCCTCTTCGTCTTCTCAGAGTTTGAGATTTCTTCTTTGGCCGAATGGCTAAATGAAGTAGTGGGTGTGTGTGTGTGTTGTTTGCGGCCTGCGAAGGCCAGCCAGCCCCGCAGTCCCGCGGCTCCCGGCCCAGTCGGTCGCACCAGCGCAAGCCCGGATCGCTGAGTCGCCCGACTCCATGCGCCCTGCGGTGCCATCGAATGGCTTCCTTCGCTCAGCCAGTAAGGCGAGCGCCCGAACAGCCACTTATCGCGGCCAGCGAGGCACCATGAACAGCTATCACGGCCGCGGCGGTCGCCCAGCGGTGCGCCTGTCGAGCCCCTGCGGCGGCGAATCCACTTGCGTCAAGCGCTGCATCGGCGCGCGCGCGTCGTAAATCGTCAGCCAGCGCCGTGTACGTGTCGTCCGCGTCAACATCTGCGCCCGTCGCTGCTACTTGCCGGCCGTCATGCGCGTGCTCCAGCTTCTGCGCCACTCCTGCGCTGTCGGCGCCGACGCGCGCCTACTACCGCCCATCGAGCGCCCGGTAGCTGACCCTACGCCATGCTTTATCTTTGCCCGTCCCGCTGTGTCCGCCGCCATGCCGCGTGAGTTGCTCGAGCCAAGCCTTGTTTGGCCCTATTATGTTTAGGCCTATGGATTGTGATTATTATTGTGTTTGTTAAGTTCTGCGTTAGCTAACTAAGGATCGGATCGCGGCTTAGGATTTTTGTGTAGTTTGCCTCCGGCGAGTGGGGATTTCTTACGGGTTGTATGGATACTGCGATGTTCTGTATGATTGATGTTGTATGTTTGTTTGCATGACTATCAGCATGTATAGTTTAGGTTAACTGCATTACGATTTCTGGTAGCATGACCGTATGTGTTGTTGCTTTCATGTTAGTCCATGCTAGGTTGTTAGATTACATGCTCATATTCATTCTTGTTAAAGTAGTACCATACTTTGATACTGCTTTGTATTCTTTTGAGCACGTATGCGTTGTGTTCATGATTATTTAAGAGTTTAAAATTGGATGGTAGCATCATCAGGAGCACGATGCGCTAAAGTATCTTGCATCCATGGCGAGGGTCGAAGTCGAGCAGTTCTCAGTCCTGGACCCGTTAGGAGTTACTAACTTAACTTGCCGGTAGTGACCTGCGCAATCTTGGGTGAGTGTAGCGGTATTAAATGCCCCAGCGGTCCGGGATGATGAGCTTAAGCATTGCCTGCGTCACGGCTGATCGGCACGTCCTCAGCGTGTTGGCCGTAGCCGCCGGTTGCCACTGATAGGGCAGGGCCGGCTTCACGTGTAAGCCTGCCACGGCCGAATTCCTTAGCCTCTCGGAGTGCGGTGAATTTACGGTGACATAGTTCCGTGTATCCGAGTCTCCACACCTATATCGGTGACACCGTCCGGATTTGAGTTAGGCGTAGTTGCCCGGACATGAGCGACTTGCCACTAGACGGCACCAGCAGTACTGCGGTGCAGCGAATTGCCTTCTTCGCTCATTCTGGGCGCCCGATCGGAAAGCTCCTAAGGATCTTGAGCTAGTACTGTACCCCATGCTCGGCGATGAAACGGTAGTAAAGGGACTTCGTTTCTCGTATAGGGCGTATTGTGGTGATTTATCCTGCGGAACTAAGACCACCTGAGTTGGCATCAGAGAGTCCAAGTGTGTGGACTTAAAGCCCATGTGCTCTATTATCACATACTGTTCATTAGCTTGCATACACTCATCTAGATGACCATGTGCATCCATGTTGTACCACGGTTGGAGATTCTTGCTGTGACATTCCATTACTCCACCCTTATTTTATTAGTTTTCCACGAGTAGCAAAGGTGCGAGGCAGGATGGTGAAGGAGGAGAGCTTTGCTGATCGAAGAGAACTCGCATGGAGTCTACGACCTTTTTATTTCTATGACTCTTGTCTTTTATTTTCCCACACACAGATATGCATGTAGTAGACACGAGCCCTAGGATGTTTTCTAAATGTTTTCGTGGATTCTGCTTTATTGAATTTGCAGGGGATGTTTCAAATGTTTGAAGAAATCTATTTGCCTTGAAAGCAGTGCTTGGGACGAGGACGAGTTTTGACTTAGTGCTGGCCGGAAATCTGCGTCACAGGCGGCAGACTCACCAGCTCTGACAGTCTGAGTTTGCTTTCGGTGGCCGTAAAGTGAGTGGGCGGCGTGACTGGTGATGGCAGCGAGGGTCTGCTGTCTTGGCTGCAGTGGCTCGGTCTGCGCTCGGTTGGGTTTCTTGGTGAGGTGAAGGCAAAGAGAGAGAGAAAGAGAGAGAGAGAGTAAAACAAGGTGAGATGGGATTTTCTTGATTTTCTTTCCTTTCCTAATTTAAAAATGTCTTGTTGACCTAAATCTCTTCAGACTTCCTCCTTCGAGTCATTGAAGCAACCCTTTCTCCATATTAAAACTCCATTTAAACCAAGCTCCCAAATCACCATCAAGGAGTAAGGGTTCAAATCCCAATGGAAGCACTTAAATTAACAATAATTTTGTTAATTGCCAAATCCTGCCTCAAACTTCCAACCAACTAAGCGAACTTCTTGGGTCCACGCAACCCCAACAACAATCAAGCCTCGACAAGAAATGAGAGTGACCTAAGTCAATCATAGAAAATCCATAAAACCACTGAGGCAGAGACAGAGCCAAGAAAATACCCCTAGAGAGAGTTAAAAAATAGTTCCTAACGGCCCATCCAGAGACACTTTCGCATAATGTCCAGAAAACACAGGAAACCAGGAAATAGAAAATTGGGCGTTACATGGTCTCCACCACTATTGGTGGCAAGTCCGAGAGATTTGGCTGGGGCATCGCGTCACTGGGCAGGCGGCTTGCCCTATGCCAACACCACTGCTGGTTTGCGGCGGCATGCGATGCGAGCACCACGCTCATTCTGGTAGCCGTGCTGAGCCCTCCTCGGGATCACTTGAGTTTAGTGCACCTTTACGTATCTAAATGATAGGCCAGGTTTGAGGCGGAGACTGAGTTTCTCGTATAGTATCGTATCATGAGTGTAGTTTAGGAGTAAAAGGCGTATGATGGCATCAAGGGTTTATGTATGGAAGTAAAGTGATGTGCTCTCTTCTATATTTTATGACCGCATAGCTTGCACCACATTTAACTAGATGACGAGTTATATCATATTGTACTGAGTTGGGGATTCTTACTTGGTAATGTTGATTACTCCTGCCACCCTTATATGGCTTTTCCATAGAGGTAACCCTTAGTCTCATGCGAGGCAAGGATGCATTTGAAGGAGGGATTCTTTACGATCCTTGGAAACGGTGAGTTAAACTACGAGTCTTTTGTTTATGTTTTTATGTTTTTAAATGTCACTCTAAATGCATGTAGTTGGGCCTGAGGCCTTAGGTTGTTGTTTTAGTTTGGTTTCATGATTCACGGCAGTGATATAAGCTATTTTGGATTTCAGATATGTTTGAATTAAATCTCTTATTAAGTACATTTTAAATTGTATTTAAGCTTGAGTGGTACTTGCGAGCAGGGACGGAGTTCTAGAAAATTTACATGTTTGTTTTGAATGAATGTTTTACCGTTTTTAGTTTTGTTAGTCATATTACATAATGTTTTCTAAGTTTTCAAACATGCATTGTGGTAAGGCCTAGTTTGAGACCCATTGGGTCGGGTCTTTACACTTTACGTAGTGTAGAACTACGACGTCGGTCCTAAACCTAGGTTTCTCCTTTCGACATGCTAGTAAAATATGTTTACAAGCGGTTTAGTGCTCATAATTTTAAAATTTCTAAGCGACAAGCGAAGACATTTTAAAACATAACAATTTTCATAAAGTAAATCAATAACTTAAAACATGCAGCGGTGTTTATAAGCGTTAAAATAGTTCTAAGCCTGAATTCTCTAAGTTCCCTAATGGACTCCATGTCCAACTACATGATGAAATAACAATGCATGAAGAAAGACACAGAGTGCGAGGCCAGCTCCATGATCATGCGGCTCCCTCCCTTCTTAGTCCGGTGATGTCCCAAGTTACTTGGTGGAAAAACCAGAAATAGGGGTGAGTATAAACATACTCGGTAAGAATCTAGCAGAGTACATCCACGATACATGATCCTCTAGCACCTAGTATGCATGCAGCTTGAAATTCAGGTTCATAAGCAGCCAACACTTTGGCTCGGAGCTAGTTCTAGAACTTGCATATTCAAGGACTTACTCCAGCAGCCTACACTGGGTTCTACACCTTGATGCCCATCGAGTCTTACACAACCTGGGGCGTGATGCCCAGCGGTCTTACACATGGGATACCCATCGAGGTCTTACATCTGCTA
>CM071854.1:18793262-19098620 GCA_036507275.1 Sicyos edulis
TGTAAGAACCCGACCCTAAATACGGTCCTAAACCTAGGTTCTCACTCAAAGATGCAAGTTAAATATTTCATCAAGCGGTTTAGTGCTCATATTTAAAACCTTTAAAAACTTTTAGAACGGGAATGCTTAAAACATAATCAACGCTTTTGTTTAAGAAAACCAACGAAGTAAAACAAGCTGGCCAAGATATATATAAAACATTCAAAATAGTTCAAACAACTTTAATAATGTTTCCCTAGACTCTGTCCCATCTACATGCTTTGAACAAATATGCAAACAATAAAGACAGAGTGCTTACGCTCCTATGATCAATCGCCTCCTCCGCTAGCCGTCCTGTTGTCTCAAGTTACCTGTGGAAAGCCACAGAATAAGGGTGAGTATAAACATACTGTGAAGAATCTCACCAGTACAATACGATACTTCAATCATCTAGCACCCTAGTATACATGTAAACAAGCACCAACATGGATCATAGCTCAAATGAGCTTACAAGGCAGAATCTGAATCCTCGGAAGTCTCTTTCTTCCGCCTAATGATTGGCTCTCATAACCAATCCTGGGACATCTCCGAGGGTCTTTCTCCTCGGCCAATTGATCACTCAAAACCGATCCCAAAGATGTCCGACACCCTCGAGGGTCTTTCTCCTCGACCATATGATCAGCTCAAAAGCCAATCCCAATGGGTGTCCTCAAGGGCCTCTTACCCTCGCTTATAAATCTGACTATCGGGAGAGTACCCAAGTCCGCTCTAAAACAGAAGGAACCGTGTACTCACGAACATTAGCCCGGGAGCTCTCCGAACCGGGCGATTAAAGCGTGTGCGCGCACACCGCATGCTCTTCTCGCCGCAACCGGGCGTAAATGCGGGGCCTAAGGGCAAACTACGCGGGCGTGCACGCATGCCTAAGACTCGGAAACGGTGTCACCGAACACGCGAGTGCGAGGCCCTCGGCACTCATCATGCGGCAAAACCCGCACCACCGACTGAAGCTAAGAACCGCCAAGGCGGGCTTGCACCGCTGGCGGGGTTCCGCTCTAGCGGTGCTACAAACTAGGCTTATGCCGATGTGGTAGCTAAATCCACATCGTTGCGGGGGAAGCAATGTACGTTATGCTTCGCTCTACTCCCGACCGGGGGGACAAGGTACGTTATGTCCGCTCGACCTCTAGATGATGACAAATTTCTAACACACTAGCTAGAGTATAGAGTAAACGATTCTGGCTAAACATACATAATCATCATCAATCATACATAACCTAGCATGATACTACGAACTTAAAGCAGAATCTCAAGCATGCCGGAAGAACAATCCTAGCATGGCACTAACATGTACAAACAAGCAAACATGCTAGCAGAATGCAATCACAAGTCATCCTATCCACTAATCATGTCCATAAAAGTAAACATGCATATAAGGCACATTCAAGAAAGCATCGCAGGGTCCACACAACCACTGGTAAGGAATCCTTACCTGAAAACGAGCGAAATAACCTTCACACTCTAATAATGACCCTCGAGCTTTAAAGCGAAACCGAGCAACCTAAGCATTTTAATAAAAACAACCTAATTAAATAAACAACGGCCAACACCTAGGGCCCAAAGGAAAAAGTCTCGAATTACCGATCGAGAAGACATAAGGCCACGCCCCAACCCGCACGGCAAGGCAAAGGCTGTCGTCGCCAACAAGGACAAGCGGGTGCGCTGCCCCTGGCGGCGCATCGGGCGCTGGGCGCTGGCGCTGGCGCTGCATCGGGCGCTGGGCGCTGCTGGCGCTTATCGGCGCCTTCTGGGCGTCTTTGGCGCGGCAGGGAAGGGCGCTGGCGCTGGGTTGCGCGCGTTCGCGACAGGAGCAGCGCGCTGGCGGGCGGGCGACGCGACGAAGCGGCGCGTACGCACGCAGACGCGGATGGTGCTGGGCGCGGGCGCGCGGCAGGGGCGACGCGTGCGGAGAGGCAGGGGCGACGCGTGCGGCGCGGTGCGGCGCGTCTGGGCGGTCTGGTGCGGAACGGCGCGACGCGTCTGGGCTGGGCGAGGCGCCGCGGCGGGGCACGCTGGGCATGGGCTGTGGCTTTGCGCCTCGGGCGGCGTGGTGGCAGCGGTGGCCGGGCGCGACTCGT
The DNA here is from genome assembly GCA_036507275.1 of Sicyos edulis. NCBI lineage: Eukaryota > Viridiplantae > Streptophyta > Magnoliopsida > Cucurbitales > Cucurbitaceae > Sicyos > Sicyos edulis. Next base: position 18,795,380 of record CM071854.1, read on the forward strand.
GCGCTGGCCGACGGCTGGTGCTCGTGCGCTGGCTGCAAAATGGCCGCTCGTGCGCTCGGGCCGAGCAGTGGCCGAGCTGGGTGCGGCTAGGGCGGCTAGGGTTTCTTGGTGAGGTCGGCTAGAGAGAGAGTGAGAGAGAGAGAGATTTTCCCAAAACAAGGGGAATAGGATTTTCTTTCCTTTTCCTAATTTAAATGGGTCTAAAATCCCTTCCAAGACTTTCTCTTGCGGGTCCCGGCTAAAGAAATTCTTTTCTTTTTAACTAAACCTTCTTTTTCTAAAAACTCCAATTTCACCATTAGGGCAAGGGTTCAAATCCCAATGGGACCAATTAAATTCCAATTAATTTTGCTATCAACCTAATGTCTCCGAACTTCTAATCAACTAACCCAAACTCCTTGGGTCTTGCAACCAACATTAATCAAGTCTCAACGAAGGCCGAAATGACCACAAAGCCCCGAAAATCCTCAACCTCCGACCGGGGAGCAAAATACCAAAATACCCTTAAAGGTTAGAATAGCTTCTAACGGCCATCCGAACATCCGAATAATGACCAAATCACCTGGTACCCGAAATAGAAAATCGGGCCGTTATAATACTCCCTCCTTTTAAGACTTTCGTCCTCGAAAGTCCTAAGACGAAAACAACTCTAGAAAAACTCCACCGGTTCTTAACCAACCAAGCTCCCAAAAAGACAACACAAATCCTTCTTTGAAACCGAACCCTCTTGGGTTCCCAATGCTCCAAGCCCAACAGACACCGAGTCCGCCACGAACTATCTCAACCAAAATCTGACTAACACTCGAGCTTTCAAGAAAACATGCGATAACTAGTCGGTGAGCCACATCCTCCTCGACTCGCACCAACTCTCAAACGGTCTTACGACTCTAGGCTCACTTATCCATGCTAAACCAACTTGGAACGCCTCTCTACGGTGCTACTCTCAAAGAAACTCGTGAACGGGTCACAAGCCCTAAAACTCAACGCCACGCTCTCAGGCGTAACATCTCTGAATGCTCATAGTCGTTATCAAACAACCTTCGACCCTTCACCATGCCGACCAAACAATCAACCTCCCGCTTTAAGAAACTAAACGGCCTACTCATACTTCGCAAGTGACTCGCGAACCCTACCGTAAGAACCCAACCAAGTTGCCTACAATCTTTAACGAAATCCAATTCAACCACCAACCGGTGACTGATCCCTAGGCAACCTTCTCCAACTAGCATGCGCTCACAACACTAAAGCAACCATCTTACGAGAAATCAAGCACCAAAGCCAAGGGCACTTTTCTCAGTTCACCAAACGGCTACCACCACACACACTAGCCGATACTTCACTTTTCTCGCCACCCCGAATGATGCGGGGTCCAAGAACAGCTTCACTCACCAAACTAATAAGCCGGAGCCCTTCATCGGCCGACAACAAACTTTCCAATGCAATCCGATCAGCCATCGCCTAGGTGAACATCGCCGAGATAGGAAAACAAACAACATTCCTCTCACGGAAACCTCGAGCAACAAGGAATAAAACATTACGTGGCTACTAGCAACACGATAGCCGGAGGATCGAAACTCAAGGGCTTTACCACCCAATGCCACGGCACCTCCGTGCCAACTCACTCAACCGTGGCTCACTAAAATGCCAACTGCGAATGTACAACGACTAAAGGCAAAGCCCGAGAAAGGCTTGCTCTGCAAAAACACAACCCAAGCTTATAACGAGCAAAGCTCGCCTCCAAGCCGCCATTCAACTCTTAAGCCCATCCGCCGCTCCAAGGACTTCTTGCTTATAGCTTAGACCTAACTCTTCTTCCAATCCAGAAAACTCCACCCACGAAACATCGCGAGGAATAAGGATAGCAACGACCACAAGCTTGCGGATCCCGAACAACGCGAGTCGGCAAGACTACCTCAAAAGTTAAAACTCGAGGCCGGCATCCACTAGGCGCAACTCAATTACCAAGGAACTAAGGGGTTCCACAAACTCCAAAGATCCAACAACCTTCCGCCAACAACTCAAGCCTTTGAACTGGTCGCTATCGCCCTCGCGGAACAAACACTTTTCGCTTGCTATCAAACAGAGACGCAGGACACTCTCGCTAGGTCGACCAACGCGCTTACTCCGATCAACTACACAACTCGGGAGCTAAAGTCGACTCTTCCTTTACAGAAACGATTTCCTAGCAAGCGGACTTCCGGGGACACGAATTTCACACACGCCGCCTTGCGCAAACTCAACGGTAGCAACCACCCACTAAGCACTAGCGTACTTACTCAACCGGCCCGAGGGGGAGGCCAACTCCCAAAACTACCCGACTAGGAACAAGTCCTCGGGCAACGCTCGCTTGCTCGAACCGAGCTAGCTCACAAAACAACATGGGGACCAAACCTTGGTCAACACCAAGCACCACCTCGCTAAGAATTACTCAAAATCAACGTGGGGTTACTAAGAACGACTCTAGCTTGTTAACCGACAACAAGCATCCAAAGAACTCAACCGAGGAACACCGCTCTGGTCTGACCGAGCTCTGTGTGAGGCTCTCCACAACTCGGGGTTCCTCCGACGCCCTCCGACTCACACCGTCGCCAAACGGTCTAACTGACAACTGGCTACACGAGCACGTCTCCCTACAACATCTCAACTGTGCTGGCCAAAAGCTCTTCCTTGCCACATCTGTAGCAAGCACGGGCGATGCTCCACACAATCCTACGCAACAACCCGACTGCCACGCGCTGCACGAGCCTCTCAACCAAGGCTAGGGCACTTGCCAAGAACTAAAGTCCTAACTCCTCGAATCGAGCACTGGTTTCACAACCCAAACCTCTCGTGGTTCTTGAAAAATACACCACTTAACGAGCTACACAAAAAGTACATTGGCGTGTACACTCCAACTTGGTTCCTTAAGATCCAAACCCACAAGTACTCTTACACAAGGCAGCTTCTTCCTCCCAATAGAGCCACAACTAGCAAAGGAACAACAAGAGTTCAGACCACTCGGGGTCAACTCACCACGAAAAGCTACATTGGTCAACTCACTCTTACAAGAGCATAACTACACCAATCGACATACCACATACCAATGTGCCCACTAAATGCTCCACTCAACCATCCAACTCCTGGCTCTAACACTGGTCAACCACGCATCATCGATGCCAACCCTACTCATAATAGGGTAACTCCAAGGGTAATGGAATCACACTACCATTCAACTGGCTCACAAGCCCACAACATAGGCGCGAGATCTCGGACGCGCTAGCCCTTAACAACCAACAAAGATCCTTTGTACCCAACTCTCGGTGACCGCGAAAAGCTCCTACTTTCCTCAAACAACCTCACACTTGTAGTTCTCTCACTACCACCGAGCTAGATCTCTTAAGCAATCCAAACAGATGCAACTTCGTAAAAATGGGTACAAGGCTAGTGGGGATGCTAAACTTCAAGCGGGTCCTCGGAACCACCGCACAAAAAGTGCCAACCGGCCCGAATCTAGGCCTCCTCTCAAAGCTTGGTGCCAACAGCACTTCTTCCTCTACAACACAAACATCCCTTTACGGGCTTTAAGCCACTCGAGGGTAGGGAAGGTCACACTCTGTGGCGGGGGCAATGGCACTCAACACAAGAGTCTCAACAATCGAGTAGACTACTCTCTGACATCACGTCCAACAGACAAGCCAAGGCCCACTCCCGCATCCCACTCGATGCTCAACGAATACTCAGGCCAACCCTCGGGTGGCAGCACCTAGCTCCACACCTGGAACATGCTAACAGAAGGTGCTTCTCTCTAATAGCCACCGAAAAACCACGGACGGATTAAGTCGTGACAAGCAACCTCCACACTACCCCCCTGGCTACGAGGGTACTAAAAGAACCGGGCTGCAAAACGACTACAGGCTTGCAGGAGGACAAGATGTCTCTACATCTTCCTCAAAAGCTACTAACTTGGCAGCTTGCCAATCGACCGGGTGGCTGGTGGAGACTCTGGCAACCGCCTCTCACAGGGACTTCCACCACCACACTCTGCATCAAGCAACACCGAACGGCACGCCACAACCTCGTAACATTAGGTCGTCGGCCTCACGAACACCGTGTCATCCCAACACTTGGATGATAAACTCGATCCTGGCCAACCACCTTGCTACTAGCGATGGGTCTCAAAACATCCAAATCTCACAAAGCTTCCACTTGCCGAACTCGGCGGCTCGATCAACGCCAACTATCTTATCAAAGATAAACCTGCTGATCAAGCCCTCCCGGAACCTCCGGCTACCGGAACTACAAGGAGGGGTGTCTCCTAAATAAACTCTACCACCGGGCTATCTATGCCCAAGACTCCTCACTACGCGCTACAAATCGCGCTGGTCTCCCGCTCTGTTAGCTAAAAGACACGCCATCAACTCCTCATGGTCGGAGCACACTCTGCTCAAGGAGTCTCACTCTAAGGCGTGCTAGCCTCTACCCCCTCCTCTAGGAACCTCAATCGCCAGGGCCAACTCGCCAACGGATAAACAACCGGGACGCGGCCTCAACATCCATACAAACGGTCCAACTCCTCGATCGGACATGCCAAGCGCCCCGCTTCCTCGTGAGTGCGATCCACGCACTAGCGATCTGCACGAGCACCTCCACCCTCTCACTAGGGGAGAACCACAACCGGGCCACAAATGGCCTACGGAGTCTAAGGTCTACCTCCCTGCGGTGCGATCGACACACCGCGATCTGCACAAAGCATAAAACCTAGCCCACGCTGGGCTCTCACCGCCAAACAAGGGTAACACATGTATACTAGATGCAAGTGTATTGTAAAATAAAACCCTTAGCTTAATGAACTCGCATAAACCCGACGGCCGCGGAGTACCGATGATCATGGGGCAACAACTGCAAAGCAAAGTTAGTCTCTGAGAATCTATGACTCGTGCTCTCGATACCAACCGTAAGAACCCGACCCTAAATACGGTCCTAAACCTAGGTTCTCACTCAAAGATGCAAGTTAAATATTTCATCAAGCGGTTTAGTGCTCATATTTAAAACCTTTAAAAACTTTTAGAACGGGAATGCTTAAAACATAATCAACAGCTTTTGTTTAAGAAAACCAACGAAGTAAAACAAGCTTTGCCGATATATATAAAAACATTCAAAATAGTTCAAACAACTTTTAATAATGTTTCCCCTAGGACTCCTGTCCATCTACATGCTGAACAAATATGCAAACAATAAAGACAGAATGCCGGCGGCTCCCATGATCAATCAGCTCCCTCCGCTTAGCCGTCCGGTGTTGTCTCAAGTTACCCGTGGAAAGCCACGAGAATAAGGGTGAGTATAAACATACTCGGTAAGAATCCCCAGGACCGGTACAATACGATACTTCAATCATCTAGCACCCTAGTATACATGTAAACATTACCAACACAGATCATAGCTCAATGAGCTTACAAGGCGAGAATCTGAATCCTCGGAAGTCTCTTTCTTCCGCCTAATGATTGGCTCTCATAACCAATCCTCGGACATCTCCGAGGGTCTTTCTCCTCGGCCAATTGATCACCAAAAACCGATCCCAAAGATGTCCGACACCCTCGAGGGTCTTTCTCCCTCGACCATATGATCAGCTCAAAAGCCAATCCCAATGGGTGTCCTCAAGGGCCTCTTACCCTCGCTATAAATCTGGACTATCGGGAGAGTACCCGAAGTCTGGCTCTAAACAGGAAGGAACTGGTGTACTCACGAACATTAGCCCGGGGGAGCTCTCCGAACCGGCGACTAAAGCGTGTGCGCGCACACCGCATGCTCTTCTGCAACCGGCGTAAATGCGGGGCCTAAGGGCAAACTACGCGGGCCAGTACGCATGCCTAAGACTCGAAAGCGGTGTCACCGAACACGATGAGTCGCGAGGCCCTCGGCACTCATCTGTGCGGCTGCCTACCACCGACACGGCTAAGAACCGCCAAGGCGGGCTTGCACCGCTGGCGGTGGTTCCGCTCTAGCAGGCTACAAACTAGGCTTATGCCGATGTGGTAGCTAAATCCACATCGGCTGCCGGGGGGAAGCAATGTACGTTATGCTTCGCTCTACTCCCGACCGGTGGGGACAAGGTACGTTATGTCCGCTCTCAGCCTCTAGATGATGACAGCCCTAACACACTAGCTAGAGTATAGAGTAAACGATTCCTGGCTAAACATACATAATCATCATCAATCATACATAACCTAGCATGATACTACGAACTTAAAGCAGGAATCTCAAGCATGCTGGAAGAACAATCCTAGCATGGCACTAACATGTACAAACAAGCAAACATGCTAGCAGGAATGCAATCACAAGCTGTCCTATCCACTAATCATGTCCATAAAAGTAAACATGCATATAAGGCACATTCAAGAAAGCATCGCAGGGTCCACACAACCACGGTAAGGAATCCTTACCTGGAAACGAGCAGAAATAACCTTCACACTCTAATAATGACCCTCGAGCTTTAAAGCGAAACCGAGCAACCTAAGCATTTTAATAAAAACAACCTAATTAAATAAACAATGCCAATGACCTAGGGCCCAAAGGAAAAATTCTCGGGAATTACCGATCGAGAAGACACAAGGCCACGCCCCAACCCGCACGGCAAGGCGGTGTCAGTCCGCCAAGAGACAAGCAGTCTGCGCTGGGCCACAGGCGCTGCATCGGCGCGCTGGCGCCGGCGCTGCATCTGGGCGCTGGCGCCGGCTGGCGCTACGCGCGCGCTGGCGTCTTGCGCCTTGGCGCAGGGCGGCGCTGGCGCTGGTTGCGCGCGCGTCTCGCGATAGGGAGCAGCGCGCTGGCGAAGCGACGCGACGAAGCGGCACGCACGCAGACGCGATGGTGCTTGGCGCGCGCGCGGGGCGCGACGCGGCGCGTCTGAGGCGGCGACGCGCAGCGTCGCAGCGCGCGCGCGCTCGGGCGGTTCAGTGCGGAGCACGGCGCGACGCGTCTGGCTGGGCGAGGCAAGCCTTGGCTGGGCACGCTGGGCATGGGCTGTCTTTGCGCGCTCGGGCGGCGTGGCCGGCAGGGCCGGCGCGACTCGTGCGCTGGCTGACAGGTTGGGCGCTGTCTGCGCTGGCTGTCTGGTGGGGCTGCTGGTGCGCTGGGCCGAGCAGTGGCTGAGCGGGGGTGCGGCTAGGCGGCTAGGGTTTCTTGGTGAGGTCGGCTAGGAGAGAGTGAGAGAGAGAGAGATTTTCCCAAAACAAGGGAATAGGATTTTCTTTCCTTTTCCTAATTTAAATGGGTCTAAAATCCCTTCCAAGGCTTTCTCTTGCGGGTCCCTGCTAAAGAAATTCTTTTCTTTTAACTAAACCTTCTTTTTCTAAAAACTCCAATTTCACCATTAGGGCAAGGGTTCAAATCCCAATGGGACCAATTAAATTCCAATTAATTTTGCTATCAACCTAATGTCTCCGAACTTCTAATCAACTAACCCAAACTCCTTGGGTCTTGCAACCAACATTAATCAAGTCTCAACGAAGGCCGAAATGACCACGAAGCCACGAAAATCCTCAACCTCGTACCGGGGAGCAAAATACCAAAATACCCTTAAAGGTTAGAATAGCTCTAACGGCCCATCCGAACATCCGAATAATGACCCAAATCACCGGGTACCCGAAATAGAAAACTGGGCCGTTACAAAACCAGGGGCTCAATCTAAACCCTGCTAATCCAACACGGAACACCTCTCTACGGTGTTACTCTTAGCAAACTCGTAGACTGGGCACAAGCTCCAAAACTCAACGCCACGCACTGGCGTGACTTTCTGAATGCCCATAATCGTAACAAACAACCTCAACTCTACACCATGTTTGGCCAAACAATCAACCTCTCGTGTTCCGAGAAACCAAACGACCTACTCATACATCACATGAGGCCAAATGAACCACAAAGCTTGCCTAAAGCCTTAACGAAAAGCAAACAAATCACCAATCACAATTGATCCAAAAAGGCAAACTTTTCCAACAAGCACAAGATGAAACTTCAGCTACGGCCAACCCTAAATGGCCAAAACCAGGCACAGGCTCCACTCGGCCAAGCCAACAAACAGGAGCCTCTCAACGGCCGAACACAAACTTTTCCATGAAAATCTACTAGCAACTGGCCAAAGAGAACATTGCCAGGCAAGGAAACAACCAACGCTCCTCTCATGGAAATCTCGGCAGCAAGGACCAAACCCTCATAGGGCTACCAGCAACACAACAGCTTGAGGAGAACAGCCCAAAGGCTAACCAACCAATGCCACGGCACCTCTGTGCCAACTCTCTCAATCGAGGCTCGGCTAATGCCAATCATGCGAGCACAAACAACAAGAAGCAAAGCTCGAGAAGGAATTGCTCAGCAGAGAACTCAACTCAAGCTCATCGCGAGCAAAGCTCGCCTCAAGCTACCACTCAACTCTTAAGTCCAATCAAGTACTCAAAGGACTTCCTCCTTTTAGCCAAGGCCTAACTCATCTTGCGACTAGAAACTCCACACACGGAACATCGCAAGGAAAACAGACCGACGAGGCTATCTCCAAGGATAACACTCGAGGCTGGCATCCATGGCGCAACTCAACCATCATAGAAACTAGGGGTTCCTCAAACCCCAAAGAACCAACAACTTACCAGCAAAAACTCAACTCTTAAACTGGCTGGCCACCGCTCTTGCGGGGACAAACAACTTCGCTTGCTAACAACACCATGCAGGGACCCTCTCGCTGGGCTAACCACTGCGCTACTCTGATCCACTACACAACTCAGGAGCTACGCTGACTCCTCAACGGGAACGATTTCCCGTGAGCCCGAACTCAAGGGCAAATGAACATCACACATGCTCGCTGTCTATCTCAAACCCAAGGGCAAACAACAACCAACTCTCTTTGAAGCAACACCCAAGGGGAAACCCAATTGATTGGACCACCAACCAGAACAAGCAGAACTTACTCAACTGCCGAGGGAGGGGTCAACTCCCAAAACAACCTGACTAGGAACAAATCCTCAGGGCAACGCCTTCTGGCTCGAACCGAGCTAGCTCTTGAAACATCAAGAGAACCAAAACTTGGTCAACACCAAGCACCAACTAGCCTCCATAAACCTTCTGCCCAAGGCAAGGATCCGAACAGCTCTCTCAACCATGACAATCAGAAACTACGCGGCTACTACCACGGCTCTTGATCAGATCCAACTAAACTCTGACCAGGCTAAGGACCAACAAGCAAAACTTGCTTAAACAACAACCTGTAACGGCCCAGGTTTTCATCCCGGTCTTCGAGGTATGCCCTAGGGGTATTTTGGTAATTTGGTCGGGCCGTCAGGGCCGTTTATGTCTTTTTCCAGTTGCTAAAATTATTGGATGGATTTATGAAGGTTTTTGAGGCTTTGTTGTTTGGTTTGAGCATGGGTAGATGCAAAAGTAAAAATAAAGGAATTTGTGTTGCAAATGGGTTTTGAACCCGAGCCTCCGAAAGCTTGTGGGGATGCGTGCGATTGAGCTATTGAGAGCTCTTGTTACTCTTTCCGCGTCATATCTTAGTTACCCTTGGATCTTTGGAGTTTTGTGCATTTGGTTAAATGAAAAGAAATTAGGTTTTGTGTTTTCTTCCCCAAAACTCCATGGCCGCCCAACCCTCTTCTCTCCCAAGCCCCTTGCCGTGATTTTCTTCCCTTGCAGCCCCGAGCGCTGCTCCGCCAGCCAGCGAAGCGACCAACCCGAGCAGCAGCCCGGTCGAGCAGCCAGCCAGATCGCACCAAAGAGCCCAGCGCCCCAGCAGCGCGAGCGCCCCAGACGCCAGCGCCCAAAGCAGACGCAGCCAGCGCCCAGTGCCGTCGCAGCCGCCAGCCAGGCGTCGCGCAGAAGACCGACCCGCCCGCGCGTCCGTCGCAGCCGCCAGCGCCGCGCCGCGCGCGCGCCGCGCGCGCGCTGCGCCGCGCCATCGCCAGCCAGCTCGCGCGTCGCATCGCGGCCGCGCGCCGTCGTCGCGCGTCGCGCGCGCGCGCTCCTCCGCGCGTCTGCGCCCGTGCCGCCTGCGTCAGCGTCCCGCCAGCGCGTCCGCGCCTAAGCGCGCCATCCGCGCCCAGCGCTGTCTCGTCTGCAAGCGCAGCGCGCCAGTGTCGCCCATTTGCCGCCATCAGCGCCCGATGTGCGCCCATTTGCCGCCCATCAGCGCCCATCAGCGCCCATCCGCGCCAAAAGCCAGCAGCCCCACCGTCTTTGCCGCCCGTCCGCGTGTCACCCGCATCGCGTGAGTTGCTCCGAGCCGAGCCCTATTTATTTTATTATATTTAAGCCTTTAGAGTGTGATTATCATTGTTTTTGTTAGGTTCTCGGTAGCTAGCTCGGGTTCGATCGCAGACTTAGGATTTTGTGTGTAGTTGCCTCCCGGCGGTAAGGATTTCTTCACCGGAGTTGTGTGGACCTGCGATGTTCTATGTGATTGTTGTTTGTATGTTTGTTTGTGATTATCAGCATGTATAGTTTAGGTGCTCTGTCAAATTCTGACTAGCATGACTTCGTATGTTGTTCTCTCATGTTAGCCCATGCTAGGTTGTTCCGTTCTAGCATGCTCATATCTGTTTGCTTCAGAGTAGTACCATGCTAGGTTCGTTGTATCTGTTGAGCACGTTTTGGATTGTATTGGATTGTATGTTATTGATATGATAGGTTAAAGTGTAGGTAGGTAGCATCATCCGGGCCTCGATGCATAAAGTATCTTGCATCCATGGCGGGGGCGTCGAGACGATTCTCCGTCCCTGGACCCCGTTAGGGTTTAGCTAACCCGACCGGTAGGCCTGCAATCTTGGGTGAGGGTGGCGGATGTTAAATGCCCCAACGGTCGGGATGATGACTTGGCATTGCCTCGCCCCCGACGGTCGGCACGCCCTCGCCGTGTTCGGCCGTAGCCCTTGATTGCCACTGTTAGGGCAAGGACCGCTTCACAGTGTAAGCCTACCACGACCGGTTCCTTAGCCTCAGTGCGGTGGTTCAGCCGACATAGTTCACGTGTCCGTGTCTCACACCCTATGTCGCTGACACCGATCCGTAGATTTAGTTAGGCGTGGTGGTGGACATGGGCGCTTTGCCACTAGACCGGCACCCCCATAGTTCTGCAGTAGCACGCGGTGCATGCTTACGCTCATTACAACGCCGACCGGAGAGCTCCTCGGGATCTTGAGCTAGTGCACCTTTCGTGCTCGACAGATGAAACGGTGAGGCCGAGACTTGGTTCTCGTATAGGGCGTATTGTGTGGTGTGGATTATTCCGGACTAAGACCACGAGTTGGCATCCGAGGTCCAAGTGTGGACTTAAGCTATGTGCTCTGCTTACGTGGTTATAATCATAGCTTGCATACACTCATCTAGATGACCATGTGCATCGTATTGTACCCCGGTTGGGGATTCTTACTGAGTAATTCGTTACTCACCCTTACTTATCTTTCAGGTAACCATGGCGCGAGGCAGGATGGCTGAAAGAGGAGCTGTGATCATGGGAACTTGTTTGTGCGTCTCGACTTTTCTTATGTTATGACTCTTTCGTTATTTTTCCCCGAATGCATGTACGGGCACGAGCCCCTAGGATACTTTTCTCTCAATTATTTGTGGATTCCAGCTTTGTTGAATTTGAGGATGTTTTAAATGTTTTTAATAAAATCTCTGATCGTAGTAAATCGTTGGAAATGTATTTGTCTCAGTGAAACAGTGCTTGGAGACAGAGGAAGAGTTTGATGAGACTTTATTGTTCTGAATGAATCTTGAATGTTTTGATTTAATGGGAATCCGAAAACTAAATTGCATATTGTTCTTTTCATTTTAATGCATGCATTGGGGTAAAGGCCTATTTAGTGCCCTTTTTGGGTCGGGTCTTTACAGTTGGTATCAGAGCTCAGAGTCATAGACTTTGTAGACTGACCTTTTGTTGTAGGTCGTCTTTCCCATGATCACCAGCACTCCGACAGTCATCAGGTACGCCTAAGTTACTGTTTTTGAAAAGGGTTAAGAATTTACAATACCTTTCATCTAGTGTATGCCTTGTGTAGTGTTGTGGAGCGGAGACGAGCAGGTTCTGACTCGTTGTTGGTTTGGGCTTAGTGAGCCATCATGCCAACTTTCCCGCAGTGCGAGCAGTTTGTTTAGCAGCTTGTTGAGGTATCCAGATAGATTCGGATGCCCTGGGACATCGTTCCAGAGGGAGGCAGAGCTTAGACTCCCGTTGGCCATTTGTGGCCCAGTTGCTGCTTTTCCCCTAGTGAGAGGGTGGTGGTGCTTCGTGCAGATCGCCAGTATGTTGATCGCACCTGCAGAGAGCAGGCGCTTGGCATGTCCGACCGAGGAGTTGGACAGATCGTGTTGATGTTGAGGCCGCGCCCAGGGTTGTTAGGCCCGCATGCCAGATTTGGCCCCGGCAGTTGAGTTGCCTAGAGGAGGGGGTAGAGGCTAGCAGCGCCTCAGAGTGAGACTCCTTGAGCAGAGTGTGCTCCAGCCATGAGAGATTTGATGGCAGGTCTTTAGCTATCAGAGAGCGGAGACCCAGGCGCAGTTTGTAGCGCGTAGTGAGGAGTCCCGGCACAGCTTAGCCCAATTGCGACAGAGTTTGTTTCACATTTTTTTCCCCCAAAGAGCTCTTGTAGCCCCTGAGGTTCTCGGGAGGGCATGATCAAAGGTTTATTCGGATGAGTTTGTTGGCGTTGATGGAGATGCCCGTGTTGGCAAATGGATGCCTGTGTAGAGCTCGATGTTTTAGTAAGTCCTACCGCTAGTAGTAAAGTAGTTGGCCAGGTTTGAGTTTAGCATCCGTGTGTGGGATGCCCTGCTGTTCAAAGGCCGAGGTGTGCCGTTCCGGTGGCTGTTTGGTTCATCGGATGGTGGTGGAAGTCCCTTGTGAGAGGTGGACTAGCGAGTCTCCACCAGTCGCCCGATTGTTTGGCAAGTTGCCGTGTTAGTGGCTTGAGGCAGATGAAGGGTCATCTTTGCCCCTTGCGAGCTGTTGTTGTTTAATGACCCACTTCCTCGGATGTGGATTTGGTAGTAGTAGCACTTGAGGTGCATTGGTTGGTGTGCCACTTTGGCACTAAGTCCAGTTCAGCTTGAGTTTGGCTTGGGCATAGCAGATGGTTCTATGCCGTTCGGAGTTCAGCGTACTCCTTTAGCCTTGGATCTGTTTATGGCAGTTGCACCCGTTTAGGTCGTGCCAGAGGGCTAGTTCAGAGGTAGTCGATGGACTACAAGCGAAAGAATGCTCGAGAGGAGCCGGAGCCTCTTCCCAGTGTTTCTGGAGGTTGAGTAAGTCAGCAGGTTGCCGGTTGGTAAATGTTGGTGCGCGTGAGTCTCGCGCTAGTGTTAAGGCCAAGAGATTTTCTTTGTGGTTGGTAGTGCGGTCAACTACCTTCGAGTGCCTAAATCGAGGAGAGTTGAGCATTGTAGATGTGGATTTGGTCCAGCTGAGGGATCATGAGTTGGATGCTTATCAGATGAGCTGGATGCCTATGAGGCGAGTTGGATGCTTTTGAGGCGAGATGAGCTGGTGCCTTGCGAGAGGTTTTGGATGCCTTAGGGGTAAGCACCCTTGGTAGAGGCTTGGTACAAGTAAGTTTGGTTTGGCATGTTTATGCTTTGGTAGAGCAAGGTTGCCTCAGCTTCGAGTATCGTGTGGAGATGGAACTTTTGGTGTTCCTTGGATTGTTTGTATCGCTGCCAGGAGTTATCGTTGCTTTGTGGAAAAGCGCTTGTTAGTCTTGGATCTCTAAAGGAAGGTTGGGAGTTGTGCACACAAGTGTGTTTTGTGTGGTTCGTTCCGTGGCGAGAGTTTCAGATCCATGTAGGGTTTGCTTTGGAGATCTCGTGCTCAGTGCCTTGAGAAGTTGGACTCCAGGTGGTTGTTGTAAGGCTTGGGTTGAGGGGGTAAGGATAAGTGCTCGTGGTATCAAGTTGTTGCTTAGGCAAGATTTGTTAAGTTGGGCCTAAGCTTGGTTGGCGGATCTTCTTGTTGATCGTTGGTTGGAGTTCATTGGAAACCGAACAAGAGCGATGGTTAGCTAAGCCGCGTGGTTTCTCGATCGGCATGGCTAAGAGAGTTGTTCGGATCCTTCCTTGGGTAGAAGTTATGTTGTGGCCGATGCTTTGAGTAGGAGGATGACGCGTCTCAGTAGCATTTCGGGTCCTCTAGGTTCCCAAGGAGTTGGAGTTGGCCAGCATGGTTGGGATCTTGGAAATTGAGTTGTTTGTTCGAGCGGTTGTCTGTTAGATCGTATCTGCCGGCAGTGTGTGTGTCGAGGTTGCCGAAGAACCCTAGGTTGTGGAGAGCCTCTCTAGAGCTCAGTCGAGCCCAAATAGTGAGTTTCAGTTGGCTAGCTGGAGGTGTGTAGTTTGTAGCCTCGGTGGAGTTGCTAGCGATCTTGGTAGACTAGCAAGCTAGTGTTTATTTGGAGTAAAGTCCGGAGTGGTTTCGGTGTGGTGGCAAGTTGATGCTTGGTGTTGACCAAGTGTGGATTGAAGTTGCTAGAGTTTAGTTTTGCTCGGGGGGCGTGTGGTTTGTGCCATGATGGTTGTTTTTCCTGTTTCGAGGATGTTGAGTTGCCCCGTTTGGCATTTGGAGGTTCAGTCTGAGATGGACCCTTGTTGTGCCCCGTGAGATTAGATGTTGTTGCTCTGGTGGAGCAAGGCGTTGGCGTATGAGGAGTTCTCTGTCCGATGGTTGTGCCTTGTAAGGACCTGTTTCTCCTTGGAAGTTGTTAGGTTATTCCTTGGTCTTGGAATTGGTGGTAGTGGTGCTAGTAGGAGGAAAAGTTTGTTGGCTGCTTGGAAGCAGTTGTTTGTCTAGTTAAGCGGACTCGTGAGTGGTGTTCTGAAGTTGCGTATGGGGTTGTTCTGCCTCCTATGAGTGTTTGGCCTAGTTGGTTAAGGTTTTGAGTGTTGGCTTGGAAGCTGTTGCACCTTTGTAGTTGAAGGCCCTTTGTTTCAGTTGTGGATGAGGTTGCACCTTTGTGGCTGGATTAGGGTCTGGACTTATTGAGGGATCCTTGCTGGCTAGTGTAGCTTGCACTCTGCCAGCCATTGTTGGTATTCTTGTTCTTGGTAGTTGGTGTTGACCAGGTAGTGGAGTTCCGTTTATTAAGTTTCGGTGGGAAGGTGCATTAAGCCTAAACTTGAGGGTTAAGCTCGTATGTGTTATCGTTTGGACTTGTGAGATGTGTTTCATAATTGAGGCGAGCTTTGTTCCGTTGTTTGCATGGAGGTAAGTTTAGTGGATGGAGCCCTCTGGGGCCTGGTTGTTTGCGAGTTGTCTTGCCCGACTAGTGATTTGAGTCGAGCTAGAGATGAGTGGTTTGGCATAGCTATGCGATTGTAGTTGTTTGAGCTTCCTAGTTCGTAGCACTCAAGTTGTTGGATTGTAAGTTTCCGTGTGGGAGCCGTCACTAGTTGAGGTTGTTGTGTGAGTTTGGATTTTTGGAGTATTGACTTGATGGCTAGAGCTCGCACCTCGGTTGGTGTCACGGATGCCATTTCTATGGAGTAGAGGCATGTCGATTTGGTTGGAGATGTTGCCATTAGGGTGTGGCAACAAAGGTTTGTTCTAGGCGGAGCGTGGGCGAACCGTGGTTCAGAGAGTGTTCTTAGAGGCTTATGAGCTGAGTGCGATTTTAGTAGTGTTTTCACCCTTTTGTCCGATGGACTTTTGGGAGGAGTGAGCCGGATCCTTCGAGCTTGTTGCGAGTTGGTGTTTCGGTGATTAGGCGTGCGAGACCACGCAGTGGTTTTAGGAGGTTGCCTTGGGTTGCGCCTTCTCGTGATCGGTTCTTGTGGTTCCATTGAGGCATCGTATGGTAAGTGTTGCGTCTCTAGTCTTTGTGAGAAAAGGTTGGTGGCCGTCGGTGTTGTTTTGGGTCCCGTGTTGCTGCAGATTGACCAGAGGTGTTGTGCAAGAGGTTGAGCTCGTTTGTGGTTAGCTCAGAGCGAGGCATGAAAGTTTCACCGATGTTCGGCGTCGAGTTTTAGAGTTTGAGGTTGGGCGGTGCGTGCTTTTAAGGTTGTGCCGCTGTGAGTTGTGTTGAGGTTTGGTAAGCGGGAGAAGTGGAGTCTCCTGTTGTTGGACCATTTGAGATTCTCGAGAGGATTGGCGAGTTGCATATTGGTTAGCTTTTTCTGTCATTGTCACCGTGTGCGGTGTTCTCATGTATCGGTGTGAGGCGGTATGTGTCGGACCCATTGCTCATTGTGGACTTTGAGCCTTTGCGGTGATTGAGGTTTGAGCTTCAAAGGGAAGCTTGTGGAGTATTCTGGTCTTTGAGACGAAGGCGTTGGATAATCGTGAGATCCG
This sequence comes from Sicyos edulis, assembly GCA_036507275.1. NCBI lineage: Eukaryota > Viridiplantae > Streptophyta > Magnoliopsida > Cucurbitales > Cucurbitaceae > Sicyos > Sicyos edulis. The sequence continues at coordinate 18,811,680 of CM071854.1, forward strand.
TTTGGTAAAAGTTCGGTGGAGGAGTTAGAGTTCGAGAGGAGGCCGCTTGTGAGCGGGAAGACGGGATGAGATTGCAGATATCTGTCTTTTTTGATCTTTAAGGACTTTCGAGGACGAAAGTCATAAAAAGGAGGGAATATTGTAACGCAGCCCGAGTTTTCATCCCGGTCTTGAGGTATGCCCTAGGGGTATTTTGGTAATTTGGTCGGGCCACGTCAGGGCGTTTTTATCTTTTCGATTGCTAAAATTATTGGATGGATTTATGAAGGTTTTGAGGCTTTGTTGTTTGGTTTGAGCATGGGTAGATGCAAAAGTAAAAATAAAGGAATTTGTGTTGCACTTGGGTTTTGAACCCGAGCCTCGGGAAAGCTTGTGGGGATGCGTGCGAGTTGAGCTATTGAGAGCTCTTGTTACTCTTTCCGCGTCATATCTTAGTTACCCTTGGATCTTTGGAGTTTTGTGCATTTGGTTAAATGAAAAGAAATTAGGTTTTGTGTTTTCTTCCCAAAACTCCATGGGCGCCCAACCCTCTTCTCTCCCAAGCCCCTTGCCGTGATTTTCTTCCCTTGCAGCCCCCCGCGCGCTGTCCGCCAGCCAGCGACCAGCCGAGCAGCCGGCCGGCAGCCCAGCCAGATCGCACCAGCGAGCCCAGCGCCCAGCGCGAGAAAGCTGCCCAGACGCCAGCGCCAAAGAGACGCAGCCAGCGCCAGCCGCCGCAGCCGCCAGCCAGAGACGCGCCGCGGCACCAATCCGCGCGTCGTCGTCGCGCGCGCCGCCGCATCGCGCCGTTCGCCGCGCGCGCGCGCGCGCCTCGCCATCGCCAGCCGGCTTCGCGTCGCGCTCGCGCCCGAGCGCCCGTCGTCGCGTCGCGCGCCCGCGCGCCTCTCGCGTCTGCGCGCCGTCCGTCGCGCCGCCGTCAGCCAGCGTCGCGCTTAGCGCGCCATCCGCGCCCAGCGCGCATCCGTCTGCGCAAGCGCAGCCCAGCGCCAGTGTCGCCCATTTGCCGCCCATCGGCGCCAGTGTCGCGCCCATTTGCCGCCATCAGCGCCCATCAGCGCGCCATCCGCGCCAAAGACCAGCCGTCTTTGCCGCCGTCGCGTGCGTCGGCCGCCATCGCGTGAGTTGCTCCCGAGCCGAGCCCTATTTATTTTATTATATTTAAGCCTTTAGAGTGTGATTATCATTGTTTTTGTTAGGTTCTCGGTAGCTAGCTCGGGTTCGATCGCAGCTTAGGATTTTGTGTGTAGTTGCCTGCCTCCGGCGGTAAGGATTTCTTACCGGAGTTGTGTGGACCTCTGCGATGTTCTATGTGATTGTTGTTTGTATGTTTGTTTGTGATTATCGGCATGTATAGTTTAGGTGCTCTGCTTCAATTCTGACTAGCATGACTTCGTATGTTGTTCTCTCATGTTAGCCCATGCTAGGTTGTTCCGTTCTAGCATGCTCATATCTGCTCTTGCTTCGTAGTACCATGCTAGGTTCGTTGTATCTGTTGAGCACGTTTTGGATTGTATTGGATTGTATGTTATTGATATGATAGGTTAAAGTGTAGGTAGGTAGCATCATCCGGCCCGATGCATAAAGTATCTTGCATCCATGGCGGGGACGTCGAGACAGTTCTCGTCCCTGGACCCCGTTAGGGTTTAGCTAAACCCGACCGGTAGGCCCTCGCAATCTTGGGTGAGGGTGGCGATCGTTAAATGCCCCAACGGTCGGGATGATGACTTGGCATTGCCTCGTCCTCGGCGATCGGCACGTCCTCGGCGTGTTCGGCCGTAGCCCTTGATTGCCACTGTTAGGGCAGGACCGCTTCTGGTGTAAGCCTACCACGACCGGTTCCTTAGCCTCGGTGCGGTGGTTCAGTGACATAGTTCACGTGTCCGTGTCTCACACCCCTATGTCGGTGACACCGATCCGGAGATTTAGTTAGGCGTGGTGGATGGACATGGGCAGACTTGCCACTAGACCCGGCACCCCCATAGTGCGCAGAGAGCACGCGGTGCATGCTTACGCTCATTACAGGCGCCGACCGGAGAGCTCCTCGGGATCTTGAGCTAGTGCACCTTTCGTATCGACGATGAAACGGTGAGGCCGAGACTTGGTTCTCGTATAGGGCGTATTGTGTGTGTGGATTATTCCGGACTAAGACCACGAGTTGGCATCCGAGGTCCAAGTGTGGACTTAAGCTATGTGCTCTGTTCTGTGGTTATAATCATAGCTTGCATACACTCATCTAGATGACCATGTGCATCGTATTGTACCCCGGTTGGGGATTCTTACTGAGTAATTCGTTACTCACCCTTACTTATCTTTCAGGTAACCATGGCGCGAGGCAGGATGGCTGAAAGAGGAGCTGTGATCATGGGAACTTGCTGTCGTCTCTGACTTTTCTTATGTTATGACTCTTTTTTCGTTATTTTTCCCCTGAATGCATGTAGCGGGGACACGAGCCCTAGGATACTTTTCTCGAATTATTTGTGGATTCCAGCTTTGTTGAATTTGAGGATGTTTTAAATGTTTTTAATAAAATCTCTGATCAGAGTAAACTGTTGGAAATGTATTTGTCTGTGAAACAGGTGCTTGGAGACAGGAACAGGTTTCAGTAGACTTTATTGTTCTGAATGAATCTTGAATGTTTTGATTTAATGGGAATCCGAAAACTAAATTGCATATTGTTCTTTTCATTTTAATGCATGCATTGGGGTAAAGGCCTATTTAGTGCCCTTTTTGGGTCGGGTCTTTACACAACCCGACAATGAGCACGGCATCCTTACAACCAAAGCTGGGGCACTTGCCAAGAACCAAAGCCTTGACAACCCAAAGACTGAGCACTGGCTCCTCAACACGAACCCTTCGTGGTTCTCCAAACATAAACCACGGAACGAGCTACACAAAAGTACACCGGCGTGTACAGCTCCAACTAGATCCAATGCCATCAAGGGCTCTAACACAGGGCAACTTTTGCCTCCAAACAGAGCCACTACTAACCAGGGAGCAACATGTAACGACCCAGTTTTCTATTTCGGGTACCCAGGTGATTTCGGGTCATTATTCGGATGTTCGGATGGGCCGTTAGAGCAGTTTTAACCTTTAAGGGTATTTTGGTATTTTGCTCCCGGTCGAGGTTGAGGATTTTCGTGGCTTGAGGTCATTTCGGCCTTCGTTGAGACTTGATTAATGTTGGTTGCAAGACCCAAGGAGTTTGGGTTAGTTGATTAGAAGTTCGGAGACATTCCGGTTGATAGCAAAATTAATTGGAATTTAATTGGTCCCATTGGGATTTGAACCCTTGCCCTAATGGTGAAATTGGAGTTTTTAGAAAAAGAAGATTTAGTTAAAAAGAAAAGAATTTCTTTAGCCGGGATCCGCAAGAGAAAGCCTTGGGAAGGGATTTTAGACCCATTTAAATTAGGAAAAGGAAAGAAAATCCTATTCCCCTTGTTTTGAAAAAAAATCTCTCTCTCTCTCTCTCTCTCTCTCTCTCTCTCTCTGTCTCTCTCTCACTCTCTCTCCTAGCCGACCTCACCAAGAAACCCTAGCCGCCCTAGCCGCACCTCGCTCACTGCTCACTCAGCCCGAGCGCACCAGCATTTCTGCATCGCAGCCATGGCCCCCATGCCCAGCGTGCCCGGGCGCCCTGCATCGCCCCTGCCAGGTGCGCCCGATCGCGCCAAGCTGCTCCAGCCAGCCAGACGCGTCGCGCCCTTCCGCACTAAAGAGCCGCCCGAGACGCGCGCGCGCGCGTCCCCGCACCAGCCGCCAGCCGCGCGCCGCGTTGCTGCCGCCCCTGCCAAGCGCGCCAGCGCCAAGCCACCGTCGCGTCGTGCTCGTGCGTGCGTTCGTCGCGTCCGCTTGCCAGCGCGCTGCGCCGTCGCGCAGTCGCAAGCAGCGCCAGCGCCAGCGCCCGTCCCCCCGCGCCGCCAGCCCAAGTTAGCCGTTAGCGCGCGCGCGCGCGCCAGCGCCAGCGGCCGCCGGCACTCTGTCTTTATTGTTTGCATATTTGTTCGGCATGTAGATGGACAGAGTCCTAGGGGAAACATTATTAAAAGTTGTTTGAACTGCTTTTTGAATGTTTTATATATATCTTGCCGAGCTTGTTTTACTTCGTTGGTTTTTCTTAAACAAAATCTGTTGATTATGTTTTAAGCGTTCCCGTTCTAAAAGTTTTTAAAGGTTTTAAATATGAGCACTAAACCGCTTGATGAAATATTTAACTTGCATCTTTGGTGAGAACCTAAGTTTAGGACCGTATTTAGGGTCGAGTTCTTACGATTGGTATCGAGCACGAGTCATAGATTCAGCCAGACTAACTCGCTTTGCTGCGTTGTTGCCCCATGATCATCGGCACTCGCGGCCGTCGGTTTGTGCGAGTTCATTAAGCTAAGGGTTTTATTTTACAATCTCGCATCTAGTATACATGTGTTACCCTTGTTTGGCGGTGAGAGCCCAGCGTGGGCTAGGTTTTATGCTTTGTGCGGATCGCTAGTGTGTCGATCGCACCTGGAGGAGGTAGAGCTTAGACTCCGTGAGGCCATTTGTGGCCCGGTTGTGGTTCTCCCCTAGTGAGAGGGTGGAGGTGCTCGTGCAGATCGCTAGTGCGTGGATCGCACTCTGAGGAGCAGGACGCTTGGCATGTCCGACCGAGGAGTTGGACCGTTTGTATGGATGTTGAGGCCGCGTGTAAAGACCCGACCCAAAAGGGGCTCTAAATGGGCCTTTACCCCAATGCATGTAGTGAAAATAAAAGACATTATGAAAAGTACATTTGGATTCCAAGTAAAAACGAAACATTCAACAACCAAAACATACATTTCTAAAAGCACACTCACGATCGGAGATTTAATTAAAACATTAAAACAATCCACAAGTACCAATATGCTGGAATCCATAAAACGTAAGAAAACATCCTGGGGCTCTGTGCCCGTCTACATGCATTCAGGGGAAATAATAAAAAGTGAAGAGTCATGATAATTAAAATAAAACAATCGAGATGACAAAGAGTCCCATGATCATAGCTCCTCCTTGACCATCCTGTCTCCCGCCTTGATTACCCGTGGAAAACCACGGAATAAGGGTGAGTAACGAATTACCAGTAAGAATCCCCAACCGGGTACAATACGATATACATGATCATCTAGAAGAATGTATGCAAGCTATGAGTACAAACACAGAGCGGAGCACATAGCTAAGTCCACACTTGGACCTCGGATGCCAACTCGGGGTCTTAGTCCGGAAATACCACAACACACTAAACGCACTATACGGGGAACAAGTCCCGGCCTCAGCCGCTGCCGCCGATCGTCACGAAAGGTGCACTGCTCAAGATCCCGAGAGCTCTCGATCGGCGCCAGTAATGAGCGTAAGCGCGCACCGCATGCTACCGCAAACTCGGGGGTGCCGGGTCTAGTGGCAAGTTTGCCCGGTGTTCGATCACCATGCCTAACTAAATCTGCGGATCGGTGTCACCGACATAGGGTGTGAGACTCGGGACACGTGAACTATGTCACCGTACCACCGCACTTTGAGGCTAAGGAACCGGTCGTGGTAGGCTTGCACCGAAGCGGTCCTTGCCTAACAGTGGCAATCAAGGGCTACGGCCGAACACGCCGAGGACGTGTCGATCGCCGGGGCGAGGCAATGCCAAGTCATCATCCCGACCGTTGGGGCAATAAGCGATTTGCCACCCTCACCCAAGATTGCGGGGCCTACCGGTTGGGATAGCTAATCCCTCACGGGGTCCAAGGACGGAGAATCGCTCTCGATCGTCCTTGCCATAGATGCAAGATACTTTATGCATCGGGCCCGATGATGCTATCTACCCGAATTCTAAACCTTAACAATAATAACGATTCAATCAATGCGATCCAATACGTGCTCATCGGATACAAAGAACCTAGCATGATACTACGAAGCAAGAACAGATATCGAACATGCTAGAACAGAACAACCTAGCATGGGCTAACATGAGAAACAATACAAGAGATCATGCCATCAGAATTCGAGCAGAGCACCTAGAGATAAACATGCTAGTAATCATACACAGCATACAAAACAACAATCACAAATATACCGCGAGGGTCCACACAACCCCTGTAAGAAATCCTTACCTTGGTGGAAGACTTTTACACACAAATCCTAAGTCGCGAACAATCCCGAGCTAGCGAAAGGGAACCTAGCACACCAACAATAATCGGTATCTAAATATCTAAACAACAATAGAAAAAGCAAGCTCGGCTCGGGAACTCACGCGGCGCGACGACACGAGCTTGGGGCTCAAATTCTGCAAGCTGCTCGGCAAAGGTCGGGCGCTGGCCGCTACCGCACGGCAGTGACACGCTGCCTGGTTGCGCTACCGCACGGACGGACACGCTGCCGCGCTACCGCGCACGGCACGGCAGTGACACGCGCTGCGCGCGAAGCGCGTCTGGACGAAAGCCGCGCGCGCGGCGCCGCGTCTGGCGCGAGCGCTGGCGCTCGGCGTCTGGCGAAGGCGCGCGCGCGACGGACGCGGCTGGCGTCGGCGCGGCGAGGTCCTCTGGCGCGCGCGAGCGATCGGGCGATCTCTTTCTTGGGGCGAACGGCGAGGCTCGCCGCCGACAGATCTCGGCGTAAGCGATCGGGCTGACGCTGCGGCGCCGGCGAGGACAGATCTGGCGTCGGCGACGGCGATGTGGGCGGTCTGCGTGATCGGAGCTCGGCCGATGCGACGAGCTCGGTGGCTGACTCCTACTGGCCGCACAACACACACACACACTCCTTTTTCTTACATTCGCCAAAGAAACACCCAAATGAGAAGATGAAGAAGACGAAGACTTACCCGGAATGATGATGATCGAACCCAAGGAGATGCAAGGATGAAGAACTCGGCAAGGCTATGGAGATGGAGAGCTTGGGCGGCCAAGAGATGTTTTGGAGAAGGAGATGAAATAACCTATTTCTATTTCATTTAACCAAATGCACCAAAACTCCAAAATCCAAGGTTAACTAAGATGTGATGCGAAAGAGCAACAAGAGCACCTAATGGCTCAATTGGCACACCCCTCTACAAGCTTCCCAGAGACCGGGTTCAAACCCCACTGCAAAGACAAATCCCTTTATTTTTACTTTTGCAACAAACCTTGCTCAAACCAAACCACAAACCCCTCCAAAAACCTACAAAAACCATCCAATAATTTTAGTAATCGGAAAAGACACAAACGACTCACGACGGCCCGACCAAATTACCAAATTACCCCTAGGGCATACCTGGAAGACCGGGAAGAAAAACACTGGGTCGTTACAATATTCCCTCCTTTTATGACTTTCGTCCTCGAAAGTCCTTAAGACAGAAACAGCTCGGGGTAATGCAACCTCATCTCGTCTTCCCGCTCCCCCAAGTGGCCTCCTCGAAATCCCGACTCCTCCATCGAACCTTTACCAAACGAATCTCGCGATTACGCAACGTCTTGGTCTCAAAGGCAAGGATCCTCACCGGCTTTTCCTCGAAGTTCAAATCCTCATTCACCGCAAAGGCTCAAAGTCCACAATGTGCGACGGGTCCGCACATCTTGCCTCAACATCGATACATGAAAAACACTATGCACCGCTGATAGTGACGGAGGTAGGGCTAACTGGTAAGCAACTCTGCCAATCCTCTCTAGGATCTCAAACGGACCAACAAATCGGGGACTCAACTTCCCACGCTTACCAAACCTCGAACACCTCGCATCGGAGCAACCTTAAGGAACACATGTCGACCAACCTCAAACTCCAAATCTCGGCGCCAACATCGGCGTAACTCTTCTCACGCTCGCTCTGAGTTGTCAACATACGAGCTCTAATCTTACGCCTTTGCACCATTGGTCAAGCTGCAGTAACTTCGGGACCCAAAACTGTCTATCACCAACCTCTTCCCGAACACGGGGACCGACAACGCTTACCATACAATGCCTCGAATGGAGCCATCTGAATCGTCCGATCGGTAACTATTGTTATAGGCAAACTCCATCAAAATCTGAATCATCGGTCCCAATCGCTGCAGGAAATCCAACACACAAGCCCTCAACATATCCTCGAAATCGATTTCACTCTCTCGATCGACCATCCGTCCGAGGGTGAAAAGTCATCTTTGAATCGCACTCTGTGCCCAAACCCTTCTGGGCGCTCTCGAAACGAGAAGTGAACCGCGAGTCACGATCGGACACAATCCTCACCGGTACACCATGATAACGGATGATCTGCTCCAAAAGCAGTGCGCCTTTTGTTGCCCACGGTATAAGTGTCTCTACCGGAATGAAGTGTGCGCTCTTGGTCAAACGGTCGACAATCACCCAAATCGAGAGAACTTCCTCGAGTCCTTGGCAAACCAGATATAAAGTCCATAGAGATCTCTTCCCATTTCCACTTTGGGTACACTCGATGCATTGCAAATAAACCACCTGCCTCTGCTGGTGGTGCCTTCACTTGCCGACACGTGAGACACCGGTGACAAACTCTGCCACATCTCTCTTCATTCCCATCCACGGAAAAGTGCACTTAAGGTCTGATACATCTTGGTACCCCGGGGTGCCAAGCAAAAGAAGGAATAAGCCTCAGAGCAACTCGGCTCGCAAACTGCAATGTCCGGAACACACAACCGGCCTCTATAAGTCAACCCACCGTCTGGGAATACACAAAGTCAAAGTCACCGTTAGCACTAACTCACAACCAATCTCTTAAGTGCGGGTCGCCCAACCGGCGTGTCTATAATCCATTTGCCGAATCGGCGGTGAATAGTCCAATCGAGCTACCACGGCGGTAACCTCTCCCAACAACACTCGCAACCTCGGCCCGCTCGAACTCTCTCAGCAAATCGGCTGGGAACTCAACAACGCCGCAGAGTGCGGCGTCTTTACGCTCAAAGCATCGGCCACTACATTGGCTTTACCCGGATGGTACAAAATCTCGCATCATAATCCTTTACCAACTCTAACCATCTCCTCTGCCTCATATTCAACTCCTTACGAGTAAATGGATACTTGAGGCTCTCGTGATCGATAAACATCTCGAATCCGCTCACCATACGGTAATGCCTCCAAATCTTGATTACAAACACCACTCACTTGCCAACTCCATATCATGAGTCGGGTAGTTCTGCTCATACGGCTTGGTGGCGGGGAAGCATAGGCAATGACCTTCCCGTCTTGCATCAACACACAACCTAATCCAAACTTGGAAGCATCATGTGAGACCACGAAACCACTGTCCCCTCCGGATCGCCAACATCAGTGCCGAAGTCAAACTACGCTTGAGCTTTGGCAAAGCTCTCATCACACTGTTTGTCCCAAACAAACTCGACACCCTTCCTCGTCGGACGAGTGAGGGGCGAGGCTAAAGCGAAAAAGTCCTCTGACGAAACCGACGGTAGTAACACTGCCAAACCAGAAAAGTGCGAATCTCGGCAAGCTGAAGTCGGCTTGGCCCATGAACTCACGGCCTCAATCTTCGCGGGGTCCACGGCTATACCATCTCTCGAAACCACGTGGCCTAGGAAGGCCACCGCCTCCAACCAGAAGTCACATTTGGAAAACTTCGCATAAAGTGGTTTTCCCTCAAAGCCGCCAATACTCGCCTCAAATGCTCGCATGGTCTTCTTTAGACCTCGAATAAATCGAATATCGTCAATGAACACGATGACGAAGTTGTCCAAAAATGATTTGAACACCCTATCCATCATGTCCATGAACGCGGTGGGGCATTGGTCAATCCAAACGACATGACCACAAACTCGTAGTGACCATATCTAGACTGAAAGCTGTCTTAGGAATGTCGGCATCCCGATCCGCAAATCGATGGTAACCGGATCTCGGATCTATCTTGGAGAACACGAAGCTCCTGAAGGCGATCGAACAAATCATCGATCTGGGGCAACGGATACTTATTCTTCACATGTCACCTTATTAAGCTCGCGGTAATCAATACATAAGCGCATAGATCCATCCTTCTTTTTCACAAAGCAGGCGGGTGCTCCCCACGAGACACACTTGGACGGATGAACCCTCGGTCTAACATCTCCTGCAGCTGAATCTTGATTCCTTTAACTCACTGGCGCGCCATGCGATCACGGAGCCTTCGAGATAGGGAGGGTCCCGGCTCGAGCTCAATAATGAAGTCGACCTCTCTTTTGGGGCAACCCCGGTAACTCCTCGGAAACACGTCCGCAAACTCCTGCCACGCCGGCTTTGATCAACAGACACGAGGGGCGGCTCTTCCCGCACAACTTGGCTAGATAGCCCCAAGCTCCATGAGCTAGCAAACGACGAGCTTTCACGGTGACACCATCGGCGGGCAAACTCCACCTGGACTCCACGAAACTTAAAAGTTGGGCGACTGGCGGCGGCCTGAACACTACTTCTTTCCGGTGGCGATCAATCAACGCGTGGTTAGCGACTAACCACTCCATACCAAGAATCACATCAAAACCACTCATAGGCGAGAACTATGAGTGTGGCTACAAGCAACTCTCCTGGATATCTCGATCCGGCCATCCTAATCTTATCTCTAGCCAACATACTAACTCCGAAGGAGTTGCAACAGATAACTCAAAACCTAGAGGCTCTAGTCTTAACTTAGCATGCTCGGCAAAACAACAGAGATACAAATGAATGCGTAGAACCAGAATCAAACAAGACAAATGCGCAGTGATCTAAAACAAGAAGCGTACACGCCACGGCGGCATCCGTGCGCTCGGCCTCTGACGGTCGTAGCAAACACTGACGACCTGCTGCTGCATGGCCGAGCTGCCATAGCCATAGGGCCGAGAGATGAAACGGATCATATGTCCTCTTTACCACAACGAAAACACACTCTGGGCCCCGTCTCGCAAGCTCCAGTGTGTGGGTCCTCCCGCAAGAAGCACAAGCGAGAACTGCTCGGGACCGCCTAGCGCGAGGTGAAAACGGATCGGGGCCCTATGCGATCCGGCTTTGGAATCGCCCTTGGCGGCGCCGCGCCACCCCGAAAGTCAAACTTCCTCTTACGCCCCACAGTGCACGGGACGGGGCGCCGAGCAGAGGCGGCAACAACCCGCTCGGCGAGGATACTTCCCATTATAGATCGTGGCTAATCGACGGCCCTAGCATAAGTGTCGGGGGCACGAGCCACGACATCTGGGAAACACCACGCCTCAATCCGGATATGAACTTCCGAATCTTGACTCTGGGGGTGGCAATCAACCGAGGAGCAAAATATCCATACTCGAGAACTTGCGCTCATATTCCTCAATGGAATCGAACCTCGCTTGAGTTACGGAAGAGCTCCACCATCTTCTCCCGAGCCTCATCACCGATGAACTTTACCTTGAACTCGGCCTTGAAGAACTCCCAAGTAGCGGGTGGAGACCAGGTGGTCTCTCGCTCAAGGTGGACTCCCACCACCATCTCATTGTGCCTCCTAGCACATGAGCCGCACATCTCGGCCTCTCAATATCGGGGCACACCATGATCGGAAAGGTGTACTCCAAATGGGCAATCCACACGGGCTGCCGATAACGCATCACCGGTGGCATCAAACTTCTCGAGCTTCCACTTCACAAAATCCTTGACCACCTACCCAATTCCTCGGCACCCTCTGCCATATCCGCCTCGGGGCTACTTGCTCTGTGGAGCTGGAGGTGCTCTTGAGCTCTCTTTGAACCAATCGAGTCACCGCTCGATCCGGGCTCGGGACTCTTCCCGCCTGCTGGCGCCAACAAGGCACAGGTCTCGCCCTCTGGTCACTCAACATGCGACCATAAAAGCCCTCATAGACTCGGCAAACTCTGCTCCGGGAGCGATCTCTCGGCGCTTCGATCGCCTCAACGCCCGCTCTAGGCGTAACGGAGGAGCTGCTTTGGTGGAATGCCATCGATGTCGGCTTGGGGCGATGTCCTGCGATGACGATCCGATCCCGATACCTCGACCGCTCTCGAACCTCCTCTCCGATGCGGATGGTAGCATCTTTGGCGATCTACATCCAAACCAACAACGAATCAAAACACGCTGTCACCATTCCACAACACCAAACAAGGCATACACTAGATGATAGGTATTGTAAATTCTTAACCCTTTTCCTTTCTAAAACAATAAATCTAGGCGTGCTGATGACCGCCAGAGGCCGATGATCATGGAAAACGACCTACAACAAAGGTCAGTCTACTGAATCTATGACTCTGAGCTCGATACCAAGCTGTAAGACCCAGACCCAAAAGGGGCTCTAAATGGGCCTTTACCCCAATGCATGTAGTGAAAATAAAAGACATTATGAAAAGTACATTTCGGATTCCAAGTAAAAACAGAAACATTCAACAACCAAAACATACATTTCTAAAAGCACACTCTGATCAGAGATTTAATTAAAACATTAAAACAATCCACAAGTACCAATATGCTGGAATCCATAAAACGTAAGAAAACATCCCGGGGCTCTGTGCCCGTCTACATGCATTCGGGAAATAATAAAAAGTGAAGAGTCATGATAATTAAAATAAAACAATCGAGAGATGACAAAGAGGTCCCATGATCATAGCTCCTCCTTGACCATCCTGTCTCCCGCCTTGATTACCTGTGGAAAACCACGAGAATAAGGGTGAGTAACGAATTACCCAGTAAGAATCCCCGACCGGGGTACAATACGATATACATGATCATCTAGAAGAATGTATGCAAGCTATGAGTACAAACACAGAGCGGAGCACATAGCTAAGTCCACACTTGGACCTCGGATGCCAACTCGGGGTCTTAGTCCGGAAATACCACAACACACTAAACGCACTATCACGGGAACAAGTCCGGCCTCGGCTGCCTCTCGCCGATCACGAAAGGTGCATCGCTCAAGATCCCGAGGAGCTCTCCGGTCGGGCGCGTAATGAGCGTAAGCGCGCACCGCATGCTCGCAAACTCGGGGTGCCGGGTCTAGTGGCAAGTCGCCCGAGTTCGATCACCATGCCTAACTAAATCTCTGGATCGGTGTCACCGACATAGGGTGTGAGACTGACACGTGAACTATGTCGGCTGTACCACCGCACTTTGAGGCTAAGGAACCGGTCGTGGTAGGCTTGCACCAGAAGCGGTCCTTGCCCTAACAGTGGCAATCAAGGCTACTACGCCGAACACGCCGAGGGCGTGTCGATCGCCGGGGGCGAGGCAATGCCAAGTCATCATCCCGACCGTTGGGGCAATAAGCGGTTTGCCACCCTCACCCAAGATTGCGGGGCCTACCGGTTGGGATAGCTAATCCCTCACGGGGTCCAAGGACGGAGAATCGTCTCGATCGTCCTTGCCATAGATGCAAGATACTTTATGCATCGGGCCCGATGATGCTATCTACCCGAATTCTAAACCTTAACAATAATAACGATTCAATCAATGCGGTCCAATACGTGCTCATCGATACAAAGAACCTAGCATGATACTACGAAGCAAGAACGAGATATCGAACATGCTAGAAACGAGAACAACCTAGCATGGGCTAACATGAGAAACAATACAAGAGATCATGCCATCGAGAATTGAATGCAGAGCACCTAGAGATAAACATGCTAGTAATCATACACAGCATACAAAACAACAATCACAAATATACCGCAGGTCCACACAACCCCTGTAAGAAATCCTTACCTTGGTGGAAGACTTTTACACACAAATCCTAAGTCATGGAACAATCCCGAGCTAGCGGCGGGAACCTAGCACACCAACAATAATCGGTATCTAAATATCTAAACAACAATATAGAACAACAAGCTCGGCTCAAAGGAACTCACGCGGCGCGACGACACGAGCTTGGGGCCGCGGCAAGCCGCTCGGCAAAAAATTGGGCGCCGCCGCGCTACCGCACGGCAGCAGCGACACGCTGCGGCGGGTTGCTTGTACCGGCACGCAGACGGACACGCTACCGGCTGCGCAACCGCAACAGGCACGGACAGGTGGACACGCGCGCTGCGGCGAGCGTCTGGACGACGGCGCGCGGCGGGCGCCGGCGCGTCGCGGCGGCGGCGCGCGGCGCCGGGCGCCTTGCGGCGCGCGCGATCGGCCGGACGCGTCTTGGCGCTGGCGAGGTCCTCTGGCGTCGCGAGCGACGGGCGATCTTTCTTTGGGCGAGCGAACGGCGAGGCTGCTTTGCCGACAGATCTGGCGTGCAAGCGATCGGCCGGGCGCCGCGGCGCCGCGAGGAGACAGATCTGGCGTGCGACGGCAGGGGCGGTCTGTTGACGGAGTGGGCGATGCGACGAGCTCGGTCTTTGGACTCCTCGGTGGCGCACACACACACACACACACACACTCCTTTTTCTTACATTCGGCCAAAGAAACACCCAAATGAGAAGATGAAGAAGACGAAGACTTACCGGAATGATGATGATCGAACCCAAGGAGATGCAAGGATGAAGAACTCGGCAAGGCTATGGAGATGGAGAGCTTGGGCGGCCAAGAGATGTTTTGGAGAAGGAGATGAAATAACCTATTTCTATTTCATTTAACCAAATGCACCAAAACTCCAAAATCCAAGGTTAACTAAGATGTGATGCGAGAAAGAGCAACAAGAGCACCTAATGGCTCAATTGGCACACCCCTCTACAAGCTTCCCGGAGACCGGGTTCAAACCCCTGCTGCAAAGACAAATCCCTTTATTTTTACTTTTGCAACAAACCTTGCTCAAACCAAACCACAAACCCCTCCAAAAACCTACAAAAACCATCCAATAATTTTAGTAACTGGAAAAGACACAAACGACCCTGACGGCCCGACCAAATTACCAAATTACCCCTAGGGCATACCTGGAAGACCGGGAAGAAAAACCTGGGTCGTTACACCGCGTCCAGGGTTGTTTAGCCCGTTGGCCAGAGTTGGCCCTGGAAGTTGAGTTGCCTAGAGGAGGGGGTTGAGGCTAGCACGCCTCAGAGTGAGACTCCTTGAGCAGAGTGTGCTCCAGCCATGAAGGAGTTGATGGCAGGTCTTTTAGCTAACAGAGAGCGGAGACCCAGGCGCAGTTTGTAGCGCGAAGTGAGGAGTCTTGGGCATAGATAGCCCAGCTGGTAGAGTTTATTTAGGAGACACCCCTCCTTGTAGTTCCAGTAGCCCTGAAGGTTCTCGGGAGGGCTTGATCAGCAGGTTTATGCTAATAAGATAGTTGGCGTTGATCGAGCCGCCGAGTTTGGCAAGTGGAAGCTTTGAGAGTGGATGTTTTGAGACCTCATCGCTAGCGGCAAGGTGGTTGGCGAGATCGAGTTTATCATCCAAGTGTTGTGATGACTGGTGTTGAGAGGCCGATGACCGGATGTTTAGAGGTCGAGCGCGCCGCTCTCGTGTTGTTTGATGCAAGAAAGTGTGGTGGTGGAAGTCCCCGTGAGAGGCGGACCAAACAGAGTCTCCACCAAACCACCCGGTCGATTGGCAAGTGCCGCCAAGTTAGTAGCTTTTGAGGAAGATGTAGAGACATCTTGTCCTCCTGTAAGCCTCACAAATCGTTTTGCGGCACGATTCTCTTTTAGTACCCTCGTGCTGTGGGGTAGTGTGGAGTTTGCTTGTCGTGGACTTAATCCGTCCGTGGTTTTCACCGGCTATTAGAGAGAAGCACCTTCTGTAGCATGTTCCGGTGTGGAGCTAGGTGCCGCCACCCGAGGGTTGGCTGAGTATTCGTTGAGCATCGAGTGGGATGCGAGGAGTGGGCCTTGGCTTGTGCATTAGACGTGATGTCGAGAGAGTAGTCTACTCGATTCTTGAGACTCTTGTGTTGAGTGCCATTGCCTGTCACACCGGAGTGTGACCTTCCCTACCCTCGAGTGGCTTAAAGCCCGTAAAGGGATGTTTGTGTTGTAAAGGAAGTAGTGCTGTTGGCACCAAGCTTTGAGAGGAGGCCTAGATTCAGGCCAGTTGGCACTTTTTGTGCAGGTGGTTCCAGGACCCGCCTGGAGTTTAGCATCCCCACTAGTCTTGTACCCATTCATGTGATTTCACCTATTTGGGTTGCATAAGAGATCTAGCTCGGTGGTAGCTAGAGAACTACAAGTTTGAGGTCGTTCGAGGGATAAGTAGGAGCCTTTCAGGGTCACCGAGAGTTGGGTACAAAGGATACTGTTGGTTGTTAAGGGCTAGCGCGTCCGAGATCTCGCGCCTGTGTTGTGGGCTTGTGAGCCAGTTGGATGGTGGTGTGATTCGATTACCCTGGAGTTACCCTAATATGAGTAGGGTTGGCATCGATGATGCGTGGTTGATCCACTGTTAGAGCCATGAGTTGGATGGTTGATCGGAGCACGTTTAGTGGACCATCGGTAGGAGGTAAGTTAGCTTGGTGTGGCTATGCTCTTGTAAGAGTGAGTCGACCGATGTGGCATTCCGTGGTGAGTTGACCCTGAGTGGGTTGAACTCTTGTTGCTCCTTAGCTAGAAGTGGCTCTACTGGGAGGCAAAAGTTGCCTTATGTGAGAATACTTGTTGGTTTGGATCTTAAGGGACCAAGTTGGAGCTGTACACGCCGGTGTACTTTTGTGTAGCTCGTTCCGTGGTGTATCTTTTCAAGAACCACGAGGGGTTTCGGGTTGTGAAACCAGTGCTCAGTTCTGAGGAGTTAGGACTTTAGTTCTTGGCAAGTGCCCTAGCCTTGGTTGTGAGGATACCGTGCCTGTAGCCGGGTTGTTGCTTAGGCAAGTTATGCTAGTTGGCCCTTGACCTGGGTAGAGGCATTTCTTGTTGGTCGATGGTTGGAGTTCAGTTGAAACTGAACAAGGGCGATGGTAGCATAATCGCGTAGTTTCTGGCCGCCATGGCTAAGAGAGTTGTTCGGATCCTTACCCTGGATAGAAGCTACAATGTGGCTGATGCTTTGAGCAAGAGGAAGTTTGGGTCCTCAAGTTGTTCCCGCTCAGGTGGATAGCAGACTCGCCGACAGGGCCAGTCTAGGGGTCGCGATCAGCGCCGACTGCAGGTTAGAGCTCAGGATCGTCAACAGGGCGGGGCCAGGCAGTCGGCTCATTGCATCAAGTGTGGTAAGGCGCTTTTCGGATTGTGTGGAGCATCGCCAGTGCTTGCTACAGATGTGGCAAGGAAGAGCTTTTGCCGGCCACACGGTTGAGATGTTTGTAGGGAGATGTGCTCGTGTAGCCGCTGTCGATTAGACCGTTTGACGACAGTGTGTGTCGGAGGGAGATCGGAGGAACCCTAAGTTGTGGAGAGCCTCACCAGAGCTCAGTCAGACCAAGGCAGTGTTCCTCGGTTGAGTTGCTGGATGCTTGTTGTCGGTTAACAAGCTAGAGCTGTTCTTGGTAACCTCCACGTTGATTTTCTGAATTCTTAGCGAGGTGGTGCTTGGTGTTGACCAAGGTTTGGTTCCCATGTTGTTTTGTGAGCTAGCTCGGTTCGAGCAAGCGGGCGTTGCCCTGAGGACTTGTTCCTAGTCAGGTAGTTTTGGGAGTTGGCCTCCCTCTCAGCGGTTGAGTAAGTACCGCTAGTGCTTAGTTGGTGGTTCAATAGATTGAGGAACCCTTGGATGTTTCCTCCGAGAAGAGTTGGTGGTTGTTACTGTTGAGTTTGAGCAAGACAGCGAGCGTGTGTGAAATTCGCTGTCCTTCGGAAGTCCGCTTGCTAGGAAATCGTTCTGTAAAGGAAGAGTCGACTTAGCTCTGAGTTGTGTAGTTGATCGAGTAGCGCGTTGGTCACCCTAGCGAGAGTGTCCTGCGTCTGTTTGATAGCAAGCGGAAAGTGTTTGTTCCCGCGGGGGCGAAAGCCAGCCAGTTCCAGGGCTTGAGTTGTTGGCGGAAGGTTGTTGGATCTTTGGAGTTTGTGGAACCCCTTAGTTCTTTGGTAGTTGAGTTGCACCGTGGATACCGGCCTCGAGTTTTAACTTTTGAGGTAGTCTTGCCGACTCGTGTTGTTCAGGATCCGCAAGCTTGTGGTCGTCGCTATCCTTATTCCTCGCGATGTCTCGTGGGTGGAGTTTCTGGATTGGAAGAAGAGTTAGGTCTAAGCTATAAGGAGGAAGTCCTTGGAGCAGCCAGATGGGCTTAAGAGTTGAGTGGCAGCTTGGAGGAGAGCTTTGCTCGTTATGAGCTTGGTTTGAGTTTCTGCTAAGCAAGCCTTTCTCGAGCTTTTCTTTTAGTCGTTGTGCATTGGCAGTTGGCATTTTAGCTGAGCCACAGTTGAGTGAGTTGGCACAGAGGTGCCGTGGCATTGGGTGGTAAAGCCCTTGAGTTTCGATCCTCCGCCTATCGTGTTGCTAGTAGCCACGTAATGTTTTATTCCTTCTTTGCTCGAGGTTTCCGTGAGAGGAATGTTGTTTGTTTTCCGTCTGGCGATGTTCACCTAGGCGATGGCTGATCGGATTGCATTGGAAAGTTTGTTGTCGGCCGTTGAGGGGCTCCGCTTATTAGTTTGGCCGAGTGGGAGCTCGTTCTTGGACCCCGCGTTCGTGTGTGGCCGGGTCAAGTATCAGCTAGTGTGTGTGGTGGTAGCCGTTTGGTGAACCAGAAAAGTGCCCTTGGCTTTGGTGCTTCGATTTCTCGTAAGATGGTTGCTTTAGTGTTGTGGACGCATGCTAGTTGGAGAAGGTTGCCTAGGGATCAGATCACCGCCAGGTGGTTCGAATTGGATTTCGTTAAGGATTGTAGGCAACCAGTGGGGTTCTTACGGTGGGGTTCGCAGGTCTCTTGCGAAGTATGAGTAGGCCGTTTAGTTTCTTAAACCTGGGAGGTTCAGTTGTTTGGTCAGCATGGTGAAGGGTCGAGGCTGTTTGATAACAGCTATGAGCATTCAGAGAAGTTACGCCGGAGCGTGGCGTTGAGTTTTAGAGCTTGTGACCCGTTCACGAGTTTGCTGAGAGTAGCACCGTAGAGAGGCGTTCCGAGTTGGGTTAGCATGGATAAAAGAGCCCTAGAGTCGTAAGATCGTTTGAGAGTTGGCGCGAATCAGAGGATGTGGCTCACCGACTAGTTATCGCATGTTTTCTTCGAAGCTCAGTGTTAGTTCAGTTTTGGTTGAGATAGTTCGTGGCGGACTTCTGGTCCTGCATGGGCTTGAGCCTTTGGGAACCCAAGAGGGTTCGGTTTCAAAGAAGGATTTGTGTTGTCTTAATCAGGAGCTTGGTTGGTTAAGAACCAGTGGAGTTTTCCTAGAGTTGTTTTCGTCTTAGGACTTTCGAGGACGAAAGTCTTAAAAGGAGGGAGTATTGTAACGACCCAGTTTTCTATTTCGGGTACCCAGGTGATTTCGGGTCATTATTCGGATGTTCGGATGGGCCGTTAGAGCTGTTTTAACCTTTAAGGGTATTTTGGTATTTTGCTCCCGGTCGAGGTTGAGGATTTTCGGGGCTTGAGGTCATTTCGCCCTTCGTTGAGACTTGATTAATGTTGGTTGCAAGACCCAAGGAGTTTGGGTTAGTTGATTAGAAGTTCGGAGACATTCCGGTTGATAGCAAAATTAATTGGAATTTAATTTGTCCCATTGGGATTTGAACCCTTGCCCTAATGGTGAAATTGGAGTTTTTAGAAAAAGAAGATTTAGTTAAAAAGAAAAGAATTTCTTTAGCCGGGATCCGCAAGAGAAAGCCTTGGGAAGGGATTTTAGACCCATTTAAATTAGGAAAAGGAAAGAAAATCCTATTCCCCTTGTTTTGAAAAAAAATCTCTCTCTCTCTCTCTCTCTCTCTCTCTCTCTCTCTCTCTAGCCGACCTCACCAAGAAACTCGTTGGTTTGGATCTTAAGGAACCAAGTTGGAGCTGTACACGCCGGTGTACTTTTGTGTAACTCGTTCCGTGGTGTATTTTTCAAGAACCACGAGGGGTTTCGGGTTGTGAAACCAGTGCTCAGTTCTGAGGAGTTAGGACTTTAGTTCTTGGTAAGTGCCCTAACTTGGGTTGAGAGGTTACCGTGCCGGTAGCCTGGTTGTTGCGTAGGCAAGTTATGCTAGTTAGACCTTGACTTGGGTAGAGGCATTTCTTGTTGATCGATGGTTGAAGTTCAGTTGGAACTGATCCAGGGCGATGGTAGTAAAATCGCGGAGTTTTTGGCCGCCATGGCTAAGAGAGTTGTTCGGATCCTTACCCTGGGTAGAAGCTACGATGTGGCTGATGCTTTGAGCAAGAGGAAGTTTGGGTCTTTAGGTTGTTCCCGCTCAGGTGGATAGCAGACTCGCCGACAGGGCCAGTCTAGGGGTCGCGATCAGCGCCGACCGCAGGTTAGAGCTCGAGATCGCCGGCAGGCGGGCCAGCAAACGCTCATTGCATCAAGTGTGGTAAGGCGCTTTTCGGATTGTGTGGAGCATCGCCCGTGCTTGCTACAGATGTGGCAAGGAAGAGCTTTTGGTGTAAGAACCCGACCCAAAATACGGTCCTAAACCTAGGTTCTCACTCAG
The DNA here is from genome assembly GCA_036507275.1 of Sicyos edulis. Lineage (NCBI taxonomy): Eukaryota > Viridiplantae > Streptophyta > Magnoliopsida > Cucurbitales > Cucurbitaceae > Sicyos > Sicyos edulis. The sequence continues at coordinate 18,832,013 of CM071854.1, forward strand.
CATGCAAGTTAAATATTTCACCTTTCAAAACATTTAGAACGGGGAATGCTTAAAACATAATCAACAACTTTGTTTAAGAAAACCAACGAAGTAAAACAAGCTGCAAGATATATAAAAACATTCAAAACAGTTCAAACAACTTTTATAATGTTTCCCTAGGACTCTGTCCATCTACATGCTTGAACAAATATGCAAACAATAAAGACAGAGTGCTGGCGGCTCCCATGATCATTCAAATCCTCTCCGCTAGCCGTCCCTGTCTTGTCCCAAGTTACACGGTGGAAAACCACGAAATAAGGGTGAGTATAAACATACTCGGTAAGAATCCCCAACCGGGTACAATACGATACTTCAATCATCTAGCACCGTAGTATACATGCAAACAGATTACCAACACGGATCATAGCTCAACGAGCTTACAAGGCGAATCTGGAATCCTCGGAAGTCTCCTTCTTCCGGCCTAATGATTGGCTCTCATAACCAATCCCGGACAACTCCGAGGGTCTTTCTCCTCGGCCAATTGATCACTCAAAAACCGATCCCAAAGATGTCCGACACCCTCGAGGGTCTTTCTCCCTCGACCATATGATCGACTCAAAAGCCAATCCCAATGGGTGTCCTCAAGGGCCTCTTACCTCGCTATAATTCTCGACTATCGTGAGAGTACCCAAGTCCGGCTCTAAACAGAAGGAACTGGTGTACTCACGAACATTAGCCTGGGGGAGCTCTCCGAATCGGCGACTAACGCGTGTGCGCGCACACCGCATGCTGCTGCAACCGATGTAAATGTGGGGGCCTAAGTACAAACTACGCGGGCCAGTGCGCATGCCTAAAGACTCGGAACGGTGTCACCGAACACGAGAGTGCGAGGCCCTCGGCACTCATCTGTGCGGCTTGTACCACCGACACGAAGCTAAGAACCGGCCAAGGCGCAGCTTGCACCGCTAAGGCGGTTCCGCTCTAGCGAGCTACAAACTAGGCTTATCTTTGATGTGGTAGCTACATCCACATCGGTGTCGGGGAAGCAATGTACGTTATGCTTCGCTCTACTCCCGACCGGGTGGGGACAAGGTACGTTATGTCCGCTCTCACCTCTAGATGATGACAAATTAACACACTAGCTAGAGTATAGAGTAAACGATTCTGGCTAAACATACATAATCATCATCAATCATACATAACCTAGCATGATACTACTGAACTTAAAGGGAATCTCAAGCATGCTTTGGAAGAACAATCCTAGCATGGCACTAACATGTACAAACAAGCAAACATGCTAGCAGGAATGCAATCACAAGTCATCCTATCCACTAATCATGTCCATAAAAGTAAACATGCATATAAGGCACATTCAAGAAAGCATCGCAGGTCCACACAACCACGGTGAAGAATCCTTACCGAAACGAGCAGAAATAACCTTCACAATCAAATAATGACCCTCGAGCTTTAAAGCGAAACCGAGCAACCTAAGCATTTTAAAACCATCCTAAATAAATATACAAAGAGCCAAAGACTTAAAAATCTAAAAGGGATAGGTTCGGGAATTACCAACCGAGAAGGCACGGGTCTCGCAGCAGCAAGCAGGGCGATTTTGGCGCTGCTGCAAGTGCTGGGCGCTAACGGCGCTTCTGGCGCGGCGAGAGGGACGGCGCGAAGCGTTGGCCATAGCTGATCGCGACGGCGCAGCAGCGCTACCTTGCGGCGACGGACGCAGTGACTGGCGGCTCGGTGCGTGGACGGCGCGCGCTCTGGGCGGTTCGTGCGGACGGGCGCGCGCGTCTCTGGGTGGCTCGGTGCGGATCGGCGCGACGCGTCTGGCTGGCGAGGCGCAAATGCGATCGGGCGCGCTGGCATGGGCGATGCAGAGGCGTGCAGGGCACGCTGGGCATGGGCCGTGCTGCGATGCTGGCTGCCTGTGCGCTGGGCCGAGCAGGCGAGCGAGGTGCGGCTAGGGCGCTAGGGTTTCTTGGTGAGGTCGGCTAGAGAGAGAGTGAGAGAGAGAGAGAGAGAGATTTTTTCCAAAACAAGGGGAATAGGATTTTCTTTCCTTTTCCTAATTTAAATGGGTCTAAAATCCCTTCCCAAGGCTTTCTCTTGCGGATCCCGGCTAAAGAAATTCTTTTCTTTTTAACTAAATCTTCTTTTTCTAAAAACTCCAATTTCACCATTAGGGCAAGGGTTCAAATCCCAATGGGACCAATTAAATTCCAATTAATTTTGCTATCAACCGGAATGTCTCCGAACTTCTAATCAACTAACCCAAACTCCTTGGGTCTTGCAACCAACATTAATCAAGTCTCAACGAAGGCCGAAATGACCTCAAGCCCCGAAAATCCTCAACCTCTGACCGGGGAGCAAAATACCAAAATACCCTTAAAGGTTAAAACAGCTCTAACGGCCCATCCGAACATCCGAATAATGACCCGAAATCACCTGGGTACCCAAAATAGAAAACTGGGCCGTTACATTTGGCCAGCACAGTTGAGATGCTGGAGGGAGATGTGCTCATGTAGCTAGTTGTCTGTTAGACCGTTTGACGACAGTGTGTGTCGGAGGGCGATCGGAGGAACCCTAAGTTGTGGAGAGCCTCACCAGAGCTCAGTCAGACCCAGTCAGTGTTCCTCGGTTGAGTTGCTGGATGCTTGTTGTCGTTTAACAAGCTAGAGTTGTTCTTAGTAACCTCCACGTTGGTTTTCGGAATTCTTAGCAAGGTGGTGCTTGGTGTTGACCAAGGTTTGGTTCCCCTGTTGTTTCTAGAGCTAGCTTGGTTCGAGCAAGTCGGCGCGTTCTCGAGGACTTGTTCCTAGTCAGGAAGTTTTGGGAGTTGACCCCTCCCTCGGCAATTGGGTAGGCACTGCTAGTTCCAAGTTGGGGGTTCAAGCGATTGAGGATCCTCGGATGTTGCTTCCGAGAGAGTTGGTTGTTGTTGCCCTTGGGTTTGAGCAAGGCAGCGAGCGTGTGTGAAGTTCGCTGTCCTTCGGAAGTTCTCTTGCTGGGAAATCATTCCTGTTGAGGAGGAGTCAGCTTAGCTCCTGAGTTGTGTAGTTGATCAGAGTAGCGCAAATGGCCACCCCAAATGAGTGTGTCCTGCGTTTGTTTGTTAGCAAGCGGAAAGTTGTTTGTTCCCGCAAGGGCGGAGGCCTACCAGTTCAAGGGCTTGAGTTGTTGCTGGAAGGTTGTTGGATCTTTGGAGTTTGTACAACCCCTTAGTTCTTTGGTAGTTGAGTTGCACCGTGGATGCCGGCCTCAAGTTTTAACTTTTGAGGTAGTCTTGCCGACTCGTGTTGTTCAGGATCCGCAAGCTTGTGGTCGTCGCTGTCCTTATTCCTCGCGATGTTTCGTGGGTGGAGTTTCTGGATTGGAAGAAGAGTTAGGTCTAAGCTATAAGGAGGAAGTCCTTGGAGCAGCCAGATGGGCTTAAGAGTTGAGTGGCAGCTTGGAGGCGAGCCTTGCTCGTTATAAGCTTGGGTTGATGATATGAATTCAACTAACAACTTATTGCATTCACATGAAGGAGCAATTACAAGAAGAAGGAAAAGAGGATTCCAAGAGGATTATAAAAATTACATGGCAGAATTTTTAAATAAAGAAATTTCTAGATTTCTTATTTTGGGACTCTTTGATTTCAATGCTTGCCAACCATGCTCATTATTGCAAGGGACATTCTAGAAGAGTTGGTTGAGTGTATTTAAAGCATATCTACTCTTTTGTCTAGCATTTAAGCCATGCAATTTACTTTTGGCTTCTTATGTCTTATTTTCTACAAAATGCATTTAATAGCTTTTTGAGTCCTTTTGTATTCCAAGGCATGCACGAATTTTTGGCCTTTAAAATGGCTTGTAATTCATCATTTTGGACAGATTTTATGAATGAAAAACTTGTGTTTTCTTAGACCCCATTTGGTGTTGTCTTTCTTTCAAATCTTGCTTTAGGTTTGAAGTTAAATCAATTCATTGGATTAGTCTTGATCAAACTAATTCTGGAGTGAGTTGTCTTAGGATCTAAGAGTGACCATTTTAGATTTTGAGTGTGATCTAAGTTAGCTATCATTGTGAGTTTTTACAAGGATCCTAGAAGGACCTCTAGCTTTGTAAAATTCAAGAAAGGATCGGCGCTTATCATTTGGTATCAGAGCATTTGGTCGACATTCCTTGCCCGACTCTATTGGTAAAAAATCTTTTCAACATGTCACATAATGAAGAAAAGGTAACAAATGCACCGGCTTTTAGTACTGCTTCTTGAAGCTCTTAAAGATATGTTGGAAATGATGAGAGAAGATATGGAAGAAAGAAGAGCACATCGCAAAAGGATGTCTTCAAGGTACACTCATCCAAAACCAATTTCAAATATTCAATTATCTTTGGAAAATGATAGTTTATGTGATGAAATTCAGCCTAGGGTTGAAGTAGAAAGTCGCATCATTGAAAATGAAATGCATTGTGGTTTAGTTGCAATACATGCTAGGGAACTATATTGTGAGGACGTGTTTGCTTGTAATCATTCTACTATTGTAAAACCTAATCTAAATGATGTACAAGTTGATGTGTGTGAGTTAGGGAAAAAGGCACAAAAGGCCATGACAAAAGCATGTGAGTTTATTAATGAAGAACCATGTGAGAAAATGAATGAGAGAGAGAAGCATGAGCTTAGTTTATGGCCTATGAAGAAAAACGAGAGAAAAGCCAATGATGTGAGATTGTGTAAAAGAGCTAGTGAGGTTAAATCCATTTTGTTTTCAAAGAAAAATATTTGTAGACTTTTATATAAAGGAACTTGCTACCTAACGGGCGAGCTCAAACCATGTATGTCTAGTGTTTCTTTTGAGTTCTTACAGGAAGCAAAAGATCTTATACAGCATCTCGAAGCGAAGATTCCTTCTAAAGTAAAGAATGACCACAAACACAATGCCAACCGGTTTATTATGATGAAATACTCCAAATTTTCTTCTAAGTTCATCCATGGCAGCAAGCATAAAGTGTTCAAAAGAAGACATAAAGATTTTGATTTGAGGACAAATCCTTTTAAAGAAAGGGGGGATGATATGAATTCAACTAACAACTTATTGCATTCACATGAAGGAGCAATTACAAGAAGAAGGAAAAGAGGATTCCAAGAGGATTATAAAAATTACATGGCAGAATTTTTAAATAAAGAAATTTCTAGATTTCTTATTTTGGGACTCTTTGATTTCAATGCTTGCCAACCATGCTCATTATTGCAAGGGACATTCTAGAAGAGTTGGTTGAGTGTATTTAAAGCATATCTACTCTTTTGTCTAGCATTTAAGCCATGCAATTTACTTTTGGCTTCTTATGTCTTATTTTCTACAAAATGCATTTAATAGCTTTTTGAGTCCTTTTGTATTCCAAGGCATGCACGAATTTTTGGCCTTTAAAATGGCTTGTAATTCATCATTTTGGACAGATTTTATGAATGAAAAACTTGTGTTTTCTTAGACCCCATTTGCTGTTGTCTTTCTTTCAAATCTTGCTTTAGGTTTGAAGTTAAATCAATTCATTGGATTAGTCTTGATCAAACTAATTCTGGAGTGAGTTGTCTTAGGATCTAAGAGTGACCATTTTAGATTTTGAGTGTGATCTAAGTTAGCTATCATTGTGAGTTTTTACAAGGATCCTAGAAGGACCTCTAGCTTTGTAAAATTCAAGCAAGGATCGGCGCTTATCAGTTGACTTTCTGCAGAGCAAGCCTTCTCGGGCTTTGTTCCTAGTTGATGTGCGTTCGCAGTTGGCGTTATAGCTGAGCCATAGTTGAGTGGGTTGGCACAGAGATGTCGTGGCATTGGTTGGAAACCTTAGAGTTGTTATCCTCCAGCTATCGTGTTTCCAGTAGCCACGTAATGTTTTATTCCTTGCTGCTCGAGATTTCCGTGAGAGGAATGTTGTTTGTTTTCTTGTCTGGCGATGTTCACCTAGGCCAGTGGCTGATCGGATTGCATTGGAAAGTTTGTTGTCGGCCGATGAGGGCTCCGGTTTATTAGTTTGGTGAGTGGAGCTGTTCTCGGACCTTGTCGTTCGGGGGTGGCCGAAGCTGAATTATCAGCTAGTGTGAGTGGTGGTAGCCGCTTGGTGAACCAGAAAATTGCCCCTTGGCTTTGGTGCTTCGATTTCTCGTAAGATGGTTGCTTTAGTGTTGTGGACGCATGCTAGTTGGAGAAGGTTGCCTTGGGATCACCACCGCTTGGTGGTTCGAATTGGATTTCGTTAAGGATTGTAGGCAACCAGGTGGGGTTCGCAGAGTCTCTTGCGAAGTAAGAGTAGGCCGTTTTGTTTACGAAACACGGAGGTTCATTGTTTGGTCAAGATGGTGAAGGGTCGAGGCTGTTTGATAACAAACTATGAGCATTCGAGAGAAGTTACGCCGAGCGTGGCGTAGAGTTTTAGAGCTTGTGACCCGTCCCACGAGTTTGCGGAGAGTAGCGCCGTAGAGAGGCGTTCCGAGTTGGGCTAGCAGGGTTAAGTGAGCCCTAAGATTTTAAGACCGTTTGAGAGCTAGTGCGAGTTTGAGGATGTGTATTACCGTTAGCACTATCACATCTATTTCTTCGGAGTTCGGTGTATGCCCAATCTTGTTGTGGCAGACTGGATGGCTTGTGGCTTTGAGCCTTTGGGAACCCAAGGGGGTTTGGATTTCGAAGAAGATTTAGTGTTGTCTTGACCGGGAGTTTGGTTGGTTAAGGATCAGTGGAGATTTCCTAGAGTTGTTTTCGTCTTAGGACTTTCGAGGACGAAAGTCTTAAAAGGAGGGAGTATTGTAACGGCCCAGTTTTCTATTTCGGTTTCCCAGGTGTTTTCGGGACATTATGTGGATGTTCGGATGGGCCGTTAGAGCTATTTTAACCCTTAGGAGTATTTTGGTCTTTTTGCCCCCGGTCAGGGTTTTGTGGATTTTCAGGATTCCAGGGTCACTCCTGCCCTTGTCGAGGCTTGATTGTTGTTGGTTGCAGGACCCAAGAAGTTCGGGCTAGTTGGTTGGAAGTTTGGAGGTGATTTGGTAATTAACAAAATTATTGTTAATTTAAGTGCTTCCATTGGGATTTGAACCCTTGCCCTTGATGGTGATTTGGGAGCTTGGTTTAAATGAGTTTTAATAAGGAGAAAAGGTTGCTTCAGCTGGGACTCGAAGGAGGAAGCCCGGGGAAGAGATTTAGGTCACCAAGACCTATTTAAATTAGGAAAAGGAAAGAAAATCAAGAAAATCTCATTCCCCTTGTTTTACCTATTTCCCTCTCTCTCTCTCTCTCTCTCCTAGCCCACCTCACCAAGAAACCCTAGCCGCCCAGCCATGCCCAGCCGCACCAGCCCGGCCCAGATCGCCTTCCTAGCCGCACTCCCACAAAATTCCTGACACGGCCAGTGCACCACCACAGCCAGTGCACAAACCAGCGCACCATACAAATTTTTCAGCCCAAATTTCAGCGCACTAGACAACCCAGCCACTCCACACCAGGCTGCCCAGACGCGCCGCGCAGCCATGTACTCCACCCTATCGTGCCGCACCGACCTGCATCAGGTCGCCCAGACGCGCCGCGCCGTCCCATACCAGGCCGCCCTGCACCGCGCCGCACGCGTCGACCCTGCGGCGCGCCCGCGCCCCTAGCACCGCTTGCGTCTGCGTGCCCGTGCCTCTCGTCCTCGTCCGCCCGTTAGCGCGCTTGCGCCCTGTCGCAATCCTCGCGCAGCCCAGCGCCAGTGCCCGTCCCTTGCCGCGCCACACTTGCCAGAATACCGATAGCGCCAAAGACGCTCGCCAACGATGCCCGGCGCTGCCCCCCGGTGCACGTCCCGTCCCCCACTTGCCGTCGAGAGCCTGTTTTGCCAAGATTGTTGGGGCCGAGACCTAGTACCCTCTCGTTTGGTAATTCCCGAGCCTCCACTCTTTTGGACCCTAAGTTGATTGGCTGTTGTTATTTATTTGGATATTTTTATTAAATGCTTAGGTTGCTCGGGTTCACTTAGAAGCTCGGGAGTCGCTTGGTTGGCTTATGGTAGTTATTTTCTGCTCGTTTCCAGGTAAGGATTTCTTACCGTGGTTGTGTGGAAAATGCGATGCTTTCTTGATTGTGCCTTATATGCATGTTTACTTGTATGAACATGATTAGTAGATAGGACAGCTTGTGATTGCATTCTTGCTAGCATGTTTGCCTGTTTGTACATGTTAGTGCCATGCTAGGATTGTTCTTCCAGCATGCTTGAGATTCCTGCTTTAAGTTCGTAGTATCATGCTAGGTTATGTGTGACTGATGTTGATATGTATGTTTAGCCAGGAATCAGTTATTTTGTACTCCTAGCTAGTATAGTAGGGTTTGTCATCATCCAGAGGCTGAGAGCGGACATAACGTACTTTGTCCCCACCGGTCGGGTGTAGAGCGAAGCATAACGTACATTGCTTCCCCCCGGCAGCCGATGTGGATTTAGCTACCACATCGGCATAAGCCTAGTTTGTAGCTCGCTAGAGCGGAACCACGCTAACGGTGGAAGCTTTGCCTTGGCGGTTCTTAGCTTCAGTGTCGGTGGTACAGCCGCACAAATGAGTGTCGAGGGCCTCGCACTCATCGTGTTCGATGACACCGCTTTCCGAGTCTTTAGGCATGCGTGCACGCCCGCGTAGTTTGTACTTAGGCCCCCACATTTACGCCGGTTGCAGCAGCATGCGGTGTGCGCGCACACGCGTTAGTCGCCGGTTCGGAGAGCTCCCCCTGGCTAATGTTCGTGAGTACACCCGTTCCTTCTTGTTTAGAGCCAAACTTCGGGTACTCTCCCGATAGTCCAGATTTGTTAGCGAGGGTAAGAGGCCCTTGAGGACACCCATTGGGATTGGCTTTTGAGCTGATCATATGGTCGAGGGAGAAAGACCCTCGAGGGTGTCGGACATCTTTGGGATCGGTTTTTGAGGTGATCAATTGGCTGAGGGAGAAAGACCCTCGGAGATGTCCCGGGATTGGTTATGAGAGCCAATCATTAGGCCTAAGTAGGAGACTTACGAGGATTCCGTGATTCTGCTTTGTAAGCTCGTTGAGCTATGATCCGTGTTGGTAATCGCTTGCATGTATACTAGGGTGCGGATGATTGATGTATCGTATTGTACCCCGGTTGGGGATTCTTACTGAGTATGTTTATACTCACCCTTATTTCTGTGGTTTTCCACCAGGTAACTTGGGACAGCACCGGGACGGCTAGCGGAGGGAGCTGATTGATCATGGGAGCCGCCGGCACTCTGTCTTTCATTGTTTGCATAATTTGTTCAGCATGTAGACGGACAGGAGTCCTAGGGGGACGTTTTTAAAAGTTGTTTTAATTGTATTGTATGTTTTTATAAACATTGGCCAGACTTGTTTTACCTTGTTGGTTTTGCTTAAATGAAGGTTGTTGTTTATGCTTTAAGTGTTCCCCGCTTTTAAATGTTTTGAAAGGTTTTAAATATGAGCACTAAACCGCTTGGTGAAGTATTTAACTTGCATGTTGAGTGAGAACCTAGGTTTAGGACCGTATTTTGGGTCGGGTTCTTACAGTAAGTCCTCGATGGGCATCACTGAGTTGTTGGTGTAAGACCCTGATGGGCATCCTAGGTGTGTAAGTCCCCGATGGGCATCACTGACTTGGAGGTGTAAGACCCTGATGGGCATCCTAGGTGTGTAAGTCCCCGATGGGCATCACTGACTTGGAGGTGTAAGACCCTGATGGGCATCCTAGGTGTGTAAGTCCCCGATGGGCATCACTGAGTTGGAGGTGGAAGACCCTGATGGGCATCCTAGTTGTGTTAGTCCCCGATGGGCTTTACTGAGTTGGAGGTGTAAGACCCTGATGGGCATCCTAGGTGTGTAAGTCCCCGTTGGGCATCACTGAGTTGGAGGTTTAAGATCCCGATGGGTATCACTGAGTTGGAGGTGTAAGACCCCGATGGGCATCCTAAGTGTGTAAGTCCCCGATGGGCATCACTGAGTCTGGAGGTGTAAGACCCCGATGGGCATCGTTGTGTATAAGTCCCCGATGGGCATCACTGAGTCCTAGGTTGTGTAAGACCCCGAAGGGCATCCAGGTGTAGAACCTAGTATAGGCTATAGATGTAAGCCCTTGAATAGGCAATTTCTAGACCGGCGGTTAGCCTGAGCCAACTTGTTGCTTCTGAGCTCGTATTGTTTGCATGTATACTAGGGTGCTAGATGACTGATGTATCGTATTGTCGGTTGGGGATTCTTACTGAGTATGTTTATACTCACCCTTATTTCTGTGGTTTTTCCACCAGGTAACTTGGGACAGCACCGGGACGGCTAGCTGAGGGAGTTGATTGATCATGGGAACTGCCGGCACTCTGTCGTTTATTGTTTGCATTTATTTATTCAGAATGTAGATGGACAGGAGTCCTAGGGGAATGATGTTAAAGTTGTTTAAACTGTTTTGAATGTTCTTTTATAAATACTGGTCAGGCTTGTTTTACCTTGTTGGATTTGCTTTAATCAAAATTGTTGGTTATGTTTTAAGTTTTCCCCGTTTCCCTAATGTTTTAAAAAATTTTAAATATGAGCACTAAACCGCTTGTTGAAATATTTAACTTGCATGCTGAGTGAGGACCTAGGTTTATGACTGTATTTCAGGTCGGGTCCTTACAGTTGGTATCAGAGCACAGAGTCATAGATGTAGACTAACCTGCTTTGTAGGTTGTTGTCCCCATGATCATCAGCACTCCGCGGCCGTCAGGTTTGTCTGAGTTCATTAAGCTAAGGGTTTTATTTTACAATACTGCACCTAGTATACATGTGTTACCCTTGTTGGGTAGTGAGAGTCCCGGTGTGGACTAGCTTTGTGTTTACTGTAGATCGCTTATGTTGATTACACATAGAGGGGCAGGGACGTTTGGTATTTCCAACCGAGGAGTTGGACTGTACATATTGATGACGAGACCACGTCCAAGGTTGTCTAGACCTGTAGGCCACATTTGGCCCTGGCAGTTGAGTTGCCAAGAGAAAAGGGTAGAGGCTAGCATGCCTCAGAGTGAGACTCCTTGAGCAGAGTGTGCTCCAGCCATGAGAGAATTGATGGCAGGTCTTTTGGCTATCAGAGAGCGGAGACCCAGGCGCAGATTGTAGCGCGTAGTGAGGAGTCCCGAGCACAGATAGCCGAGCTGGCAGAGTTTATTTAGGACACCCCCTCTAGTACCTCCAGTAGCCCCGGAGGTTTCCGGAAGGGCAGGATCAGCAGGTTTATGCTGATGAGTTAGTTGGCGTGATGGGGCCGCCGAGTTTGGCAAGCAGAAGCGAGGTGGTTGGCCGGGATCGAGTTTATCATCCGAGTGTGGGGATGACCTGATGTTCAGAGGCCAAGGCGTGCTGTTCTTGTGTTGTTTGATGCAGCAGTTTGATGGTGGAAGTCTCTTGAGAAAGGTGGACTAGCAGAGTCTCCACCAGTCACCCGGTCGATTGGCAAGTGCCGTGTTAGTAGCTTTTGAGGAAGATGTAGAGACATCTTGACCCCTTGCAAGCCTGTTGTAGTTTTGCAGCCAGTTCTTTTAGTACCCCCGTAGCCAGGGTGTAGTGTGGAGGTTGCTTGTCAGGACTTAATCAGTCCGTGGATTTCAGTTGGCTAGTAGAGTGGATCACTCTTTTTGTTAGCATGTTCCAAATGTGGAACTATTTGTTGCCACCTGAGGGTTAGCCTGAGAATTTGTTGAGCATCGAGTGGGATGCAGAAGTAGGCTGTGGCATGCCTATTAGATGATATGTCAAAGATTGGACTGCTCGAGTGTTGGGCTTCTTGTTTTGAGTGCCATTGTCCCCGTCACCTGAAGTGTGACCTTCCCTACCCTAAGTGGGGACGTAGAGCTCGTTTATAGTTGTTTGAGCCTAAAAGATGTAGTGCTTGTTGGCACCAAGCTCGGTAAGGAGGCCTAGGTTCAGGCCAGCTCGCACTAGATGTGCAGGTAGTTCTATGACCCACACGGAGTTTAGCATCCCCACTAGCCTTGTACCCATTTTCTGAGGTTGCACCTGTTTGGGTTGCATAAGAGATCTAGCTCGGTGGTAGTCGGAGGACTACAAGTGTGAGGTCGTTCGAGGGAAAGCAGGAGTTTCGGGGTCACCGAGAGTTGGGTACAAAGGATGTTGTTGGTTGTTAAAGGCTAGGGCGTCCGAGGTCTCGCGCTTGTGTTGTGGCCTTGTGAGCCAGTTTATTAGTAGAGTGATTCAACTACCCTTGAGTTTCCTTGGTACGAGAAGAGTTGGCATCGATGATGCGTGGTTGGTCTAGCGTTGGAGCCATGAGTTGGATGGATTGTGCGGAGCACATTTGGTGGACGCATTGGTATGAGGTTTGTTAGCTTGGTGTGGTTATGCTCTCGTAGAGTGAGTTGACCAAAGTGGCATTTCGTGGTGAGTTGACCCCGAGTGGGTTGAATTCTTGTTGCTCCTTTGCTAGTTGTGGCTCTATTGGGAGGCAAAAGTTGCCTTGTGTGAGAGTACTTGTTGGTTTGGATCTTAAGGAATCAAGTTGGAGCTGTACACGTCGGTGTACTTTTGTGTAGCTCATTCCGTGGTGTATGTTTTGGGAACCACGAAAGGTTCGTGTTGAGGAACCATAGCTCAGTCAGACCCAGGCAGTGTTCCTCGGTTGAGTTGCTGGATGATTGTAGTCGTTTGGCAAGCTAGAGTTGTTCTTAGTAGCCTCCGCGTTGGTTTTCAGAATTCTTAGCAAGGTGGTGCTTGGCGTTGACCAAAGTTTGGTTCCCATGTTGTTTCTAGAGCTAGCTTGGTTCGAGCAAGCTGGCGTTGCCCTGAGGACTTGTTCGTAGTCAGGAAGTTTTGGGAGTTGACCCCTCCCTCTGCGGTTGAGTAAGTACTGCTAGTTCTAAGTTGGTGGTTCAAGCGATTGTGGAATCCCTCGATTGTTGCTTTCGAGGGAATTGGTTGTTGTTGCCTTCGATGAGTAGGACAGCTAGCGTGTGTGAAGTTCGCTGTCCTTCGGAAGTTCGCTTGCTGGGAAATCGTTCCTGTAGAGGAGGAGTCAGCTTAGCTCCTGAGTTGTGTAGTTGATTAGAGTGGCGTAGCGGTCAACCCAACGAGAGTGTCCTTGCGTTGGTTTGTTAGCAAGCGGAAAGTTGTTTGTCCCCACGAGGGCGGAGGTCAGCCAGTTAAAGGGCTTGAGTTGTTGCTGGAAAGTTGTTGGATCTTTGGAGTTTGTAGAACCCCTAGTTCCTTTGTGGTTGAGTTGCACCGTGGATGCTGGCCTCGAGTTTTAACTTTTGTAAGGACCCGACCCAAAAGGAGCGGTCTCTAACCTAGGTCCTTACTTAGCATGCATGTCTAGGAATGTAAAACGTCATTCAGAGTTTGAAATTTAAATCCTTGAGGTAAGTACATTCAAAACAAAGAAAATATAATTCCATTTAAAAATAGACAGGTAGATGACTGATCAGTTCTTTTAAAAAAAATAAATCAAGGGAAATGGTACGAGAAACAGAAAATAGGTTTTTGAGTACTTTTCCTAGGGACTCAAGTCCCACTACATGCTAAGTCATAAGAAACAATAAAAGAATATGCATCCCAGAGTCAGCTATCCATGATCATCCAAAGACCTCCTCCTAGCCATCCCGCCGATGTCCCAAGTTACCCGGTGGAAAACCACAGAGAAAATAAGGGTGAGCAACGAGTTACTCAAGAAGAATCCCCAACCGGGTACAATACGAAAACATATCATCTAGCACACGGACATGCAACCATGCAAAGACTCGTGAGCCAACAGATGGGTTAACAGAACGTCACTCTTGGGGCTTGCCTATTCGAGAGGCTTACACGACCTAGAACTCAAAGTGTTGCCCTTCTGGGACTTATACACCTAGGATGCCCATCAGGGTCTTACACCTCCAACTCAGTGATGCCCATCGGGGACTTACACACCTAGGATGCCCATCGGGGTCTTACACCTCCAACTCAGTGATGCCCATCGGGGACTTATACACCTAGGATGCCCATCGGGGTCTTACACCTCCCACTCAGTGATGCCCATCGGGGACTTATACACCTAGGATGCCCATCGGGGTCTTACACCTCCAACTCAGTGATGCCCATCGGGGACTTATACACCTAGGATGCCCATCGGGGTCTTACACCTCCCACTCAGTGATGCCCATCGGGGACTTATACACCTAGGATGCCCATCGGGGTCTTACACCTCCAACTCAGTGATGCCCATCGGGGACTTATACACCTACAATCTCTTACACTATACATCACCTGCCAATTTCTAGCATGGCATTAACAGGATAACGTGTTCACGGTTATGCCGAGACAATTTAACCCCTAGCATGAAACTAACAGGATATATCAAGAATCACAAGCGCAAAAACCATCCGAAAACAAGAAGGAACAAGCAACCTATCCACTAGCGATTTTCATACATACACAACACATAGCATGCTATCAAGTATTCGCGAGGTCCACACAACCCCTGTAAGAAATCCTTACAGAGTGAATCGATCCAACGATCAACGGATGACTCTTGAGCTTCTAAGCGAACCCGACAACCTAAGCAAGTAATAAAAATCAACCTAGTTAACCAACAAAGAAAAAAAACACAAAAGTCCAAAGGGTCACCTCGGAATTTACCAACCGAAGGCACCAAGCTCGGCAAAGCAGCGCGGCGAGGCGGCGCGCGGAGTGGCGTGTGTTCTGCGCGGCGATCGATCGGCCGAGGCTGCCGCTGGGCGGCAGGTGCAGCAGGGGCGCTGGGCGCGGGTGCGCTGGTGCAAGGGCGAGGCGCGTGGCCCTCAGCGTCTGATAGGCGGGGCGTCGCGGCGGGCGACGGCCGTCGTAAACGGTCGGCGTCTTTGGCGGGCGCGCGACGCAGCGCGATCTTGGGTGCCGAGCGGGGCGTCGCGTGCGGAATGAGAACCGCGCGGCGAGCGGCTCGGCTGGAGTAGGCGTGGCGCGACGACGGTAGGAGGTGCACGACAGACGGCACACACCGTGGGTGTCTTGAGACCCGATCTCGCGCGGTGCGGTCGGTCGGAGCGACGCAGGCGCGCGCGGCGCGACGTCGAGCGGTGTGAGAGCGACGGCACGACGTCGAGCGAGTGAGGTGAGCGCGACGGCGCGACGGCGAGCAGCAGTGAACGGTGCGGCGACAGGCTGGGCAGGCGCGACGGCGAGGGTGGGCGGCGGCGGCGAGGGTGTGGGGAGAGGGTTTTTGCGAGAGGAGTGTTTTCTTTCCTTTTTTTTTTTAAATAAATAAGCTTGGAAATCCTAAATTCCCTTCCCTAGGCTTCCTCCTTCAAACCCAAGTTGACTCACTTATTTTTCTTAATTAATTCCAAACTCCCATCTCTCTTTGAGGCCGAGGGTTCGAGTCCTCCAAAATCATCTTCTAATCCTTATTTTAATTTAACTAAAATCCGGGCTGTTACAATACTCCCTCTTTAGAAGACTTCCGTCCCCCGGAAGTCATTGCCTAAAAACAACTCTGGGTAACATCTCCTCATCTCCCCTTCCAACTCCCGGTAGCTTCCTCAACTCCTTGATTCCGCCATCGCACTTTCACTAGGTCAATTGCCCGGTTCCTCAAAATCTTTTTCTCAAATGCTAAGATCTTTATGGGTTTTTCCTCAAAGCTCGAGTCATGGTTTAGCCGCAAAGGCTCGAAATCTATGACATGCGAAGGGTCGGCCACATCTTGGCGGAGCATCAAAACATGGAACACACTATGCACCGCAGCCAAGGTGGCGGCAATGCTAACCGGTAGCTTACGGCTCCGATCCTCTCGAGGATCTCGAATGGTCCGACAAACCTGGGGCTCGGCTTCCCTTCCTACCAAACCTCGTAACTCCACGCGCGGAGCAACCTTAAGGAACACGTCTTTGGCCAATCTCAAACTCCAACTCTCTACGTCGACATCGGCGTAGCTCTTACGCTGCTGCTGGGGCGGTCGGATACTGAGCCCTAATCTTCTCGGGATGACCTCATTGGTCAATCAAGCAACTCTGGACCCAATACACGCCGTCTCAACCTCTTCCTGAATCACCGGGGATCTGCAGCGCTTGCCATACAACGCTTCAAACGGTGCCATCTGAATGGTTGATCAAAAAACTATTGTTGTAGGCGAACTCCATCAAATACAAATCTTTGGTCCCAACCGCCAGTGGAAATCCAACACGCAGGCTCGCAACATATCCTCTAAGATCTGGTTTACCCGCCACGATCGCCATCGATGCAGGGGTGGAAGGTCATCTTTGTAGCCGCACTCTGTGCCCAAGCTCGCTGAAGGGCCTTCCAAAACCGTGATGTAAACCGGGAATCCCGGTCGGAGATAATTTTAATCGGCACTCCGTGATACCTCACTATCTCGCTCAAGGAACACCAGTGCCACCGCTCTACGGTGTAATTTATCCTGCTGCTGGAATGAAGTGGGCACACTTAGTCAACCTATCAACGACCACCCAAATCTGTGCATATCCTCTAGGAGTCTGGGCAAACCCGAGATAAAATCCATGGTAATTTCCTCCCACTTCCACTGTGGCACTCGAGCGATCGCGGCAAACTGCTGCTTTTAGCCGCCTAGGCGCCTTCACTTGCCGACAAGTGAGACACCGACCGACAAACCGGGCAATCTCTCTCTTCATCCCCATCCACCAAAAAGTCCGCTTAAGATCTTGGTACATCTTGTTACCTCCCCGGTGCCATGCAAAAGGCGAGGTGTGAGCCTCGATCAACAATTCCGAACGAATACGGCATCGGGTGGGACACATAGCCGTCCCTTATATCGCAAGCCACCATCTCGCATATATCTCAAAATCAAGTCACCATCAGCTGGACCCTCTCATACAACTTTTTCAACTTAGGATCATCCAATTGGCCGTCAATAATCCTTTGCCTTATCGAAGGTCGGATGGTCACCGTGTGCTACTGCAGCGGTAACATCCCCAACAACACTCTGCTACTTCGCTCTCTCGAGGTCTTTCCTTATGATACTTTTGGGATTTGCCAACGTTGCTAGATGCGAGGTCTTCCTACTTAGTGCATCTGCCACAACATTTGCCTTTCAGGGGTGATACAATATCTCACGAATCGTAATCCTTCACGAGTTCCACCCACCTCCTCTGCCTCATGTTCAGTCCTTCGAGTGAAGAAATACTTGAGGCTTTGGTGATCCGAGAAAATCTGAATCTTTTCCCCATACAAGTAGTGCCTCCAAATCTTAAGTGCAAAGACGACCACGCCAACTCCATGTCATGAGTCGGGTAATTCACTCGTCAGCGGTTTCAAGCGCACTGAAGCGTATGCTATCACCTTACCGTGTTGCATCAAAACGCAACCCAACCCAAACTTGCTGCGGCATGTAACGCCCGATTTTCTATTTCCGATTACCCAGGTGATTTCGGTCATTATTCGGATGTTCGGATGGGCCGTTAGAGCTATTTTAACCCTTAGGGGCATTTTGGTCTTTTGCCCCTGGTCGTGGTTTTGTGGATTTTCGTGATTCCGTGGTCATTCCTGCCTTTTTCAAGCTTAATGGTTGTTGGTTGCAAGACCCGAGAGGTTTGGGCAAGTTGTTTGGAAGTTTGGAGGTGTTTTAGAAAATGGCAAAATTAATTGTAATTTTGGTGCTTCCATTGGGTTTTGAGCCCTTGCCCTAAATGGTCTTAGGGAGTTTGTAGGAAAAGTGAGTCTTATTTTTAAATAAGTTTGTTTGGGCCGGGACTCGAAGGAGGAAGCCTGGGAAGGGATTTAGGTCACCAAGACCTATTTAAATTAGGAAAAGGAAAGAAAATCAAGAAAATCCAATTCCCTTGTTTTACCACTTTTCTCTCTCTCTCTCTCTCTCTCTCTTCCTCTCTCTCTCCTGGCCGACCTCACCAAGAAACCCAACCGAGCCTCACCGAGAGCCGTCCCGCCACCAAGCAACCCACCGAAAGCAAATTTCAGTCAGCGCAGCCCACGAATCGCACCAAAGAAATTCATCGTCACAAGCAGACTTCACCCAGCAAGAAGAGACGGGTCGCAGCCAAGAGCCTCAGCGCCCAGACGCCCAGCAGCGCGCCCCGCGCGTTGCACCCGTCCATTATCGCCGTCAAGCGCACCAGCGCGCCATCGCCTTAATCGATTCGCGCCCAGCCAAATACCAGCACGCGCCAGCGCCCGTGTCACAGCGCTTCGTCCCTGCCGCACGCCCAAAGAATGGCCAGCGCCAGCGCCAGCCAGCGCCAGCGCCCAGCGCCAGCGCCAGCCAGCGCCTGCTGCTCGCCCAAACCGCACGCCCCGCTCGCCCACTTGCCGCCGAGTGCTGCTTTGCCGAGATAGATGGGACCGAGATCTAGTGCCTTCTCGGTTGGTAAATTCCCGAGCCTCCACTCTTTCGGACCCTAAGTTGTTTGGCTGTTGTTATTTAATTAGGATATTTTTATTAAATGCTTAGGTTGCTCGGGTTCACTTAGAAGCTCGGGAGTCGTTTGGTTGGCTTATGGTAGTTATTTTATGCTTGTTTACAGGTAAGGATTTCTTACCGTGGTTGTGTGGACCCTGCGATGCTATCATGATTGTGCTTTGTATGCTTGGTTGTTGTTATGAGTATGTTAGCTATTGAACAGCTTGTGTTTGAAATCTTGCTAGCATGCTGCTTGTTGTTCATGTTAGTTCCATGCTAGGTTGTTCTTCCAAAGATGCCATGTCTTGTGATTGTATGAAAATTTCCAGTGGATAGGTTACATGTTTTCTCTTGCTTCCATATCGTGTTGCTCTTGTGTCCCCGATATATTCTTGTTAGTTCCATGCCAGGCATGGGCAGGTAATTTATAGTGTAGAAGACTCGTAGGGGTAACTAGTTTAGGTCCCGCTCGGTAGGACCCCGATGGACATCTGGAGGTGTAAGACCCGATGGGCATCCTAGGTGTGTAAGTCCCAGATGGGCATCACCGAGTTGGAGGTGTAAGACCCGATGGGCATCCTAGGTGTGTAAGTCCCTCATGGGCATCACCGAGTAGGAGGTGTAAGACCACGATGGGCATCCTAGGTGTGTAAGACCCGATGGGCATCACCGAGTTGGAGGTGTAAGACCGATGGGCATCCTAGGTGTGTAAGACCCGATGGGCATCACCGAGTTGGAGGTGTAAGACCCGATGGGCATCCTAGGTGTGTAAGTCCCAGATGGGCATCACCGAGTTGGAGGTGTAAGACCGATGGGCATCCTAGGTGTGTAAGACCCGATGGGCATCACCGAGTTGGAGGTGTAAGACCCGATGGGCATCCTAGGTGTGTAAGTCCCCGATGGGCATCACCGAGTTGGAGGTGTAAGTCCCCGATCGGGCAAAGACCGAGTCCTAGGTTGTGTAAGGCCCGGAAGGGCATCCAAGTGTAAAACCTAGGATAGGGAGTAGATGAAAGCCCTTGAATAGGCTCGCTCTAGAAGTAGCTCATAGCCTAACTCAACCGTTTTGCTCTAAGTCATTGTTTTATTTGCATGTATACTAGGGTGCTAGATGACTGATGTATCGTATTGTACCCCGGTTGGGGATTCTTCTTCGAGTATGTTTATACTCACCCTTATTTCTGTGGTTTTTCCACCAGGTAACTTGGGACATCGGCAGGATGGCTAGGAGGAGGCGGCTGGATGATCATGGAAAGCTGACTCTGGGATGCATGTTCTTTTATTGTTTTCTTTATGATTTAGCATGTAGTGGGACTTGAGTCCCTAGGGAAAACACTCAAACTATTTTATGGTTCTCGTGATCTGCACTCTTGTTTTGTTTTTTTAAGAAAAGCACTCGATCACCAATTACTCTTGATTTTTACATTGGCTTCGTGGTTTGTTTAAAGTTCTGTTAATTGCAAAAGTTTTAAACTCAGAGAATGGATGGTGTTTTACATTCCTAGGCATGCATGCTAAGTAAGGATCTAGGTTAGAGACCGCTTTCTTTTGGGTCGGGTCTTCTGATTGGTATCGAGAGCTCGAGTTATAGGTCCTGTAGGATCGACTGCGCAGCTTGTAGGTTGTTTTCCATGATCATCAGCGCTCACTTGACCATCGTATGTCCGTAAGTTTAAAGTTAAGGGTTAAGAATTACAATCTGCATCTAGTATACATGTGTTACCCTTGTTGGGCGGTGAGAGCCCAGCGTGGGCTAGTTTTTATGTTTTGTGTAGACCGCCAGATTGTTGATTACACATTGAGGAGCGAGGGACGTTTGGTATCTCCAACCGAGGAGTTGGACCGTTCATGTTGATGATGAGACCTCGTCCCAGTGTCGTTTAGACCCGTAGGCCACCTTTGGCCCCGCGCATGAGTTGCCAAGAGTAAGGGGTAGAGTCTAGCACGCCTCAGTAGTGAGACTCCTTGAGCAGCGTGTGCTCCACCATGCGAGAATTGATGGCGTGTCTTTTAGCTAACAGAGAGCGGAGACCAGCGCAATTTGTAGCGCGTAATGGGAAGTCTTGGGCGCAGATAGCCCACCGTGGCGAGTTTATTTAGGAGACACCCCTCCTTGTAGCTCCGCGGTTGCCCGGAGGCTCCCGGAGGGATCGATCAACGAGTTATGCCGATAAGTTAGTTGGCGTTGATCGAGCCGCCGAGTTTGGCTAGTGGAACCTGTAGAGTTTGGATGTTTTGAGACCCATCTGCTGGCGGCGAGGTAGTTGTCCAGATCGAGTTTATCATCCGTGTTGGGATGACACGTGTTCAGAGGCCGATGACCTGATGTTCGAGAGGTCGGCGTGCCGCTCGTGTGCGTTTGATGCAAAGCAGCAGTGGTGGTGGAAGTCCCCATGAGAGGCGGACCAGCAGAGTCTCCACCACCACCCGGTCGATTGGCAAGTGTCGCTAAGTTAGTAGCTTTTGAGGAAGATGTAGAGACATCTTGTCCTCCCGCAAGCCTCGCGATCGTTTTGTAGCCACTTCGCTTTAGTACCCTCGTAGCCGTGGGGTAGTGTGGAGTTTACTTGTCAAGACTTAATCCGTCCGTGGTTTTCAATGGCTATTAGAGAGAAGCACCTTCTGTTAGCATGTTCCAAGAGTGGAGCAGTGTGCCGCCACCCTAGGGTTGGCTCTGCGTATTTGTTGAGCATCGAGTGGGATGCGAGGAGTGGGCCGTGGCTTGTCTGTTAGTCGTGATGTCGAGAATAATCTACTCGAGTGTTGAGACCCTTGTGTTGAGTGCCATTGCCTCACACCTGGAGTGTGACCTTCCCTTCCCTCAGAGGGACTTAAAGCCCGTAAAGAGATGTTTGTGTTGTTAAGGATGTAGTGCCTGTTGGCACCAAGCTTTGAGAGGAGGCCTAGAGTCAGGCCAGTTGGTACTTTGGTGCGAGATGGTTCCAAGACCCGCCCAAGTTTGGCATCCCCACTAGTCTTGTACCCACTTCCCGAGATTGCACTGCTTGGGTTGCATAAGAGATCTAGCTCGGTGGTAGTAAGAGAACTACAAGAGTGAGGTTGTTCGAGGATAAGTAGGAGCCTTTCAGGGTCACCGAGAGCTAGGTACAAAGGATGTGTTGGTTGTTAAGGGCTAGCGCGTCCGAGTTCTCGCGCCTGTGTTGTGGGGGCTTGTGAGCCAGTTGGATGGTAGTGTGACTCGACTACCCTGGAGTTACCCTAATATGAGTAGGGTTGGCATCGATGATGCGTGGTTGATCCAGTGTTAGAGCCATGAGTTGGAAGGTTGATCGGAGCACGTTTAGTGGACCATTGGTATGAGGTAAGTTAGCTTGGTGTGACTATGCTCTTGTAAGAGTAAGTGGACCAATGTGGCGTTCCGTGGTGAGTTGACCACGAGTGGGTTGAACTCTTGTTGCTCCTTTGCCAGTTGTGGCTCTATTGGGAGGCAAAAGTTGCCTTGTGTGAGTGTACTTATTGGTTTGGATCTTAAGGAATCAAGTTGGAGTTGTACACGTCGGTGTACTTTTGTGTAGCTCGTTCCGTGGTGTATGTTTTGGGAACCACGAAAGGTTCGTGTTGAGGAACCGAGCTCAGTCACTCCAAGCAAAGTCCCTCGGTTGAGTTGTTGGATGCTTGTAGTCTTTTGGCAAGCTAGAGTTGTTCTTAGTAGCCTCTGCGTTGGTTTTCATAATTCTTAGCAAGGTGGTGCTTGGCGTTGACCAAGGTTTGGTTCCCATGTGGTTTCTAGAGCTAGCTTCGTTCGAGCAAGCTGGAGTTGCCCTGAGGACTTGTTCCTAGTCAGGAAGTTTTGGGAGTTGACCCCTCCCTCGGAGGTTGAGTAAGTACTGCTAGTTCTAAGTTGGTGGTTCAAGCGATTGTGGAATCCCTCGATTGTTGCTTTCAAGGGAATTGGTTGTTGTTGCCTTTGATGAGTAGGACAACTAGCGTGTGTGAAGTTCACTGTCCTTCTAAGTCCGCTTGGCCGGGAAATCGTCCCCGAAGAGGAGGAGTCGCCTTAGCTCCCGAGTTGTGTAGTTGATTTGAGTGGCGTAGCCGTCATTGAATGAGAGTGTCCTGCGTTGGCTTGTTAGCAAGCGGAAAGTTGTTGTCCCCGCGAGGGCGGAGGCCAGCCAGTTCAAGGGTTTGAGTTGTTGTTGGAAGGTTGTTGGGTCTTTGGAGTTTGTAGAACCCCTAGTTCCTTGGTCGTTGAGTTGCACCGTGGATGCCAGTTTCGAGTATTAACTTTTGAGGTAGTCTTGCTGACCCGAGTTGCTCATGATCCGCAAGCTTGTGGTCGTCGCTATCCTTATTCCTCGCGATGTTTCGTGGGTGGAGTTTCTGGATCGGAAGGAGAGCTAGGTCTAGCTATAAGGAGGAAGTCCTTAGAGCAGCCAGATGGACTTAAGGGTTGAGTGGCAGCTTGGAGGGGAGCTTCGCTCGTTGTAAGACTTGGTTTGAGTTTCTGCAGAGTCAGCCCTTCTCGGGCTCTGTTCCTAGTTGGTGTGCGTTCGCAGTTGGCGTTATAGCTGAGCCACAGTTGAGTGGGTTGGCACAGAGGTGCCGTGGAAATGGTTGGTAAAACCTTTGAGTCGTTGTCCTCGAGGTGTTGTGTTGCAAGTAGCCGCGTGTTGTTTTATTCCTTCTTTGCTCGAGATTTTTTAGAAAGGTATGTTGTTTGTTTCCTTATTTGGCGATATTCTCTTAGGCCGGTGGCTGGTCGGATTGCATTGGAAAGTTGTTGTCGGCCAAGAGGGCTCCAGTTTTTAGTTTGGTTGAGTGGAGCCTGCTTCCTGGACCTTGTCGTTCATGGGTGGCGTGAGTGAAGTTTCACTAGTGTGAGTGGCGTTAGCCGTCCGTGAACTGGTATGTGCCCCCGGCTTCAGTGTCGTCGGTGCTCTTTCAAGATGGTTGTTTAAGTGTTGTGGTCGTGTTCTAGTGAGTCAAGTTTGCCTTTGGGATCCGTCGCCAGTTGGTGATTCGATTGGATTTCGCTAAGGCTGCAGGCAAGCCTTGTGGTTCGTTGATCTCATGTGAAGTAAGAGTAGGCCTTGTAGTTTCTGAATCCCGGGAGGTTCAGTTGTTTGGTCGGCATGGTGTAGAGTTGAGGCTGTTTGGTAACACCTGTGAGCCCAGAGAAGTTTCGCGGGTGCGCGGCGGAGAGTTTTAGAACTGTGACCAATCCACAAGTTTGCTGTGAGTAGCGCCGTAGAGAGGCGTTCCGAGGTTTGGGTTAGCGGGGCTAAGTGAGCCCTAAGATTTTAAGACCGTTGAGAGTTCGTGCGAGTCAAAGGTGTGACTCACCGACTAGCTATCGCATGATTTCTTCGAAGCTCAGTGTTAGTTCAGTTTTGGTTGAGATAGTTTGTGGCAGACTCGGTGTCTTTTGGGCTTGGAGCCTTTGGGAAACCAAGAGGGTTCGGTTTCGAAGAAGGATTTGTGTTGTCTTAACCGGGAGCTTGGTTGGTTAAGAATCAGTGGAGTTTTCCTAGAGTTTGTGTCGTCTTAGGACTTTCGAGGACGAAAGTCTTAAAAGGAGGGAGTATTGTAACGGCCCAGTTTTCTATTTCGGTTACCCAGGTGATTTCGGGTCATTATTCGGATGTTCGGATGGGCCGTTAGAGCTATTTTAACCCTTAGGGGCATTTTGGTCTTTTGCCCCCGGTCAGGGTTTTGTGGATTTTCAGGATTCCAGGGTCATTCCTGCCTTTTTCGAAGCTTAATGGTTGTTGGTTGCAAGACCCGAGAGGTTTGGGCAAGTTGTTTGGAAGTTTGGAGGTGTTTTAGAAAATGGCAAAATTAATTGTAATTTTGGTGCTTCCATTGGGTTTTGAGCCCTTGCCTAAATGGTCTTAGGAGTTTGTAGGAAAAGTGAGTCTTATTTTTAAATAAGTTTGTTTGGGCCGGACTCGAAGGAGGAAGCCTTGGGGAAGGGATTTAGGTCACCAAGACCTATTTAAATTAGGAAAAGGAAAGAAAATCAAGAAAATCCAATTCCCTTGTTTTACCACTTTTCTCTCTCTCTCTCTCTCTCTTCCTCTCTCTCTCCTGGCCGACCTCACCAAGAAACCCAACCGAGCCTCACCGAGCCGTCCCGGCCAGCCAAGCAACCCAGCCAGAGCACCGTCGAGCAGCGGCCACCAGATCGCACGCAAGAGCCCCATCACCAGCAGAGACCCCACCCAAAGAAGATCGATCGCGCAGCCAGCCTTGAGCGCCCAGACGCCAGCAGCGCCGCCCCGCCTGTTGCGTTGCCCGTCCATGCGCCCGTCGCGCGCACCAGACGCTTATCGCCTAATCGATTCCGCGCCAGCGCGCCGCGCCAGCGCCCGTGTCACTGGCGCTCGTCCCTGCAGCACCGCGCCAAGAATGCGCCAGCCAATACCGCCCAGCGCCAAAGAAGGCCACGCCAGCGCCCGCCTGCTGCGCCCGTACCCGCCGCTCGCCCACTTGCCGCCGAAAGTGCCTGTTTTGCCGAGATAGATGGGACCGAGATCTAGTGCCTTCTCGGTTGGTAAATTCCCGAGCCTCCACTCTTTCGGACCCTAAGTTGTTTGGCTGTTGTTATTTAATTAGGATATTTTTATTAAATGCTTAGGTTGCTCGGGTTCACTTAGAAGCTCGGGAGTCGTTTGGTTGGCTTATGGTAGTTATTTTCTGCTTGTTTCCAGGTAAGGATTTCTTACCGTGGTTGTGTGGACCCTGCGATGCTATCATGATTGTGCTTTGTATGCTTGGTTGTTGTTATGAGTATGTTAGCTATTGAACAGCTTGTGTTTGAAATCTTGCTAGCATGCTGCTTGTTGTTCATGTTAGTTCCATGCTAGGTTGTTCTTCCAGCATGCCATGTCTTGTGATTGTATGAAAATTTCCAGTGGATAGGTTACATGTTTTCTCTTGCTTCCATATCGTGTTGCTCTTGTGTCCCCTGATATATTCTGTTAGTTCCATGCCAGGCATGGGCAGGTAATTTATAGTGTAGAAGACTGTAGGGGTAACTAGTTTAGGTCCCGCTCGGGTAGGACCCCGATGGACATCTGGAGGTGTAAGACCCCGATGGGCATCCTAGGTGTGTAAGTCCCCGATGGGCATCACTGAGTTGGAGGTGTAAGACCCCGATGGGCATCCTAGGTGTGTAAGTCCCCGATGGGCATCACTGAGTAGGAGGTGTAAGACCCTGATGGGCATCCTAGGTGTGTAAGACCCCGATGGGCATCACTGAGTTGGAGGTGTAAGACCCCGATGGGCATCCTAGGTGTGTAAGACCCCGATGGGCATCACTGAGTTGGAGGTGTAAGACCCGATGGGCATCCTAGGTGTGTAAGTCCCGATGGGCATCACCGAGTTGGAGGTGTAAGACCTGATGGGCATCCTAGGTGTGTAAGACCCGATGGGCATCACCGAGTTGGAGGTGTAAGACCGATGGGCATCCTAGGTGTGTAAGTCCCCGATGGGCATCACCGAGTTGGAGGTGTAAGTCCCCGATCGGGACAAAGACCGAGTCCTAGGTTGTGTAAGGCCCGAAGGTCATCCAAGTGTAAAACCTAGGATAGGGAGTAGATGAAAGCCCTTGAATAGGCTCGCTCTAGAAGTAGCTCATAGCCTAACTCAACCGTTTTGCTCTAAGTCATTGTTTTATTTGCATGTATACTAGGGTGCTAGATGACTGATGTATCGTATTGTACCCCCGGTTGGGATTCTTCTTGAGTATGTTTATACTCACCCTTATTTCTGTGGTTTTTCCACCAGTAACTTGGGACATCGGCAGGATGGCTAGGAGGAGGCTACTGGATGATCATGGAAAGTCGACTGGGGATGCATGTTCTTTTATTGTTTTCTTTATGATTTAGCATGTAGTGGGACTTGAGTCCCTAGGAAAACACTCAAACTATTTTATGGTTCTCGTCATACTCTTGTTTTGTTTTTAAGAAAAGCACTCGATCACCAATTACTCTTGATTTTTACATTGGCTTCGTGGTTTGTTTAAAGTTCTCATTAATTGCAAAAGTTTTAAACTCAGAGAATGGATGGTGTTTTACATTCCTAGGCATGCATGCTAAGTAAGGATCTAGGTTAGAGACCGCTTCTTTTGGGTCGGGTCTTTACATGGCATCACTGTACACCACGAAACCCCCAGTTCCCTCCGGAACTGCCAACACCGGGGCAGACGTCAAACTGCTCTTTAGCTTAGCAAAACTCTCATCGCACTTCCTATCCCAAACGAAATCAACACCTTTCCTCGTCAATCGAGTAAGCGGGCCGGCTATAGCGGAAAAATTTTGAACGGCGCGTCGGTAATATCCGGCCAAACCTGCAGTTACGAATCTCCGACACGATCGTCGGTCCGCCCACGAACTAACGGCCTCTACCTTCAAGGGTCCACGCCCACTCCTCCTTAGACACAACGTGTCCTGAAAAGCTACCTCCTCGAGCCAAAAGTCACACTTTGAGAACTTCGCATAGAGCTTGTTCTCGCGCAAGGCTGCCAAAATCTGTCTTAGGTGCGAGGCATGGTCCTCCTTAGACTTGGAGTACACAAGAATGTCGTCTATGAACACGATGACAAAGCGGTCCAAGAACGCCTTGAACACTCTGTCCATCATGTCCATGAATGCAGCTGGGGCGTTCGTCAGTCCGAAAGACATGACTACGAACTCATAATAATGCCCATACCTCGACCTGAACGCTGTCTTGGGAATATCTGCATCCCGAATTCTCAATCGTGATAGCCCGACCTCAAGTCAATCTTCGAAAACACACAAGCTCCCTGGAGCTGGTCAAACAGGTCATCGATACGAGGCAAATGGGATACTTGTTCTTAATGGTTACCTTGTTCAGTTCCCTGTAATCGATGCATAGACGCATCGAGCCATCCTTTTTCTTAACAAACAGCGACGGGTGCTCCCCACGAGGACACACTCGGCCTAATAAATCCTCTGTCAAGCAACTCCTGCAGTGTTCTTTTAACTCTTTCACTCTGCTGGCGCCATGCGATAAGGAGCTTTCGAGATAGGGCGAGTCCCGGCCAAGCTCTATTGAGAAATCCACCTCTCTCTCGGCGGCAGGCCAGGCAACTCCTCAGGAAAAACATCTGCAAACTCTTGCACTATGGGCACCTGCTCGACAGATATCTGGTCACGGTTCTCGCCGGTCAACTTAGCTAAGAAACCCCAAGCTCCTCGAGCTAACAAACGGTGAGCTTTAACTGCCGAAATCACCAGCGGACACACCCCACTCTGGGTGCCCCGAAATTTAAAGCTAGGCCTACCGGCGGCCCGAACACCACCTCCTTACAACGACAGGGCCAATCATAGCGTGGTTATCGCCTAACCAATCCATGCCGAGGATCACATCAAAACCGCTCATATCTAACACTATGAGGGTAACCCGCAGAAGTCCAGTCGGACACCATGTCCGACCATCCCTTACTATTCAGCTGCTAGCCAAAGATACTAGTTCCCGAGGGAGTAGCGACAGATAACTCAAAACCTAGAGGCTCTAAATTCATGCAAGCATGCTCAAGCCAAAAACAATGAGAAACAAAAGAATGGGTGGAACCCGAATCAAACAACACAAAGGCGAGGGTGATCAAGAACTAGGAGCGTGCACTCGCCACTCACGGTCCGGCTCTCTCGGCCTCTGGCGGGTCGTAGCATATACTCTTCCTCGCCTTTGTCTTTGTTTGTGCCACCACCGCCTTACAGTTGCAATGCCGGGCCTGATGTCCTCCTTACCACAATTATAGCAAGCTCTGGGGGTTACCACCACAAGGCCCCCAATGTTGTTTACCACGGGGTCTACAATACGGTGGCGGCCTCCCTACGCCCGTTGGCGAGGCCGATCGCGATTCACGATCCCGTCTTGGTCTCTGCCATGATAAGTATTCTCGACGGCGCCGACCGCCTCCATGACCATTACCACTGCGTCAAACTTACGCTTCGACCCGAGTACACTGGGCCTTCGCACTACAGTACTAACAACTCCGCTCGGAGGATACTTTCCATCATATATAGTTGCCAAATCGCACTTTGCCTTGGCAAAAGTCTCTCGGGCTGTGCCTAACATCCTCGAGACACTCCGCCGCACTCCGCAATAAACTTCCCGATCTTGACTCGGAGTAGCAATCAATCTAGCGGTCAAAGTACCCATATTCCGAAAACTTCCTCTCATACACCTCGATTGGGTCGACCCACTGCTTAAGGTTCAAAACACTCGATCATCTTTTCTTGGGCTTCTTCACTAATAAATTTTGCCTTGAACTCACCTTGAAGAATTCCCGGTGGCGGGGGGAGACCAGTATGGTCTCTCACTCAAGGTGGAATCCCACCACCACTTAGTTGTTCCAGCTAACGCATGAGCCGCACATCGAGCTCACATGCACCTCGGACAAGCCATTACCATAAAAGTATACTCTAGTTCGGCAATCCACCGGCGCCACCAGTGGTTCCCAGGGCACTAAACTTCTCCGGCTTCCATTTGACGAAATCTTTTAGCCACTTGCCCAAATCCTCGGCACCTTCCGCCACAACGGCCTCGTTCACAATTGGCTCCTCGCCGAGTGGCGGTGCATCGGGTGGCGCGGTCTCCTCTCACCGAACTAACTCGGTCACCGCTCTATCTCAATCCGAGACTCCTCCTCTCTGGTGCGGCTAACAGAGCTGCGTCTCGACCCTCTGCTCGCGCTCTCTGGTCGACAACAACCCAACCATAAGAGCCCTCATGGACTCCACAAAAGCAACTCCGGTGCGCGACCTCTCGAGGCCGAAGTTGCCTCCACGCCCTCACCGGGCAACACACAGAGAGGGGCTGTGGCGCGCCTAACATCGGCATCGCCTTGGGACGACGTCCTCCCGTGTCGGAATCAATACGACGCCCCCGGCCGGTCGGCCTTGAGCCTCCCCCCTCTACGAGTGATCGGCATAACGACAATCTACACTCAAACGAACAATGAGTCGAAACTCGCTTTCCTGCTCCTCAACAACAAGTCATATACATGCAAGGTGCAAATGGTATTGTAATTCTTAACCCTTAACCTTAAACTTTCGGACATACCGATGGTGGGGCGAGCGCCCGATGATCATGGAAAACAACCTACAAGCTAGCAGTCGATCTACGAGAACCTATAACTCGGCTCGATACCAACTGTAAGGACCCGACCCAAAAGGAGCGGTCTCTAACCTAGGTCCTTACTTAGCATGCATGTCTAGGAATGTAAAACGTCATTCGTGAGTTTGAAATTTAAATCCTTGAGGTAAGTACATTCAAAACAAAGAAAATATAATTCCATTTAAAAATAGACAGTAGATGACTGATCAGTTCTTTTAAAAAAATAAATCAAGGGAAATGGTATGAGAAACAGAAAAATAGGTTTTTGAGTACTTTTCCTAGGGACTCAAGTCCCACTACATGCTAAGTCATAAGAAACAATAAAAGAATATGCATCCCAGAGTCACCTATCCATGATCATCCAAAGAGCCTCCTCCTAGCCATCCCGCCGATGTCCCAAGTTACCCGTGGAAAACCACGAGAAAATAAGGGTGAGCAACGAGTTACTCAAGAAGAATCCCCAACCGGGGTACAATACGAAAACATATCATCTAGCACACGGACATGCAACCATGCAAAGACTCGAGCCAACAGATGGGTTAACGAGCGTCACTCTTGGGGCTTGCCTATTCGAGGCTTACACGACCTAGAACTCGGTGTTGCCCTTCGGGGACTTATACACCTAGGATGCCCATCGTGTCTTACACCTCCAACTCGGTGATGCCCATCGGGGACTTACACACCTAGGATGCCCATCGGGTCTTACACCTCCAACTCGGTGATGCCCATCGGGGACTTATACACCTAGGATGCCCATCGGGTCTTACACCTCCCACTCGGTGATGCCCATCGAGGACTTATACACCTAGGATGCCCATCGGGTCTTACACCTCCAACTCGGTGATGCCCATCGGGGACTTATACACCTAGGATGCCCATCGGGTCTTACACCTCCCACTCGGTGATGCCCATCGGGACTTATACACCTAGGATGCCCATCGGGTCTTACACCTCCAACTCGGTGATGCCCATCGAGGACTTATACACCTACAATCTCTTACACTATACATCACCGCCAATTTCTAGCATGGCATTAACGGGATAACGTGTTCACGGTTATGCGAGACAATTTAACCCCTAGCATGAAACTAACAGGATATATCAAGAATCACAAGCGCAAAACCATCCGAAAACAAGAAGGAACAAGCAACCTATCCACTAGCAGATTTCATACATACACAACACATAGCATGCTATCAAGTATTCGCGAGGTCCACACAACCCCGGTAAGAAATCCTTACTGAGTGAATCGATCCAACGATCAACGGATGACTCTTGAGCTTCTAAGCGAACCCGACAACCTAAGCAAGTAATAAAAATCAACCTAGTTAACCAACAAAGACAAAAAACACAAAAGTCCAAAGGGTCGGCCTCGAATTTACCAACCGAGAAGGCACCAAGCTCGGCAAGGCGGCGTGCGCGGCGCAGCGCGCGCGTGAGAGGCGCGCGTGTCTGCTGCGCGGATCGATCGCCGAAATTTCTGCCTTCTTTGGCGCGAGTGCGCCGAGGCGCTGGCGCGGGTGCGCGCTGGTGCAAGGGCGAGGCGCGTGGCCCTCAGCGATCTGATAGGCGGGACGCGTCTGGCCGGCCGACGGCCGTCGCGCAACGGTCGGCGTCTTTGGCCGCGCGCGCACGCGGCGATCTTGGAGTGCCGAGCGGGCGCGTCGCGTCGCGGAATGAGAACCGGCGCGCGCGGCGGGCTCGGCTGGAGTAGGCGTCGCGGGCGGCGCTGAGGTACGGACAGACGGCACACGGTGGGTGTCTTTGAGACCCGATCTCGCTTGGTGCGGTCGGTCGGGCGACAGGCTGGGGCGCCGCGGTGCGGCGTCGAGCGGTGAGAGCGCCGCGGTGCGACGTCGAGCGGTGGCGCCGCGGTGCGACGCGGCGAGCAGGTGAACGGCAGTGCGGCGACAGTCGGGCAGCGACGACGCGCGGGGTGGCGCGGCGGCGCGAGGGTGTGGGGAGAGGGTTTTTGCGAGAGGAGTGTTTTCTTTCCTTTTTTTTTTTTAAATAAATAAGCTTGGAAATCCTAAATTCCCTTCCCTAGGCTTCCCTCCTTCAAACCCAAGTTGACTCACTTATTTTTCTTAATTAATTCCAAACTCCCATCTCTCTTTGAGGCCGAGGGTTCGAGTCCTCCAAAATCATCTTCTAATCCTTATTTTAATTTAACTAAAATCCGGGCTGTTACAACTTTTGAGGTAGTCTTGCTGACTCGAGTTGTTCATGATCCGCAAGCTTGTGGTCATCGCTATCCTTATTCCGCGCGATGTTTCGTGGGTGGAGTTTCTGGATTGGAAGAAGAGTTAGGTCTAAGCTATAAGGAGGAAGTCCTTAGAGCAGCCAGATGGACTTAAGGGTTGAGTGGCAGCTTGGAGGCGAGCTTCGGTCGTTGTAAGACTTGGGTTGAGTTTCTGCAGAGAAATCCCTTCTCGGGCTCTGTTCCTAGTTGGTGTGCGTTCGCAGTTGGCGTTATAGCTGAGCCACAGTTGAGTGGGTTGGCACAGAGGTACCGTGGCAATGGTTGGTAAAACCTTTGAGTTGTTATCCTCGAGGTGTTGTGTTGCAAGTAGCCGCGTGTTGTTTTATTCCTTGCTGCTCGAGATTTCCGAGAGAGGTATGTTGTTTGTTTTTCTGTCTGGCGATATTCTCTTATGCCAGTGGCTGATCGGATTGCATTGGAAAGTTGTTGTCGGCCGATGAGGGGCTCCTGTTTATTAGTTTGGCTGAGTGGAGCCTGTTCCTGGACCTTGTCGTTCAGGGGTGGCCGTAGCTGAAGTTTCAGCTAGAGTGAGTGGCGTTAGCCGTCTGATGAACCAGGAATGTGCCCCTGGCTTGAGTGCGTCGGTGCTCTTCAAGATGGTTGCTTAAGTGTTGTGAACGCGTTCTAGTTGGACAAGTTTGCCTTTGGGATCGGCCGCCAGGTGGTGGTTCGATTGGATTTCGTTAAGGCTTATAGGCAACCATTGGAGTTCGTTGGTCTCTTGTGAAGTAAGAGTAGGCTGACTCGTTTCTGGAAACTGAGAGGTTAAGTTGGTTGGCCAGCATGGTGTAGGGTTGAGATTGTTCGTTAAAGCTGTGAGTGTTAAGAGGAGTTACGCCGGTGCGTGGCGTAGAGTTTTAGAGCCTGTGACCCGTCCACAAGTTTGCTGAGAGTAGCGTCGTGGAGAGGCGTTCTGAGTTGGGTCAGCAGGGATAAGTGAGCCCTAGGGTTGTGAGACCGTTTGTGTAAAAACCCAACCCGAAGACGGGACTAAATCTAGGTCTTTACTCAGCATGCCAGTGAAAAACTTAAAAGGACCCAGCTAGGGTCGGTTGTAAAACTTTTCAATTATAAGAGTGGGAAACATTAAAAACAAAGTAAACATTCATTAGGCAAAAACGAACCATTCAAATTAAAACAGTGACTGATAAGTACTTTCCTTAAAAGCATAAAATAGTTCGAATCATAGTTTTCCCTACGGACCTAAGTCCAACTACATGCTGAAAACCAAAAACAGTAAAATAAGACACAACAGAGTGTCAGCAGCATCCATGATCTCCCAGCTCTCTCCGCTAGCCACCTCGGTCTTTGTCCCAAGTTACACATGGAAGAAACCACGATAAGGGTGAGTATAAACATACTCGGTAAGAACCCCGACCGGGTGCGATCACGATGCAATCTATCATCTAGCAACCTAGTACACATGTTCACAGTTATCAACACGGATCTTAGCTCAACGAGCTCTCAAGGCAAATCTAGAGTCCTCGGAAGTCTCCTACTTCCGGCCTAATGATTGGCTCTCAAAACCAATCCCGGGACATCTCCAAGGGTCTTTCTCCCTTGGCCACTTGATCAGCTCTAAAACCGATCCCAAGATGTCCGACACCCTCGAGGGTCTTCCTCCCTCGACCAAGTGATTAACTCTAAAGTCAATCCCAATGGGTGTCCTCAAGGGCCTCTTACCCTCGCTATAAATCAGGACTATCGGGAGAGTACCCGAAGTCTGGCTCTAGACTGGAAGGAATTGGTGTACTCACGAACATTAGCCCGGGAGCTCTCGAACAAGCTACTAACGCGTGTCTTGCGCGCACACCGCATGCTCTTCTGCAACCGGCGTAAATGCGGGGGCCTAAGGGCAAACTACGCGGGCAAGGTACTCATGCCTAAGACTCGGAAACGGTGTCACTGAACACAGTAGTGCGAGGCCCTCGGCACTCATCTGTGCAGCCTGAACCACCGACCTGAAGCTAAGAACCGGCCAAGGCAGGCTTGCACCGTTGGCAGGGTTCCGCTCTAGCAGGCTACAAACTAGGCTTATGCCGATGTGGTAGCTACATCCACAACGGCTGTCGGGGGGAAGCAATGTGCGTTATGCTTCGCTCTACTCCCGACCGGTGGGGACAAGGTACGTTATGTCCGCTCTCAGCCTCTGGATGATGACAAACCCTATTGTACTGGCTAAGACTACCAAGTAAGTGATTCCTGGCTAACATACACAAAAGACATCTGTCATACATAGCCTAGCATGGTACTACGAACTTAAAGCAGGAATCTCAAGCATGCTGGGAGAACAAACCTAGCATGGCACTAACATGTACAAAAAGGCAAAACATGCTAGCAAGAATTCAATCACAAGCTATCCTATCCACTAACATGCTTATAAAGGTAAACAAGCATACAAGGCACAATTAAGAAAGTATAGCAGGGTCCACACAACCACGGTAGGAAGTCCTTACCTGGAAACAAGTGGAGAATAGCTATCACAACCAAGAAGACCCTCGAGCTTAATACTGAACTCGAGCAACCTAGGCATAAATAAAGCATCCTAAGTAAATACATCAAAATGACTAGAAGCTTAGAAAACACAAAGAGATTGGTTCGGGAATTACCACCGAGAAGACACGGGCCTCGCGCAAGGAGGGTGGCTTGGGCGCTGCTGGTGCAGTGCGGGCGCAGCGGCGCCCAGGCGCGCGTGGCCGGCACGTCGAGGCGGGCGGACGCGCAGCGGCAGCCGTGGTGTCTGACCAAGCAGGCGACGCGCGAGCGAGCTCGGCCCAGGTTAGCGCGCGCGCGGCGAGGTCGTCATGCGAGTGGGCGCGCGCGGCGAGCGTGCGGGGCGCGCGTCTCTGAGGCTGCGTTGCGGCACCTGTGCGACCACGAGCGACGTCCGGGCGGTCTTTGGCGGCCACGGGCGACGTCGGCGGCGATAAGGTGCGGCGGTGGGGCTTCGTTCGCTGCAGCGTCGTAGCGGGGCGGCGGCGGGGCGATGCATGGTGCGTGCGCGCGCGGCCGAGCGATCACGAAAGTGTCGCGGGCAGGGGTGGTGCGATGGTCCAGGTGGTGCGTGCGGCTAGGGCTGGGTGGCTCGGGGGTGGTTCGATGGTGTGGCTAGGGCTGCTCGGCTAGGGTTTTAGGAGAGAGAGAGAGAGAGAGAGAGAGAGAGCTAACAAAGGGAAAAAGGGGTTTCTTGATTTTTCCTTCTCTTCCTTATTTTAAATAGGGTTAGGAAACTTAAAATTCCCTTCCCAAGGATTTTTCTCTTGCGGGTCCCGGCTAAAGAAATTCTTTTCTCTTTTAGTTCAAATTCTTATTTAAAACCCCAGTTCCACCATCTAGGGCTAGGGTTCAAATCCCAAAGGATCCAATTAATTCCCAATTAATTTTGCTTATTAACCGGGAAGGAAAATGGGGCCGTTACAGTTTGAGAGTTGGTGCGAGTTTGAGGATGTGGCTTACCGACTAGCACTACCGCATCTTTTTCTTCGAAGCTCAGTGTATGTTCAGTTTTGGTTGAGATAGTTTGTGGTAGACTCAATGTCTTTATGGCTTGAGCCTTTGGAAACCCAAGAGGGTTGGGATTTCGAAGAAGGACTAGTGTTGGCTTGACAAGGAGTTTGGTTGGTTAAGGATCAGTGGAGTTTTCCTAGAGTTGTTTTCTTCTTAGGACTTTCGAGGAAGAAAGTCTTAAAAGGAGGAGTATTGTAACGTCCCAGTTTTCTATTTCGGTTTCCCAGGTGTTTCCGGTTCATTATTCGGATGTTCGGATGGGTCGTTAGTGTTATTTTAACCCTTAGGGGCATTTTGGTCTTTTTGCCCCCGGTCAGGGTTTTGTGGATTTTGAGGACTCCAGGGTCACTCCTGCCTTTGTCGAGGCTTGATTGTTGTTGGTTGCAGGACCCAAGAAGTTCGGGCTAGTTGTTTGGAAGTTTGGAGGTGTTTTGGTAATTAACAAAATTATTGTTAATTAGAGTGCTTCCTTTGGGAATTGAACCCTTGACCTAACGGTGATTAAGAGGCTTGATTTAAATGGGTTTTATTAAATGGAAAAGAATGTGTCAGCTAGGACTCGAAGGAGGAAAGCCTTGGGAAGGGATTTTGGACCACCCAAAGCCTATTTAATTTAGGAAAAAGGAAAAGAAAAGAGAAAAACCCTTATTCTTTCCCCTTCTCTCTCTCTCTCTCTCTCTCTCTCTCTCTCTCTCTCTCTCTCCTTGTCGACCTCACTAAGAAACCCAACCAAGCCGCACCGAGCCACGGCACAAGACAGCAAAGCGACCTGCACATCGCCTGACACCGGCCGAGCGGCCAGACGACGCCTCCACGACACTGCTGTCACACAGCCAGCTGAGTAGCCCAGACGCTCCCGCACAGCCCCTACCTGTCGTACAGCCAGCCGAGCAGCCCAGACGCCCCAGCACAGCCCATGCATCGCTCCCGGACGCCCCGCCAGCCTGCTCGTGTCGCGCCCAGTCCGTGTCACCGTGCCGCACCCACTCGTCGCACAGCCCGTCACCCAGTGCCAGCGCGCCCGAGTCGGGCGTCTCCGTCTGCATATGCGAGCCAGCGAGCCCGCGCCCCAGCGCCGTCCGCGTCTGCGCGCCTGTGTCGCCGTGCCAACGCCGGTCCCCTGCCGCGCCAGCGCGCCCAGTCTGCTCGCCCCAGCTGCACGTTCTGCCTGCCCACTTGCCGCTGAGAGCCTGTTTTGCCGAGATAGATGGGACCGAGACCTAGTGCCTCCTCGGTTGTTAATTCCCGAGCCTCCACTCTTTTGGACCTTAAGATGTTAGTTGTTGTTTGCTTAATTAGGATGATTTTTATTGTTTGCTTAGGTTGATCAGGTTCATTTAGAAGCTCGAGGGTTGCTTGTTGGTTGATGTAGTTAGTTCTCCTTGTTTCCGGGTAAGGATTTCTTACCGTGGTTGTGTGGACCCTGCGATGCTTTCAGGATTGTGCTTTGTATGCTTGGTTACTGTTATAAGCATGTTAGCTATAGAACAGCTTGTGTTTGAGATCTTGCTAGCATGTTTGCTTGTTGTTCATGTTAGTGCCATGCTACGTTTGTTCTTCCAGCATGCTTTTGATTCCTGCTTGACAGGGTAGTATCATGCTAGGGACTCCTCTTATCCTAGCATATCCTTGTTCCTGTTATATACTGTTAGTTCCATGCTAGGAATAGGCAGGTGATGTATAGGGCAGAAGACTGTAGGAGTTTCTATCCTAGTTGTGTAAGACCATGATGGGCATCATTGATTTGGAGGTGTAAGACCCTGATGGGAATCCTAGGTGTGTAAGTCCCCGATGGGCATCACTGAGTTGGAGGTGTAAGACCCTCATGGGCATCCAAGGTGTGTAAGTCCCCGATGGGCATCACTGAGTTGGAGGTGTAAGACCCTGATGGGCATCCTAGGTGTGTAAGTCCCCGATGGGCATCACTGAGTTGGAAGTGTAAGACCCTGATGGGCATCCTAGGTGTGTAAGTCCCCGATGGGCATCACTGAGTTGGAGGTGTAAGACCCTGATGGGCATCCTAGGTGTGTAAGTCCTCGATGGACATCACTGAGTTGGAGGTGTAAGACCCCGATAGGCATCCTAGGTGTGTAAGTCTCTGATGGGCATCACTGATGTAAGAACCCGACCCAAAACATTGTCCTAAACCTGGGTTCTCACTCAACATGCAAGTTAAATATGATAACAAGCGGTTTAGTGCTCATATTTAAAAACCTTTCAAAACATATGAGAAGGGGGAACCCTTAAAACATAACCAACAATTACTTTTAAACAAACCAACAAAGTAAAACAACCTGGCCAGTGTTTATAAAAACATACAATACAATTTTAACAACGTTTTAAACAATGTTCCCCTAGGACTCCTGTCCATCTATATGCTGAATAAACAATGCAATAATGAATGACAGAGTTCCGGTAGCTCCCATGATCAATCAGCTCCCTCCGCTAGCCATCCTGGTGTTGTCCCGAGTTACCTGAAAGATAAATAAGGGTGAGTATAAACATACTCAGTAAGAATCCCCAACTGGGGTACAATACGATACATCAGTCATCTAGCACCTCAACATGCAAGCAAACAGCTATCAACACAGATCATAGCTCAACGAGCTCACAAGGCAAGATCTGGAGTCATCGGAAGTCTCCTACTTCCGGCCTAATGATTGGTTCTCATAACCAATCCCGGGACATCACCGAGGTCTCTTTCACTCGGGGGATTGATCAGCTCAAAAACTGATCCCAAGGATGTCCTCAAGGGCCTCTTGCCCTTGCTGCAATCTGGACTTACGGGAGAGTACCCGAAGTCTGGCTCTAAACTGGAAGGAATGGTGTACTCACGAACATTAGCCCGGGGGAGCTCTCAAAACCGGCAACTAACGCTTGTGCGCACACACCGCATGCTGCTGCAACCGGCGTAAATGTGGTGGCCTAAGGACAAACTACGCGAGCCAGGTATGCATGCCTAAGACTCGGAAGCGGTGTCACTGATCACAGTAGTAAGAGGCCCTCGGCACTCATCTGTGCAGCCTGAGCCACTGACCTGAAGCTAAGAACCGGCCAAGGTAGGCTTACACCGTGGGCAGGGTTCCGCTCTAGCAGGCTACAAACTAGGCTTATGCCAATAAGGTAGCTATTTCTCATTGGCTGCCGGGAGGGGAAGCAATGTACGTTATGCCTCGCTCTACTCTCGACCGGTGGGGACAAAGTACGTTATGTCCGCTCTCAGCC
Source organism: Sicyos edulis (assembly GCA_036507275.1). Taxonomy (NCBI): domain Eukaryota; kingdom Viridiplantae; phylum Streptophyta; class Magnoliopsida; order Cucurbitales; family Cucurbitaceae; genus Sicyos; species Sicyos edulis. The sequence continues at coordinate 18,870,479 of CM071854.1, forward strand.
TCTGGATGATGACAAACCCTACAACTCTATCTAAGAGCACAGAGAAAAATGATTTCTGGCTAGCAAGCAATAACCGACATCAAAGACGCTTACCTAGCATGATACTACCAACTTAAACAGGAATCATAAGCATGCTGGAAGAACAAACCTAGCATGGCACTAACATGTAAAATCAGGCAACATGCTAGCAAGAGATCAATCAAAGCTGCCCTATTACTATCATGCTCATAACAGTAAACAAGCATACAAGGCACAATCATGATATATCGCAGGGTCCACACAACCACGGTAAGAAATCCTTACTTGGAACAAGCAGAAAACAATAATAATCACAATCAATCAAGCGACCCTCGAGCCTCTAATCGAACCCGAACAGCCTAAACATTCAAATAAAACACCCCAATAAAATCAATAATCAGCAGCCAATAAATCAGGGCCCAATGAAGAAAAGACTCAGGAAATACCATCTGAGAAGCCACAAGGCACGGCCAACCAACACAACAAGGCAGGCTGGGCGCAGGGCGCAGGCTGTGGCTAGACAAGAGCGCCCATGCGCGGGCTCGAGCTCGGCTGGGTGATGGCTCGCCGCGCAGCTCGGCACAGGCGCGGCGCGGCTGACACGCGGACGGGCAGCAAAGACGGCGAGGCTTCTTCTTTGAGGCGCTGTGGCGCGCGAGGCTCGCACGCCGATGGGTAGCCGAGGCGCGGACGCGAGCCGGGCGCGCGGGTGAGCAACGCGATCTGCGGCAGCGCGCGCAATTCCGCGAGGCCACACAGGCGGCTGCGACGGGCGATCTGGGAGGCTGCGACGGGGCTGGTGCGCGCGACATGAGCTGTCTGGGCGATCTGGGCGGCCTGGGCTGCGATCTGGGGCTGTCTTGGAGTCTGGGCAGCCTGCTGCTCGGCTGGGCTCCTGCTCGGCCGGGACAACGCAAGAACTACGGGGCTGCAAGGGGAGAAGGGGCTCGACTTGGGAGCTAGGGAGAAAAGGGTTGGGCGGCGATGGAGTTTGGAGAAGAAGACCCAAAACCCTATTTTCCAAAGATCCAAGGGTAACTAAGATATGACGCGGAAAGGGTAACAATAACACTTGGTGGCTCACTTGGCAAGGCTCTCCTCTAGCACACAAGGCCACCCTGGCTCGAATCCTGGCTGCAACATAATTTTCCTTTATTTTAACTTTTGCATCTATCCTTGCTCAAACCGCTCAAAGCCTCAAAAACCTACATAAACCCATCCAATAATTTTAGCAACTGGAAAAAGACATAAACGGCCCTGACGACCCGACCAAATTACCAAAATACCCCTAGGGCATACCTGGAAGACTGGGATGAAAACCTGGGCCGTTACAATATTCCCTCCTTTTTATGACTTTCGTCCTCGAAAGTCCTTAAGACTGAAACAACACAGGATACTGCAATCTCATCCCGTCTTCCCCGCTCACGAACGACCTTCTCTGAACTCTGACTCCGCCACTGAACTTTTACCAAACGGACCTCACGATTACGCAACATCTTCGTCTCAAAGACCAGAACACTTACAGGCTTCCCCCCGAAGCCCAAATCCTCAATCAGCTGCAAAGGCTCAAAGTCCACAATGAGCGATGGGTCCGACACATACTGCCCCAACATCGATACATGGAAACACTATGCACAGCTGACAATGACAGAAAAAGCTAACCAATATGCAACTCTGCCAATCCTCTCGAGAATCTCAAATGGTCCAACAACAGGAGACTCCTCTTCTCCCGCTTACCAAACCTCAACACAACTCACAACGGTGCAACCTTAAAAGCACGCACTGTCCAACCTCAAACTCTAAAACCCGACGCCGAACATCGGCGAAACTTTCCTGCCTGCTCTGGGCTACCAACATACGAGCTCTACACTTTTGCACTACACTGCTGGCCAACCGCAGCAACTCAAGACCCAAAACAAAACTGACGACCAACCTTTTCCCAGAACACTGGAATCCTGCAACACTTACAATACAACGCCTCTACGGAACTATATGAACTAACAGCTGGGAACTGCTACCCAAAGCAAACTCATAAAACCAACGCTGGTCTCCCGCTACCTCATCACGGAAACACCAACTCGCAACAAGCTCTGAAGGATCTGGTTCACTCCTCCCAAAAGACCATCGGTCAGAGGGTGAAAACACTACATGACTGCACTCGGCTCATAAGCCTCTTAACAACGCTCTCCAGAACCACAGTTCATCAACGCATTGCCTAGAAAACCTTTGTTGCCACACCCCGGTGCCAACAACTCTAGCCTGAAACTGACATGCCTCTACTCCAAAGAAATGGCATCTGCACACGAAACGAGGTGCGAGCTCTAGCTACTGAAACTAATCCTCCAAAAATCTTAACTCACACAACAACCTCGACTAACTGACAGCTCCCACACGGAAACTACAACCCAACAGCTTGAGTGCTACGAACTCGGAAGCCCAAACAACTACAAACTGCATAGCTATGCCAATCCACTAAACTCTAGCCCGACTCAAATCACTGGCTGGACAAGTCAACCTGCTATCAACAGGGCCCCAGAGGGGTCCCTCCACCAAACTTACCTCCATGCAAGTAACGGAACGAAGCTTGCCTCAAATATGAAACATGTCTCACAGGTCCAAACGATAACACACACAGGCTTAACCCTCTAGCTAGGCTTATTGCACCTTCCCACCGAAACTTCATAAACGGAACTCCACTACTCGGTTAACACCAACTACCAAGAACCAGATTACCAATAATGGCTGGCAGAGCACAAGCCACACTAACCAGCAAGGATCCCTCAAAAGGTCAAGACCCTAATCCAACTACAGTGGTGCAACCTCTACCCACAACTAATACAAAGGAGTTCTTCAACTACAAAGGTGCAACAGCTTCCATGCCAACACACAAAAACCTTAACCAACTAGGCCAAACACTCATAGGAGGCAGAACAACCCTTACTGCAACCTCCAGAACACAACTCAAGAGTCCGCTTAACTGGACAAACAACTGCTTCCAAGCAGCCAACAAACTTTTCCTCCTACTAGCACCACTACCACCAATTCCAAGACCAAGGAATAACCTGACAACTCCCAAGGAGAAACAAATCCTTACAAGCGGACAACCGAAGGGCAGAGAGCTCCACACACGCTCTCTGTCTTGCTCAGCTAAAGCAACAACACCTAAGTCTCACGGGGCAACAATAGGGGGTCCACCACAGACTGAACCTCCAACCACACACTAGCCAAGACACACCTCCAAACACCAAAGGGGGAAACTCTCAACATCCTGGAAACAGGAAAACAACCAACAGGGCACAAACCACTCACCCCACGAGCAAAGCTAACTTCTAGCAACTCAAAAACCACACCTTGGTCAACACCAAGCACCACTTGCCACCACACCGGAACCAATCCGGACTCTACTCCAAACAAACACTAGCTTGCCAGTCTACCAAGACTGCCAGCAACTCACCCGAGGCTACAACCTACACGACTCCGGCTTGCCAACTAAAACTCACTACCTGGGCCTGACTGAGCTCTGGTGAGGCTCTCCACAATTAGGGTTCTTCGGCAACCCTCGACACACACTGGCGTCTAACGATCAATAGCCAACTGCCTGAACAAACAACTCCTTTTGCCAGCATCACAACCATGCTGGCCTGCTCTGAACCTCGAAACCAAAAAGACCAGAAACGCTTCAGAATGTGTCATCCTCCTACTCAAAGCATCAGCCACATCGTAGCTTCCACCTAGGGTAAGGATTCCGAGCAACACCCTTAGCAACTACGGTCAGGAACTACGCGGCTTCACTACAACCACCATTTGTTTAGTACCATCTGAACTTCACCCATGAACCGCAAGAGGTTCCACCAACCAAGCTTAGGTCCAACCTAACCAAACTTACCTAAGCAACAACCCAACTACCAGCACGGTATCCTTACAACCTCCGCTAAAGCCTTACAACATCCATCTGGAGTCCAACTCCTCCAAGAACTGAGCATCAGTTCTCCAATGCAAACCCTACATGGTTCTGAAACTCTCGCCACCAGAACGAACTACACAAAACACACTTGTGTGCACAACTCTCAACCTTCCTTCAGAGATCCAAGGCTAACAGGTGCTTTCTATAAGGCAACACTAACTTCTTGCAGAGATACAATCAACCAAAGGAACACCAAAAGTTCCAATCTCCACACGATACTCGAAGCTTCGACAACCTTGCTCTACTAAAGCATAACAATGCCAAACCAAACTTACTTTATACCAAGTGTGCTTACACATAAGGCGTCCAACTCCTCTCATAAGGCATCCTACCCATCTCATAGGCATCCAACTCGCCTCATAGGCATCCAACTCATCTCATAGGCATCCAACTCATGGTTCCCCTGCTGGACCGAACTCGCATCTACAATGCTCACTCAACTAAGGTTTAGGCACCTGAAGGTAGTGGACCGCACTACCAACCACAAAGATCTCTTGGCCTCAGCCCTAGCGTGAGACTCACACGCACTAACACTTACCAACCGTCAACCTGCTGACTTACTCAACCACCAGTAACACTGGGAAGAGGCTCCAGCTCCTCTCGAACATCCTTTCGCTTGTAGTCCTTCGACTACCACTGAACTAGCCCTCTTGCAAGACCTAAACAGGTGCAACTGCCATAAATGGATCCAAAGGCTAAAGGAGTGCGCTGAACTCCGGACGAATTATAGAACCATCTGTCCTACTCGTGCCAAACTCAGGTCTGAACCAGACTTAGTGCCAAAGCGGCACACCAACCAATGCACCTCAAGTGCCACTACTACCAAATCCACATCTTACTACAAATGGGGCCAACAAGGTCACAATCTCAAGTGACAAAACTCTGGCTAGGCATACAAGGGCTCAAAACTCAAACAACCATGCCTATGGCATCTCATCAAACTGAAGGCTCACGACCTACACTTACATCTCCACATGATGCTCAACAAAACTCTGGCCGGCTTTCTCAACATGCAGCAGCTAGCCCTACTCTAGGGGCTCACCAAAAGAAGAGTGCTCAACTCTACAAAACCACTGAGCAAACCACCAACGAATCAAGTCCGATGGGAACACTACTCGCTGCACCCTTAACCACAGGGTTCCAGCTTACTGGCTGCAAACGACAACACTTTACAAGAGCACAAAGATGCCTCTACATCCTCCACGAAGGCTACTAACTCTGCAGCCACTCACTGGGCAATCAAACAATCTGCTAAGGCTCAAGATCAACACTTGAGCTACCCAGGCTAGTCCACAAGGAGACCTGCTCCACAAGCATCCACATAAGCAAAGCCATAGCTAACTCCTCTCCTGGAGTGGTACTCCATGGCAAAACACCTCCACCCTCTCTCTAGGGGAAATAAACAGCTGGCCACACCGCAAGGGCCTACGGGAGTCTAATCTCTGCCTCTCTCTGGGATGGTGTCCCAGCGGTATCTGAATCTATCTCGATACCCTGACAAGCTGCAAACATACATCTTACACTGCGGGAAGTTGGCATGATGGTGCTCAGGACCCAAACCAACGACGAGTCAGAACCTGCTCGTCTCCGCTCCACAACACTAAACAAGGCATACACTAGATGAAAAGTATTGTAAATTCTTAACCCTTTCTTTAAAAAAGTAAACTTAGGCATACCTGATGACTGTCGAAGTGCTGGTGATCATGGGGAAAACGACCTACAACAACAAGTCAGTCTACAGAATCTATGACTCTGAGCTCTGATACCAACTGTAAAGACCCGACCCAAAAGGGGCTCTAAATGGGCCTTTACCCCAATGCATGCATTCAAAGTAAGGACAATATACAAATATGATTTCGGATTCCAATTAAAATTAAAACATTCAGCATTCAAACAGAAATCAATACAGTTTACTGAAACTTGTCCCTGTCTCCAAGCACCTGTTTCAGGACAAATACATTTCCAAAAGTTTACTCTGATCAGAGATTTATTAAAATCATTCTAAACCTTCTCAGATACAACAATGCTGGAATCCACAAAAACATTGGGAAAACATCCTAGGGCTCCGTGCCCGACTACATGCATTCAGGGGAAATAAAAAGACAAGAGTCATAATATAAAAGGTCAGAGATGACAGCAGGTTCCCATGATCACAGCTCCTCCTTCAGCCATCCTGTCTCGCACCTTGGTTACCTGTGGAAAACCACAAAATAAGGGTGAGTAACGAATTACTCAGTAAGAATCCCCAACTGGGGTACAATACGATATACATGGTCATCTAGATGAATGTATGCAAGCGATGAATATAAACACAGAATAGAGCACATAGCTTAAATCCACTTATAATCCTCGGATGCCAACTCAGGGTCTTAGTCTGGATAATCCACCACACAATACACCCTATACGAGAAACAAATCTCGGCCTCAGCCAGTCTATCATCGTTACGAAAGGTGCACTAGCTCAAGATCCCGAGGAGCTCTCCGGTCGACGCCAGTAATGAGCGTAGCGCGCACCGCATGCTACTGCGGACTGCGGAAGTGCGGGTCTAGTGGTAAGTTGCCCGAGTCCAGATTACCATGCCTAACTAAATCTCTCGGATGCGTGTCACCGACATAGGGGGTGTGAGACACGGACACGTGAACTATGTCGGCTGAACCACCGCACCGAGGCTAAGGAATCGGTCGTGGTAGGCTTACACCAGAAGTCGTCCTTGCCCTAATAGGTGGCAATCAAGGGCTACGGCCGAACACGCCGAGGACGTGCGTGCCGATCCGTGGGCGAGGCAATTCCAAGTCATCAGCCCTACCGTTGGGGCATTTAACAGTCTGCCACCCTCACCCAAGATTGCAGGGCCAGTTGTTAGGGTTAGCTAAACCCTAACGGGATCAGGGACGGAGTACCATCTCGTACGTCTCTGTCGTGGATGCAAGTTACGTTATGCATCAAGCCCGGATGATGCTACCTACCTGAACTCTAACCTATAATATCAACAACAAACAATCCAATACAATCCAATACATGCTCAACAGATACAAGGAACCTAGCATGATACTTCGAAGCAAGAACAGATACGAGCATGCCAGAACGGAACAACCTAGCATGGACTAACATGAGAAAGAACATAAGAAATCATGCCAGTCGGGAATTCAGAACAGAGCACCTATCACTAAACATGTTGATAAACACAAACAAGCATACAAACAACATCACATAATATATCGCAGGGCGAACACAACTCCGGTAAGAAATCCTTACCTGGCCGGGAGGCAACTACACACAAAATCCTAAGCTGCGATCGAACCCGAGCTAGCTACCGAGAACCTAACAAACACAATAATAATCACAATCCATAGGCCTAAATATAATAAAAATAAACAAGGCTCGGCTCGGGAGCAACTCACGCGGCGCGGCTGACACGCGGACGGACAGGCAACACGGCGAGGCTGCTCTGGGCGCTGGTGGGCGCAGAGGCTGCACGCTGGACAAGCGCAGGGGCGTGGGCTACGCGCGGACGGCGCTACGGCAGGCTCGCGGGCGCTTACGAGGAGCGAGTACGCGATGCGGCAGGCGCGCGACAACTGCGACGGGCGACCTGGGCGGCTGCGACGGGTGATCTGGGCGACTGCGACGGGGCTGGTGCGCGCGATCGAGCTGCTCGCAATCTGGGCGGCTTTGGCCGCGATCTAGGGTCGTCTAGGTGTCTGGGCGACTTCTTTCTGCTGCGCCTAGGCTGGCCGCTCAGTGGCTACTACTCACCGGGATGGCCTTACGATCTACGAGGCTGCAAGTGGAGAAGGAGCTCGGCTTGGGAGCTAGGGAGAAAAAGGTTGGGCGACCATGGATGTAACGGCCCAGGTTTTCATCCCGGTCTTCGAGGTATGCCCTGGGGGTATTTTGGTAATTTGGTCGGGCCGTCAGGGCCGTTTATGTCTTTTTCCAGTTGCTAAAATTATTGGATGGTATTATGTAAGTTTTTGAGGCTTTGTGGATGGGTTTGAGCATGGATAGATGCAAAAGTAAAAATATAGGAAATTTGTGTTGCGGTTGGGATTCGAACCTGGTCTCCGGAAAGCTTGTGAGGAGGCGTGCGATTGAGCTATGGAGAGCTCTTGTTACTCTTTCCGCGTCATATCTTAGTTACCCTTGGATCTTTGGAGTTTTGTGCATTTGGTTAAATGAAAAGAAATTAGGTTTTGTGTTTTCTTCCCCAAAACTCCATGGCGCCCAACCCTCTTCTCTCCCAAGCCCCTTGCCGTGATTTTCTTCCCTTGCACCCCGGCGCCGCTCCGGCCAGCCAAGCGACCAGTGAGCAGCCCGGTCGAGCAGCCAGCCCAGATCGCACCAGCGAAATTTCAGGCGCCAGCAGCGAAGTCGCCTGCACGCCAGCGCCCGAGACGCAGCCAGCGCCCAGCCGCCGTCGCAGCGCCAGCCAGAGAGCGCGGCAAAGACACCGACCATCGCGTCGCGTCGCGTCGTAACGCCGCGCGCACCGCACCGTTCGCCGCGCGCCAGCCACCGCCATCGCCAGGCCGAGCTCGCGTCCGCATCGCGGCCCGAGCGCCCGTCGTCCGCGTCTCGCGCCGCGCGCCCCTCTGCGTCTGCGCGCGTGCCGTCGCGTCTCGCGCCGCCAGCCAGCGTCGCGCCTAGCGCGCCATCCGCGCCCCCGCTTGTCCGTCTGCAGCGCAGCCAGCGCCAGATGTGCGCCCATTTGCCGCCATCGCAGCGCCAGTGTCGCCCATTTGCCGCCCATCGCCCATCCGCGCCCAGCCAGAAGCAGCCCCACCGTCTTTGCTGCCCGTCCACGTGTCGTGCCGCATCGCGTGAGTTGCTCCGGCAGCCGAGCCCTATTTATTTTATTATATTTAAGCCTTTAGAGTGTGATTATCATTGTTTTTGTTAGGTTCTCGGTAGCTAGCTCGGGTTCGATCGCAGCTTAGGATTTTGTGTGTAGTTGCCTCCGGCCTGTGGGATTTCTTACCGGAGTTGTGTGGACCTGCGATGTTCTATGTGATTGTTGTTTGTATGTTTTTTGTGATTATCAGCATGTATAGTTTAGGTGCTCATTTCAATTCCTGGACTAGCATGACTTCGTATGTTGTTCTCTCATGTTAGCCCATGCTAGGTTGTTCCGTTCTAGCATGCTCATATCTGTTCTTGCTTCGTAGTACCATGCTAGGTTCGTTGTATCTGTTGAGCACGTTTTGGATTGTATTGGATTGTATGTTATTGATATGATAGGTTAAAGTGTAGGTAGGTAGCATCATCCGGCTGATGCATAAAGTATCTTGCATCCATGGCGGGGGACGTCGAGACGATTCTCCGTCCCTGACCCCGTTTAGGGTTTAGCTAACCCGACCGGTAGGCCCCGCAATCTTGGGTGAGGGTGGCGATCGTTAAATGCCCCAACGGTCGGGATGATGACTTGGCATTGCCTCGTCCCGACGATCGGCACGTCCTCGGCGTGTTCGGCGTAGCCCTTGATTGCCACTGTTAGGGCAAGGACCGCTACTACGGTGTAAGCCTACCACGACCGGTTCCTTAGCCTCGTGTGCGGTGGTTCAGTGACGATATAGTTCACGTGTCCAGTCTCACACCCCTATGTCGGTGACACCGATCCGTAGATTTAGTTAGGCGTGGTGGATGGACATGGGCAGCTTGCCACTAGACCCGGCACCCCATAGTTCTGCAGAGCACGCGGTGCATGCTTACGCTCATTACAAGCCGACCGGAGAGCTCCTCGGGATCTTGAGCTAGTGCACCTTTCGTGTCGACGATGAGGCAGGCGAGGCCGAGACTTGGTTCTCGTATAGGCGTATTGTGTGGTGTGGATTATTCCGGACTAAGACCACTGAGTTGGCATCCGAGGTCCAAGTGTGGACTTAAGCTATGTGCTCTATTATGTGTTTATGTTCATAGCTTGCATACACTCATCTAGATGACCATGTGCATCGTGTTGTACCCCGGCCGGGGATTCTTACTGAGTAATTCGTTACTCACCCTTACTTATCTTTCAGGTAACCATGGCGCGAGGCAGGATGGCTGAAGGGGGAGCTATGATCATGGGAACGTGCTGTCGTCTCTGACTTTTTATTTCTATGACTCTTGTCTTTCATTTCCCCTGAATGCATGTAGCCGGGCACGGAGCCCTAGGATGTTTTCTGAATGATTTTGTGGATTCCCGCTTTATTGAATTTGAGGTTGTTTCAAATGTTTTAATAAATCTCTGATCAGAGTGTACGTTTTGGAAATGTATTTGCCTTGAAACAGGTGCTTGGAGACAGGGACAGGTTTCAAAGAAACTATATTGATTTCTGATTGAACCTTGATTGTTTTGTTTTAATTGGGAATCTGAAAACTTATTTGCATATTATCCTTTCCTTTGAATGCATGCATTGGGGTAAAGGCCTATTTAGAGCCCCTTTTGGGTCGGGTCTTTACAGTTGGTATCAGAGCTCAGAGTCATAGACTTTGTAGACTGACCTTTTGTTGTAGGTCGTCTTTCCCATGATCACCAGGCACTCAAGCGGGTCATCAGTGCGCCTAAGTTTTCTGTTTTAGAAAAGGGTTAAGAATTTACAATACCTTTCATCTAGTGTATGCCTTGTGTAGTGTTGTGGAGCGGAGACGAAGCGGTTCGACTTCTCGTTGTTGGTTTGGGCTTAGTGAGCCATCATGCCAACTTTCACAGCGATCGACAGCAGGTTTGTTTGGCGGCTTGTTGAGGTATCCGATAGATTCGGATGCCTGGAAACATCGTTCGAGAGGAAGCGAGCTTAGACTCCGTTGGCCATTTGTGGCCCGATTCTTTCTTTTTCCCCTAGTGAGAGGGTGGTGGTGCTTCGTGCGGTCGCCAAGATATGTTGATCGCACCCGGAGGAGCGGGCGCTTGGCATGTCCGACCGAGGAGTTGGACCGATCGTGTTGATGTTGAGGCCGCGTCCGAGGTTGTTAGGCCCGCATGCCGGTTGGCCCCCGGCGATTGAGTTGCCTAGAGGAGGGGTAGAGGCTAGCGGCGCCTCAGTGAGACTCCTTGAGCGAGTGTGCTCCAGCCATGAGAGATTTGATGGCGTGTCTTTAGCTATCGAGAGAGCGGAGACCCAGTATGCAGTTTGTAGCGCGTAGTGAGGAGTCCCGGGCACAGATAGCCCAAATGTGAGTTTGTTTCAAAGCATTTTCCTCCAAAGCTCTTGTAGCCGGAGGTTCCCGGAGGGCATGATCAAGCAGTTTATTCGGATGAGTTTGTTGGCGTTGATGGAGACGCCCGAGGTTGGCAAATGGATGCTGTAGAGCTCGATGTTTTAGTAAGTCCTCACCGCTAGTAGTAAAGTAGTTGGCCAGGTTTGAGTTTAGCATCCGTGTGTGGGATGCCCTGCTGCTCGAGAGGCCGAGGTGTGCCGTTCTGTCTTTATTTGGTTCATCGGATGGTGGTGGAAGTCCCTTGTGAGAGGTGGACTAGCGAGTCTCCACCGATCGCCCGATTGTTTGGCAAGTTGCCGTGTTAGTGGCTTGAGGCGGATGAAGGGTCATCTTTGCCCCCTTGCGAGCTCTTTGTTGTTTAACACCCCACTTCCTCGAGATGTGGATTTGGTAGTAGTAGCACTTGAGGTGCATTGGTTGGTGTGCCACTTTGGCACTAAGTCCGGTTCGAGCTTGAGCTTGGCTTGGGCATAGCGGATGGTTCTATGCCGTTCGGAGTTCAAGTACTCCTTTAGCCTTGAATCTGTTTATGGAAGTTGCACCCGTTTAGGTCGTGCGGAGGGCTAGTTCGGTGGTAGTCGATGGACTACAAGCGAAAAAGGATGCTCGAGAGGAGCCGAGCCTCTTCCCGATGTTTCCGGAGGTTGAGTAAGTCAAAGAGGTTGCCGGTTGGTAAATGTTAGTGCTTGTGAGTCTCACGCTAGTGCTAAGGCCAAAAGATTTTCTTTGTGGTTGGTAGTGCGGTCAACTACCTTCGAGGGCCTAAGGGCGAGGAGAGTTGAGCATCGTATATGCGAGTTTGGTCCAAAGAGGGATCCTGAGTTGGATGCTCATGAGATGAAATTTGGATGCCTATGAGGCGAGATGAGTGATGCCTTGCGAGAGGTTTTGGATGCCTTAGGGGTAAGCACCCTTGGTTGAGGCTTGGTACAAAGTAAGTTTGGTTTGGCATGATTATGCTTTGGTAGAGCAAGGTTGCCTCGACTTCGAGTATCGTGTGGAGATGGAACTTTTGGTGTTCCTTGGATATTTTGTATCCTCTGCCGGAGCTAGTGTTGCTTTTTGGGAAAAGCGCTTGTTAGTCTTGGATCTCTAAAGGAAGGTTGAGAGTTGTGCACACAAGTGTGTTTTGTGTGGTTCGTTAAAGTGGCGAGAGTTTGAGATCCATGTAGGGTTTGCTTTGGGGATCTAGTGCTCGGTTCTGGGAGAAGTTGGACTCGGATGGATGTTGTAAGGCTTTGGTTGAGGTGGTAAGGATACCGTGCTCGTGGTATCAAGTTGTTGCTTAGGCAAGATTTGTTAAGTTGGACCTAAGCTTGGTTGGTGGATCTTTTTGTTGATCGTTGGTTGGAGTTCGGTTGGAAACCAACAAGAGCGATGGTAGCTAAAGCCGCGTGGTTTCGATCGTCATGGTGAGAGAGTTGTTCGGATCCTTCCTTGGATAGGAGTTATGTTGTGGTTAATGTCCGAGTAGGAAGATGACGCGTGCAGTAGCGTTTCGGGTCCCCAAGGTTCCCAAGGTGTTGGAGTTGGCCACATGGTTGGGATGCCGCAATTGGAGTTGTTTGTTCAGCGATTGTCTGTTAGATCGTATGCCGGCGGTGTGTGTGTCGAGGGTTGCCGAAGAACCCTAGGTTGTGGAGAGCCTCTCCGAGCTCGATCGAGCCCAGCTAGTGAGTTTCATTGGCTAGCCGGAGGCGTGTAGTTTGTAGCCTCGGTGGAGTTGCTAGCGATCTTGGTAGACTAGCAAGCTAGTGTTTATTTGGAGTAAGTCCGGAGTGGTTTCGGTGTGGTGGCAAGTTGATGCTTGGTGTTGACCAAGGTGTGGATTGGAGTTGTTAGAGTTTAGTTTTGCTCGTGGGGCGAGTGGTTTGTACCATGTTGGTTGTTTCTCCTGTTTCGGGATGTTGAGTTGCCCCGTTTGGCATTTGGAGGTTCATCGAGATGGACCCTTGTTGCGCCTCGTGAGATTAGATGTTGTTGCTCTGGTGGAGCAAGGCAGTGGCGTATGTGGAGTTCTCTCTGTCCGTTGGTTGTCCGCTTGTAAGAGCCGCTTTCCTTCGGGAGTTGTCGAGTTACTCCCTTGGTCTTGGAGTTAATGGTGGAAGCGCTAGCTTGAAGGAAAAGTTTGTTGGCTGCTTGGAAGTAGTCGTTTGTCCGATTAAGCGGATTCTTGGATGGTGTTCTAGAGGCTTGCAGTAAAGGTTGTTCTGCCTCTTGTGAGTGTTTGGCCAAGATTTGGTTCGTTTGTTGTTTTGAGAGCTAGTTCGGTTCTAGCTGGAGGGCGTTGCCCTAAGGTCTTGTTCCTAGTCAGTAAGTTTTGGGAGTTGACCCCTCCCTCGTGATTGAGCAAGTCTTTGTTTGTTTCGGTTTGGTGGTCCGATTGGTTGAGTTTTCTCTTGGGTGTTGCTTCCAAGAGAGTTGGTTCTTGTTGCCTTGGGTTTGAGCAAGTCGGCGAGCGTGTGTGGAGTTCGTTGCCCTTACGGGTTTGCTTGCTTTGGGAAGTCGTTTCCGTTTGGCGAGAGTCGACTTAGCTCCTGAGTTGTGTAGTCGATCAGAGTAGCGCATCGGTCAGCCCAGCGAGAGGGTCCCTGCTTTGTGTTGTTAGCAAACAAGAGTTGTTTGTTCCCGCAAGGGCGGAGGCGAGCCAGTAAGAGTTGAGTTGTTACGGCAAGTTGTTGGTTCTTTTGGGGATTGAAGATTTCCTTTCCCTCTAGCCTCTGTGGTGGTTGAGTTGCTCTTTGGATGCCACCTCGGTGATAGCTTGCGAGGTAGTCTTGCGGATTCGTGTGGCCCGAGGATCCGTAAGCTTTGAGGTTGTCGTTATCCGTTTTCCTTGTGAGGTTTTGGGAGTGGAGCTTACGTTTGGAAGATGAGTTAGGCTTAGGCTTAAAGGGAAGTCCTTTGAGTAGCCGCTGGATTTTAAGAGTTGAGTAGTAGCTTGGAGGCGGCGTTGCTCGTTATAAGTTTGGGTTGAGTTCTCTTTGAGCAAGCCCTTCTCGGGCTTTGTTCCTAGTTGTTGTGAGTTCCCGTTGGCGTTAGTAGAGCCGCGTTTGATTGAGTTGGCACGAGGTGCCGTGGCATTAGTTGGTAAGTTGTTGAGCCGCTTTCCTCAAGGTGTTGTGTCGCAGAGATAGGCTGCGTGATGGTTTAGTCCTTGCTTCCCGAGTTTTCCTTGAGAGGAATGTTGGATGTTCCTTGCCTGGCGATTTTCTCCTTAAGATGGTTGCTTAAGTGTTGTGGTCGTGTTCTGGTTGGAGAAGTTTGTCTTTTTGGATCAGTCGCCAGTTGGTGGTTCGTTTGTATCTCGTTAAGAAATCAGAGTCAAGGTTTGAGGTTTGTTGGTCTTTTGTGAAGTAAGAGTAGGCCGTTTAGTTTTGGAATCTGGAAGGTTCGGTTGTTTGGCTTGATTTGTTGTAGGGTTGAGTTTGTTTGTTGACAATTGTGCACGGTGTTTTTACGTGTCGATGTTGGGGCGGCATGTGCCGGACCCATTGTTCATTGTGGACTTTGAGCCTTTGCGGTGATTGAGGTTTGAGCTTCAAGGGGAAGCCTGTGTGAGTATATTCGGGTCTTTGAGGCGTAGACGCGTTGCATAATCGTGGGATCCGTTTGGTGAAAGTTCGGTGGAGGAGTCGAGTTCGAGGAGGCCGCTTGTGGCGGGAAGACGGGATGAGATTGCGGTATCTGTCTTTGTTTGATCTTAAGGACTTTCGAGGACGAAAGTCATAAAAAGGAGGGAATATTGTAACGCCCGAGTTTTCATCCCGTCTTCGAGGTATGCCACGGGGGTATTTTGGTAATTTGGTCGGGCCGTCGGGCCGTTTATATCTTTCCAGTTGCTAAAATTATTGGATGGTATTATGTAAGTTTTTGAGGCTTTGTGGATGGGTTTGAGCATGGATAGATGCAAAAGTAAAAATATAGGAAATTTGTGTTGCGGTTGGGATTCGAACCGGGTCTCAGGAAAGCTTTGAGGAGGCGTGCGGTTGAGCTATGGAGAGCTCTTGTTACTCTTTCCGCGTCATATCTTAGTTACCCTTGGATCTTTGGAGTTTTGTGCATTTGGTTAAATGAAAAGAAATTAGGTTTTGTGTTTTCTTCCCCAAAACTCCATGGCGCCCAACCCTCTTCTCTCCCAAGCCCCTTGCCGTGATTTTCTTCCCTTGCGGCCCCGAGCGCGCCGTCAAGCCAGCCAAGCGACCAGTGAGCAGCCCGGTCGAGCGGCCAGCCCAGATCGCACCAGCGCCTCAGCGCCAAAGCGCCAGCCGCCCAGACGCCTGAGCGCCAGCAGACGCAGCCTCAGCGCGCCAGCCCGTCGCCGCCGCCGCCAGAGGCGCGTCGCGGCACCGACCAGCCCTCCGTCGCGTCGCGTCGTAGCGCCGCCGATCGCTGCCGCCCGCCGCGCGCGCCAGCTCCTACGCCATCGCCACCGAGCTTCGCGTCCGCGCTCGCGCCCGAGCCCCGTCGTCGCGTCGCGCCGCGCGCCCCTCTGCGTCTGCGCGCGTCACCGTCGCGTGTCCCGTCCCAGCGCGTCCGCGCCTAGCGCGCCATCCGCGCCCAGCGCTGTCCGTCTGCGCGCAGCCAGCGCCAGATGTCGCCCATTTGCCGCCATCGGCGCCCGATGTCGCCCATTTGCCGCCATCAGCGCCATCCGCGCCGCGCCAGAATTTCCCACCGTCTTTGCTGCCCGTCCAGCGTGTCGGCCGCGCATCGCGTGAGTTGCTCCGGCCGAGCCCTATTTATTTTATTATATTTAAGCCTTTAGAGTGTGATTATCATTGTTTTTGTTAGGTTCTCGGTAGCTAGCTCTTGTTCGATCGCGAGCTTAGGATTTTGTGTGTAGTTGCCTCCCGCGGTAAGGATTTCTTCTACGAGTTGTGTGACCCTGCGATGTTCTATGTGATTGTTGTTTGTATGTTTTTTGTGATTATCGGCATGTATAGTTTAGGTGCTCGTTGAATTCTCGACTAGCATGACTTCGTATGTTGTTCTCTCATGTTAGCCCATGCTAGGTTGTTCCGTTCTAGCATGCTCATATCTCTGCTTCTTGCTTCGTAGTACCATGCTAGGTTCGTTGTATCTCATTGAGCAC
This sequence comes from Sicyos edulis, assembly GCA_036507275.1. Lineage (NCBI taxonomy): Eukaryota > Viridiplantae > Streptophyta > Magnoliopsida > Cucurbitales > Cucurbitaceae > Sicyos > Sicyos edulis. The sequence continues at coordinate 18,886,754 of CM071854.1, forward strand.
GTTTTGGATTGTATTGGATTGTATGTTATTGATATGATAGGTTAAAGTGTAGGTAGGTAGCATCATCCGGGCCCGATGCATAAAGTATCTTGCATCCATGGCGGGGGCGTCGAGACGAGTTCTCCCCACGGACCCCGTTAGGGTTTAGCTAACCCGCCGGTGAGGCCCCGCAATCTTGGGTGAGGGTGGCGGTCGTTAAATGCCCCAACGGTCGGGATGATGACTTGGCATTGCCTCGTCCCAGACGGTCGGCACGTCCTCGGCGTGTTCGGCCGTAGCCCTTGATTGCCACTGTTAGGGCAAGGACCGCTACAGTGTGTAAGCCTACCACGACCGGTTCCTTAGCCTCAGTGCGGTGGTTCAGTGACATAGTTCACGTGTCCAGTCTCTCACACCCTATGTCGGTGACACCGATCCGGAGATTTTAGTTAGGCGTGGTGGATTGGACATGGGCGGCGCTTGCCACTAGACCGCACCACCCCATAGTGTCCTGCGAGTAGCACGCGGTGCATGCTTACGCTCATTCTGGCGCCGGCCGGAGAGCTCCTCGGGATCTTGAGCTAGTGCACCTTTCGTGTATCGGCAGTGAGACAGTGAGGCCGAGACTTGGTTCTCGTATAGGGCGTATTGTGTGGTGTGGATTATTCCGGACTAAGACCACGAGTTGGCATCCGAGGTCCAAGTGTGGACTTAAGCTATGTGCTCTATTATGTGTTTATGTTCATAGCTTGCATACACTCATCTAGATGACCATGTGCATCGTATTGTACCGATCGAGGATTCTTCTTGAGTAATTCGTTACTCACCCTTACTTATCTTTCGGGTAACCATGGCGCGAGCGGGGATGGTGAAGGGGAGCTATGATCATGGGAACGTCTTTGTCGTCTCGACTTTTTATTTCTATGACTCTTGTCTTTCATTTCCCCTGAATGCATGTAGCGAGACACGAGCCCTAGGATGTTTTGAATGATTTTGTGGATTCAGCTTTATTGAATTTGAGGTTGTTTCAAATGTTTTAATAAATCTCTGATCGAGTGTACGTTTTGGAAATGTATTTGCCTTGAAGCAGTGCTTGGAGACAGGGACGAGTTTTCAAAGAAACTATATTGATTTCTCGATTGAACCTTGATTGTTTTGTTTTAATTGGGAATCTGAAAACTTATTTGCATATTATCCTTTCCTTTGAATGCATGCATTGGGGTAAAGGCCTATTTAGAGCCCCTTTTGGGTCGGGTCTTTACAATGGAGTTTGGAGAAGAAGACCCAAAACCCTATTTTCTCTTCTTTTAAACAAATGCACCAAAACTCCAAAGATCCAAGGGAAACTAAGATATGACGCGGAAAGAGTAACAATAACACCTGGTGGCTCACATGGCAAGGCTCTCCTCTAGCACACAAGGCCATCCTGGCTCGAACCCTGGCTACAACACAATTTTCCTTTATTTTAACTTTTGCATCTATCCTTGCTCAAACCCATCCACAAAGCCTAAAAAACCTACATAAACCCATCCAATAATGTAACGGCCCAGTTTTCTATTTCGGTTTCGCAGGTGTTTCCAGTTCATTATTCGGATGTTCGGATGGGCCGTTAGAGCTATCTGAACCCTTAGGGGTATTTTGGTCTTTTGCTCCCAGGAGCCGGGTATGTGGATTTTCAGGACTTCGGGGTCCTTCCTGTCTTCGTCGAGGCTTGATTGTTGTTGGTTGCAAGACCCAAGGAGTTTGGGCTAGTTGTTTAGAAGTTTGGGAGCATTTTGGATAATGGCAAAAATTATTTATTATTTAAGTGTTTACTTTGGGTTTTGAACCCTTGCCCTGGATGGTGAAGTGGAAACTTGGATTAAATGAGTTTTTATTTAGGAGGAAAGACGTTTCAGCCGGGTCTCGAAGAAGGAAGCCTTGGGAAGGGATTTTAGGCCTATTTAAAATAAGAAAAGGAAAGAAAATCCCATTCCCCTTGTTTTTGCAACTCTCTCTCTCTCTCTCTCTCTCTCTCTCTCTCTCCAAACCCTAGCAGCATCAAGCCTTGGAACGAAGCCAAGGAGCCCAGCCGAGCCACCACACACGAGTCGTTCGATGCACTGCGTCACCCGACCTAGCGCGCACCGCCTTGCACCAGTCGCTCGGTCCACTCATTGCCCGGCCGTCGCCGCCTCTACTTCGCCGCGACGTCGCTCGCTGCGCCTAGCCTCGCGCTCGCGCCGCGCTGCTCAAGTTCGCATCGAGACGCGTCGCGCGCGCCCCACCCAGACAGCGTCGTCGTCGTCGCGCCGCTCAGTAGCGTCTGCTCGTCGTCTTGCCGTGCGCCCGAGCGATGCTTTCGGCGTCAGCGCCAGGCGCCAGCGCCCTGCTTTGCACCAGCCAGCGCCCATCCTGCCCACAGGCTGCCAGAGACCCCGTGACTTCGCCGTTGGTATTCCCGAGTCTTTTCTCTTTTGTACCCTAAGGCTGTGGTTCTTTGTTTATTTAATTAGGATGTTTTATTAAATGCTTAGGTTGTTCGGGTTCGCTTAGGAGCTCGAAAGTTGCTTCTTGACTCGTGATAGCTATTTTTCCAATTGTTTCCAGGTAAGGATTCCTTACCCGGGGTTGTGTGGACCCTGCGAATACTTTGATAGCATGTTGATTATTGTGACTGTACTAGTTTCTAGTGGATAGGATTCATGCTTGCTTTTGATTTCGTGTTCGTGTTATGTTTGCGTTTCGTTAGTTCCATGCTAGGGTTTTCCTATCCTGACATATCCATGCTTCATGTTGTATTCTATTAGTTCCATGCTAGATTCTTCCATCCTGACATATCCATGTTTTCCGTTGTATGCTGTTAGATCCATGTTAAGGCTAGACGTATGAAGTATGGTGTAGAAGACCGTAGGAGTAACTAGTATAGGTCACGCTCGGGTAAGACCCCGATGGAGTCTGGAGGTGTAAGACCCTGACGGGAATCCTAGGTGTGTAAGGCCCCACTGGGCATCACTGAGTCTGGAGGTGTAAGACCCTGACGGGCATCCTAGGTGTGTAAGGCCCCACTAGGCATCACTGAGTCTGGAGGTGTAAGACCCTCACGGGCATCCTAGGTGTGTAAGGCCCCACTGGGCATCACTGAGTCCTAGGTTGTGTAAGGCCCGAAGGGCATCGAAGTGTAGAACCTAGGATAGGCTGTAGATGAAAGCCCTCGAATAGGCTTGCTCTAGAAGTTGCTCATAGCCTAATTCAACCGTTTCTGCTCTAAGTCATTGTATGGTTGCATGTCCTTGTGCTAAATGAGATGTTTTAAGTATTGTACCCGGTTGGGGATTCTTCTTGAGTAACTCGTTGCTCACCCTTATTTTCTGTGGTTTTCCACCGAGGGTAACTTGGGACAGAGGTTTGGATGGCTAGGAGGAGGTCTTTGGATGATCATGGATAGTCGACTCTGAGTTGCACGTTTCTTTTAATGTTTTTATGATTTAGCATGTAGTGGGACTTGGGTCCCAGGAAAAAACACTCAAAAACTATTTTATGTTTCTCAAACTGCTTCCTTTGATTTGTTTTAAGAAATCTTGATCAGTCACTTATTTATTATTGGTTTTATTTATTGGAACTATGGTTTTTGTTTTAAATTGTTGATTACAAGGTTTTAAATTGGGAACTCTGAATGATGTTTTCCATTCTTAATCATGCATGCTAAGTAAGGATCTAGGTTAGAGACCGTTTCTCGGGTCGGGTCCTTACAAATAATTTTAGCAACTAGAAAAAGACATAAACGGCCCTGACGGCCCGACCAAATTACCAAAATAACCCTAGGGCATACCTGGAAGAACGGGATGAAAACCTTGGCCGCTACATAGATGACCATGTATATCATATTGTACCCCGGTTGGGGATTCTTACTGAGTAATTCGTTACTCACCCTTATTTTTGTGGTTTTCCACAGGTAACCAAGGTGCGAGACACGATGGATGTAGAAGGAGCTGTGATCATGGGAACCAGCTATCAAACTCTGTTTTTATGTTATGACTCTTTATGTTTTTGTTTCCTCTGAATGCATGTAACCGGGCACAGAGCCCTAGAATGTTTTCTGAATGTTTTTACGGATTCCAGCATTGTTGCAACTGTTGAAAGTTTTGAATGCTTTAATAAATCTCTGATCAGAGTAAACTTTTGGAAACGTATTTATCTTGAAACAGTGCTTGGAGACGAGGGGACGAGTTTGAAATTGTTTTGACTTTGAATTGAATGTTTGAATGTTTTGGTTTTAATTGGAATCTGAAAGCCATTCCTGCATGTTGTCTTTAACTTTGAATGCATGCATTGAGGTAAAGTCCCATTTAGAGCCCCTTTTGGGTCGGGTCTTTACAGTTGTCTTAGCCGAGAAGTTCAGTTGGATAGGATTCAGTGGAGATTTCCTAGAGCTGTTTCGTCTTAGGACTTTCGGGGGTGAAAGTCTTAAAAGGAGGGAGTATTGTAACGGCCCAATTTTCTATTCGGGGTTTTCAGGTGCTTTCAGTTCAAGATTCGGTTAATCGATTGGGCCGTAAGAGCTATTTTAACCCTTAGGGGTATTTTGGTCTTTTGCTCCCAGGGCAGGATTTGTGGGTGTTCAGGATTCCAGGGTCACCCCTGCCTTTGTCGAGGCTTGATTGTTGTTGGTTGCAAGACCCAAGATGTTTGGGCTAGTCGGTTGGAAATTAGGAGGAGGTTTGGGTTTTGGCAAAGTTATTGTTAAGTTTAGTGCTTCCTTTGGGATTTGAGCCCTTGCCCTTAATGTTAATTTGGGAGTTTGAATTAAGTGAGTTTTATTTTGGAGAAAAGTTGCTTCAGCCGGGTCTCGAAAGAGGAAGCTTTGGGAAGGGATTTTAGACCCACTTAAATTAGGAAAAGGAAAGAAAATCCCTCTTTCCCCCTTGTTTTTTTTTCTCTCTCTCTCTCTCTCTCTCCCTCTCACCAAACCCGAGCCCCCAACCCAAACTCTAGCCGCCAGCCGCGCGCGCACCCCTTCGCACCAGGCAACCTAGCCGCGCCGCACCAGGCAGCCTGTGCGTTGTCTCAGCGCCGCCCCGCACCAGGTCGCTCAGCCCCAGCCTCGCCCAGTTGTCGCACGCCCGGCATCGCTCGACGCCGCTCACTGCCGCCCAGCCCCGTCGCCTGCGCCGCGCGCCATTCTGCAGCCCAGATGCGTCGTCTGCGAGCCCGCTACAGCTCGTCTGCTCGCCTCACCGCGCGCCTGCTCTAGGGCGTCTGCTCGCCAGCGCCCTACGCCAGCGCACAGCCTGCCCTGCTGTGTTAGATGGCTCGAGCCTTGTGGCTTCTCGAATGGTAATTCCCGAGTCTTTTCTCCCTTGGGCCGTAAGCTGTTGGCTGCTGTTTATTTGATTAGGTTGTTTTTATTAAATGCTTAGGTTGCTCGGGTTCTCATAGAAGCTCGAGGGTCGCTTGGTTGATTTGTGATAGTTATTTCTGCTTGTTTCCAGGTAAGGATTCCTTTCTACCGTTGTTGTGTGGACCTGCGATATTATCATGATGTGCCTTGTATGCTTGTTGGTATTATTATGAGCATGATAGTGATAAGCGCGACTATGATTGATCTCTTGCTAGCATGTTTGTCTGATTGTACATGTTAGTGCCATGCTAGGTTTGTTCTTCCAGCATGCTTATGATTCATGTTTTAAGTTCGTAGTATCATGCTAGGTTAAGTGTGATTGATGTGGATTATTGTTTGTTAGCCAGGAATCATTTACTCTGTACTCTTAGCTAGTATAGTAGGGTTTGTCATCATCCAGGTGAGGCGGACATAACGTACTTTATCCCCACCCGATCGGGAGTAGAGAAAGCATAACGTACCTTGCTTCCCCGGCGCCGATGTGGATTTAGCTACGCGCATCGGCGCAAGCCTGGTTTGTAGCTGCTAGAGCGGAACCCGTCCAACGGTGCAAGCTGCCTTGGCGGTTCTTAGCCAGTCGGTGGTACGATGCGCACAGATGAGTGCGAGGGCCTCGCACTCGTGTTCGGTGACACCGCCAGAGTCTTTAGGCATGAGTACACGGCCCGTGTAGTTTGTACTTAGGCCCCACATTTATGCCGGTTGCTCTGGCATGCGGTGTGTGCGCCACAGCGTTAGTCGCCGGTTTGGAGAGCTCCCCACGGCTAATGTTCGTGAGTACACGGTTCCTTCCAGTTTAGAGCCGGACTTGGGTACTCTCAGATAGTCCGGTTTTATTAGCGAGGTAAGAGGCCTTTGAGGACACCCGTTGGGATTGGTTTTTGAGCTAATCATTTGGTCGAGGGAGAAAGACCCTCGAGGGTGTCAGACATCTATTGGGATCGGTTCTTGAGCTGATCATTTGGCTGAGGGAGAAAGACCCTCAGTGATGTCTCGGGATTGGTTAAGAGAACCAATCATTAGGCGGAATCTGAGACTTAGAGGACTCGGTTTTACTGGTAAGCTCGTTGAGCTATGAACTGTGTTGGTAACTATTTGCATGTATACTAGGGTTCTAGATGATTGATGTATCGTATTGTACCCTGGTTGGGGATTCTTACTGAGTATGTTTATACTCACCCTTATTTCTGTGGTTTTTCCACCAGGTAACTTGTGACAAAGACAGGGGCGGCTAGCGGAGGAGTGATTGATCATGGAGCTGCCGGCACTCTGTTATTTGTTATTTGCATTATTTATTCAGCATGTAGATGGACAGGAGTCCTAGGGGAATATTGTTAAGTTGTTTTAAACTGTTTTGAGTGTTCTTTTATAAATACTGGCCAGGCTTGTTTTTACTCTGTTGGATTTGCTTAATGAAAATTGTTGGTTATGTTTTAAGTGTTCCTCGTTTTCAAATGTTTTGTAAAGTTTTAAAATATGAGCACTAAACCGCTTGTTGACATATTTTAACTTGCATGCAGAGTGAGGACCCAGGTTTAGGACCGTATTTTGGGTCGGGTTCTTACAATACATGCAAACAAAACGAGCTCAGAAGCAACAAGTTGTCTCAGGCTAACGCCGATCTAGGAATTGCCTATTCAAGGACTTACAACCTCAACCTACACTAGCTTCTACACCTTGATGCCCATCAGGGTCTTACACAACCTAGGACGCGATGATGCCCATCGGGGTCTTACACCTGCTAGACTCAGTGATGCCCATCGAGGACTTACACACAAGGATGCCCATCGGGGTCTTATTCCACAATTCAATGATGCCCATTGGGGTCTTACACATACGAATGCCCATCGGGGTCTTGCACCTCTAGCCATCAATGCCGCCCAACGGGGTCTTACACATCTTGTAAGAACCCGACCCAAAATACAGTCCTAAACCTAGGTTCTCACTCAGCATGCAAGTTAAATATTTCACCGAGCGGTTTAGTGCTCATATTTAAAACCTTTCAAAACATTTAGAACGGGGAATGCTTAAAACATAATCAACAACTTTGTTTAAGAAAACCAACGAAGTAAAACAAGCCTGGCCAGTATATATAAAAACATTCAAAACAGTTCAAACAACTTTTTATAATGTTTCCCCTAGGACTCATGTCCATCTACATGCTGAACAAATATGCAAACAATAAAGATGAGTCTTGCGGCTCCCCATGATCAATCGGCTCCCTCCGCTAGCCGTCTCGGTCTTTGTCCCCAAGTTACAGTGGAAAACCACAGAAATAAGGGTGAGTATAAACATACTCGGTAAGAATCTGGCCGGGTACAATACGATACTTCAATCATCTAGCACCCTAGTATACATGCAAACATTTACCAACACGGATCATAGCTCAACGAGCTTATAAAGCGAGAATCTGGAATCCTCGGAAGTCTCCTACTTCCGGCCTAATGATTGGCTCTCATAACCAATCCGGGACATCTCAGAGGTCTTTCTCCTCGGCCAATTGATCGACTCAAAAACCGATCCCAAAGATGTCAGACACCCTCGAGGGTCTTTCCCCTCGACCATATGATCGACTCAAAAGCCAATCCCAATGGGTGTCCTCAAGGGCCTCTTACCCTCGCTATAAATCTGGACTATCGGAGAGTACCCGAAGTCCGGCTTTAAACAGGAAGGCGGTGTACTCACGAACATTAGCCGGGAGCTCTCGAACCGGCGACTAAAGCGTGTCTTGCGCACACCGCATGCTCTTCTCGCAACCGGCGTAAATGCGGGGGCCTAAGGGCAAACTACGCGGGCAGTGCACATGCCTAAGACTTCGGAAAGCGGTGTCACTGGACCGCGATGAGTCGAGGCCCTCGGCACTCATCTCTGCGACTGTACCACCAGACACTGAAGCTAAGAACCGGCCAAGGCGAGGCTTGCACCGTTGGCGAGGTTCCGCTCTAGCGAGCTACAAACTGGGCTTATGCCGATGTGGTAGCTACATCCATATCGGTGTCGGGGAAGCAATGTACGTTATGCTTCGCTCTACTCGGCCACCGTGGTGGGACAAGGTGCGTTATGTCCGCTCTCGGCCTCTAGATGATGACACCCTAACACACTAGCTAGAGTATAGAGTAAACGATTCTGGCTAAACATACATAATCATCATCAATCATACATAACCTAGCATGATACTACGAACTTAAAGCGAGAATCTCAAGCATCTTTGGAAGAACAATCCTAGCATGGCACTAACATGTACAAACAAGCAAACATGCTAGCGAGAATGCAATCACAAGCTTTCCTATCCACTAATCATGTCCATAAAAGTAAACATGCATATAAGGCACATTCAAGAAAGCATCGCGGTCCACACAACCACGGTAAGGAATCCTTACACGAAACAAGTGGAGAATGGCTATTACAACCAAAAAGACCCTCGAGCTAAATCTGAACTCGAGCAACCTAGGCATAAGTAAAGCATCCTAAGTAAATATCAAGTGACCAGCAGCCTTAAAAAAACGAAAGGGAAACGGCTCGAGAATTACCAACCGAGAGGACACGAGCTCTCGGCAGCAAGAGGGTGAGGTATTCTTTGGTGCAGCGAGAAGCTGGGCGCTGGCCTCGGCTCGGCGGCAAAGCGAAAGACGCGCTGGCGCTGGCGAGGCGCGCGCGGCGCTGGCGTCTGGCGTCTTGGCGGGGACAGCGATCGTCACGAGTCGCGGGCGCGCAACGGCAACGCGTCGGCTGCGAGGCGGCGCGCGAGCGAGCGGGCTCGGCCCAGGTTGGCGCGTAGCGAACGCTCTGAACTTCTTTGCGTGACGAGCTGCAGGCGAAGTGAGCGTCGGCCGCGGCGTCGAGCGATGATGGGTGTCGCGACGGTGGGGCTTCGGTCGGCGTGCGTGTGGTGGCCGGGCGAAGCGGTGGCGGGCGATCATCTGCGGGTGGCTGGGCGGGTGTGGTGCAGTGCGGCGCAGGGGCGTGCGGGCGGTGTGGTCTGCGGTGTGCGGCGCGGGTGTGGTGCGATGGACGGTGCGTGCGGGCTGGGTGGCTCGGTGGGTGGTTCGATGGTGTGGCTAGGGCTGCTCGGCTAGGGTTTTAGGAGAGAGAGAGAGAGAGAGAGACGGCCAACAAGGGGAAAAATAGGGGTTTCTTGATTTTTCCTTCTCTTCCTTATTTTAAATAGGGTTAGGAAACCTAAAATTCCCTTCCCAAGGATTTTTCTCTTGCGGGTCCCGGCTAAAGAAATTCTTTTCTCTTTTTAGATCAAATTCTTATTTAAAACTCCAATTCCACCATCTAGGGCAAGGGTTCAAATCCCAAAGGATCCAATTAATTCCCAATTAATTTTGCTATTAACCGGGAAGGGAAACGGGGCCGTTACACATCTAGGATGCCCATCGGGGTCTTACTCCAGCTATCAATGATGCCCATCGGGGTCTTACACATACGGATGCCCATCGGGGTCTTACACCTCTAGCCATCAATGCTACCCAACGGGGTCTTACTCATCTAGGATGCCCATCGGAGTCTTACTCCAGCTAGAATCACGGAGATGCCCATCGGGGTCTTACACTCCCTAGCAACCTTATGACGCCCATCAGGGACTTACACATAAGCCAACAGTGTAGTGCCCATCGGGGACTTACATACACTAGCAACGCATTGGTGCCCATCGTGGACTTACCCAAGCGAAACCTAAACTTACAACCCCTAACGGTCTCCTAAGTACAGGGACACAAACTAGCCTAACAATCAGACAATCAACATTTCCTGTCTAACCCTAGCAAGAAACCAACGAGAATCTGAGCAGAAACATGGATATGCCAGGGTAAGGAAAGTCCCTAGCACGATACTACGAACTCAAGCAGGAATCAAAAGCATGCTGGAAGAAAAAACCTAGCATGGCACTAACATGAACAAAAAGCAAACATGCTAGCAAGATTTCAAACACAAGCTGTCCTATAGCTAACATGCTCATAACAGTAGCCAAGCATACAAGTCATAATCCTCAATGCATCGCAGGGTCCACACAACCACGGTAAGAAATCCTTACCTGGAAACAAGCAGAGAATAACTACCACAACCAACAAGCGACCCTCGAGCCTCTAAGTGAACCCGAGCAACCTAAGCAAACAATAAAAATCATCCTAATTAAGCAAACAACAACTAACATCTTAAGGTCCAAAAGAGTGGAGGCTCGGGAATTACCAACCGAGAAGGCTCTCGACAGCAAGGGGCAGGCAAATTGAGCTGCAGAGGCGAGCGAGTTAGGCGAGCCGGCGCGCGCGAGGACGGAGCGCACGGCGACAAGGATGGCGCGTTAGGTGGGCGAGCGACGCGCGCAGCGGTGAGTGAGCGTCTAGCGCGCGATCACGGGTATCTTTGGGGCGTCTGGGCGCGATGCAAGAGTATGTTCTTTGGCGTCTGGGCTGCTCGGTGGCTGTCTGACGACAGCGAGGCTGCTTCTTCTTTGGTGCTGTGCTGGGGTGGTGCACGCAGGCGGCGGCGGTCCGATCTTGTTGGTGCGGCTCTGCTGGTGCGACGGCCTACTGCTGGTTTTGGCTCTCGGTTCTTGATTCTTGGAGGACGGCAAGGTGAGAAATAGGGCTCCTTCCCTTCTTTTCCTTTTTCCTAATTTTAAATAAGCCTAGGTGATCTAAAATCCCTTCCCAGGGCTTTCCTCCTTCGAGTCCCCGCTGAGACAATCTTTTCCTTGTAAAATAAAACTCATTTAAATCAAGCTTCCAACTTACCATTAGGTCAAGGGTTCAAATCCCATTGGAGGCACTTTAATTAACATTATTTTTGCTAATAACCAAATCACCTCAAAATTTCCAAACAACTAGTACCAACTTCTTGGGTCTTGCAACCAACAACAATCAACCTCGATAAAGGGCAGGAAATACCCTGGAATCCTAAAAATCCACAAACCCTGACCGGGGAGAAAAATGACCAAAATACCCCTTAGAGTTAAAATATCTTTAACGGCCAAACCGAACAACCAAATATTGAACCGGAAACACCTGATAAACAGGAATAGAAAACTGGGCCGTTACACGTAGTTAGACTTGTAGGGTTTGTCATCATCTAGAGGCTGAGAGTGGACGTAACGTACGTTGTCTCCACCGGTCGGGAGTTAGAGCGAAGCATAACGTACCTTGCTTCCCCCCGCAGCCGATGTGGATTAGCTACCACATCGCCATAAGCCTAGTTTGTAGCCTGCTAGAGCGGAATCTTGCCAACGGTGCAAGCCTACCTTGGCCGGTTATTAGCTTCAGTCGGTGAGTACAGTGCCTGAGATGAGTGCCGAGGGCCTCGCACTCGTGTTCAGTGACACCGCTTCCGAATCTTTAGGCATGCGTACCTGGCCTGCGTAGTTTGTACCTAGGCCCCCACATTTACGCCGGTTGAAGCAGCATGCGGTGTGCGCGCACACGCGTTAGTCACCGGTTCGGAGAGCACCCCCGTGCTAATGTTCGTGAGTACACCAGTTCCTTTTAGTATAAAGCCAGACTTCGGGTACTCTCCTGACAGTCCAGATTTGTTACCGAGGGTAAGAGGCCCCTTGAGGACACCCATTGGGATTGGTTTTTGAACCGATAGTATGGTCGAGAGAGTAACACCCTCTAGCGTGTCTGACATCTTTTGGGATCGGTTTTTGAGCAGATCAATTGGCCGAGGGAGAAAGACCCTCGGAGATGTCCCAGGATTGGTTTTGAGGACCAATCATTAGGCCGGAAGTAGGAGACTTCCGAGGACTCCAAATTTTCCTTGTAAGCTCGTTGAGCTAAGATCTGTGTTGATATCTATTTGCATGTGTACTAGGTTGCTAGATGATTGAATACATCGTATCGTACCCCGGTCGGGGATTTCTTACTGAGTATGTTTATACTCACCCTTACTGTGGTTTTCCACCAGGTAACTTGGGACAGCACCGGGCCGACCCGAAAAATGGTTCTAAACCTAGGTCTTTACTCAGCATGCAAGAGAAAAGCAAAAATGACCCAACCAGGGGTCGAATTGAAAAACTTTTCAAACATAAGAGTGGAAAACATTAAAGCAAACTAAATATTCATTAAGCAAAACCATTCAAGTTAAAAAAGTGACTAATCAGTACTTTTCTTAAAAACATAAAAGATAGTTCAATGCTACGATGAATAAGTTTTCCCTACGGACACATGTCCAACTACATGCTGAAATCAAACATAAAAGTAAAGACACAGCAGTGTCAGTGGCATCCATGATCTCTCGGCTCCCTCATTCTAGTGCCTCGGTCTTTGTCCCAAGTAACTTGGTGGAAAGCCACAGTAAGGGTGAGTATAAACATACTCAGTAAGAATCCTCGACCGTGGTACGATACGATGCAATCAATCATCTAACAACCTAGTACACATGCAAACAGATATCAACATGGAGCTTAGCTCAACGAGCTTAGAAGGCAAATATGGAGTCCTGGGAAGTCTCCTACTTCTGTCCTAATGATTGGTTCTCATAACCAATCCCGGGACATCTCCGAGGGTCTTTCTCCCTCGGCCAAATGATCAGCTAAAAAACTGATACCAAAGATGTCTGACACCCTCGAGGGTCTTTCTCCCTCGACCATATGATTAGATCAAATACCAATCCCAATGGGTGTCCTCAAGGGTCTCTCACCCTAGCTAACAAATCTGGACTATCGGAAGAGTACCCGAAGTCTGGCTCTAACTGGAAGGAACTAGTGTACTCACGAACATTAGCCCAAGGGAGCTCTACGAGCCGGCGACGACTAACGTGTGCGCTGAACCGCATCTTCTTTGCAACCGGCGTAAATGTGGGGCCTAAGTAAAAACTACGCGAGCAGTGCGCATGCCTAAAGACTTCGGAGCGGTGTCCTTTGAACACGATGGTGCGAGGCCCTCGGCATTCATCTGTGCAGCCTGTACCACCGACCTGAAGCTAAGAACCGGCAAAGGCAGGCTTGCACCGTTGGCCGGCTTCTGCTCTAGCAGGCTACAAACTAGGCTTATGCCGATGTGGTAGCTAATCCACATCGGCTGCCGGGGGGAAGCAAGGTACGTTATGCTTAGCTCTACTCCCGACCGGTGGGGACAAGGTACGTTATGTCCACTCTCAGCCTCTAGATGATGACAAACCCTACAAGTCTAACTACGAGTACGAAATAACTGATTCCTGGCTAAACATACAAATCAACATCAATCACACTTAACCTAGCATGATACTACGAATTTAAAGCAGGAATCATAAGCGTGCTGGAAGAACAAACCTAGCATGGCACTAACATGTACAGACAGCCAAACATGCTAGCAGGAAATCAAACACAAAGTGTCTTATCCACTAACATGCTCATAAAAGTAAACAGGCATACAAGTCACAATCAAGATAACATCGCAGGGTCCACACAGCCATGGTAAGAAATCCTTACCTGGAAGCAAGTAGAAAATAACTACCACGAATCAATAAGCGACCCTCGAGCTTCTATGCGAACCTTAGCAACCTAAGCATTCAATAAAAACATCCTAATTAAACAAACAACAGCCAACATCTTAAGGTCCAAAAGAGAAAAGACTCAGGAATTACCAACCGAGAAGACACAAGGTCTCGGCCCAACACTCTCGGCAAAAAATAGGCTCTCGGCGGCAAGAAAGCAGGCTGGACGAGCAGGTTGGGCGCTGCTTTCTTGTGTGCTGACGCCCAGGCTGGGGACAGCGCTTGGCCTTGAGCGAGCGCCGCGCAACGCGAGCGCGAGGCGCGTCTTTATCTTGAGGACAATCGATGGCGACACGAGGCGCGGCGCAGCGCCTGAACACGGATGGCGATAACAGCCCGATTTCCATTTCGATTTCGAGGTGCCTTCGGGTCAAGATTCGGTTGTTTGGTTGGGATTTAGAGCCGTTTGGACCCTTGGGGGTATTTTGGTCTTTTGGCTCCCCGGGCAGGATTTGTGGTTTTCAGGGCTTTGAGGTAGCTCCTGCCTTTGTCGAGGTTTGTTTGTTGGTGGCTGCGAGTCCCAAGGTGTTTGGGCTAGTCGGTTGGATGCTCGGTTGTGGTTTGGGCTTTGGCAAAGTATTGGTTGTTGGGTGTTTCCTTTGGGATTAGAGCCCGGGCCCTTATTGTTAGTTTGGGAATTGGATTTAAGTGAGATTTGTTGATTGGAAAAGATTGCTTCGGTCGGGTCTCGGAGGAGGAAGCCGGGAAATGGGATTTTAAGGTTTTAAAAGTGGATAAGGTTGGATTTTAGGATTAAAATCCCATTTTTCCCTTTTTCCCATTTTCCTTTTTATTTCCCATTTTCTTTTATTTTTTTCCCAAAATTCATTTTCTCTCTCTCTCTCTCTTTCTCTCTCTCTCCCTGACCTAGCCCTACCTAGCCCGAGCAGCCCCTTGGCTCGCCCAACCCCATCCAGCCCGAGCCCCTGCTCGCCCGAGCTAGCCCAGCCCCAACTCGCCCGCACTGTGCCAGCCTCGCCCAGCCCGAGCCGCTGCCTCGCACAGTGTCGCCCAACTAGCCCAGCCCTTGCGCGCCCTCGCTCAGGCCATCGCGTCGCCAACCCGAGCTCGCCCTGCCCTGGTCCATGTCGCCCGGTGCCCATTGTCTTGAGTCGCGCCGCGATCTTAGCGTCGCGTCGCCCGCCTTGAGTCGCGTCTGATGCTGCGCGTCGCGTCGCCCGGTAGTCGCGCCGCGGTGCGATGTCGCCGCCCCTCGCCTTGTAGTTTGCCGAGCCGCGCCGCACGCCGTCGCTCAACAGAGTAAGCGCCCGCGCCCACGCGCCCCTGTGTCGCCCGCGCGCCCGTTCGCGCGCAGCCCCAGCTCGCCCGCGCAGTGCCAGCCTCGCCCAGCCCGAGCCCCTGCCTCGCACAGTGTCGCCCAGCTCGTGTCCGTCAGCGCTTGAGTCGCCCGCACAGTGCTAGCCCGCGCCATCGCGCAGTGTCGCCTTGCCCCTGCTCGCGTCGCCCGAGCCCTCGCCAAGGCCGTCTCGTCCGCGCACTGTGCCGTGTCGCGCGCCCTCGTCTCTATAGCTCTCCGTGCCCGCGCGCGCGTCCTGTAGCCTGACGCGTCGTGTCGCTCGCGCCCTTGCACCGTCCCCTAAGCCAAGCTGCACCGCGGGCCGTCGCCCAGCCGAGCCAGCGCCCGCACCTGCGCGCTCTGTGTCGCTCGCACGCCGCCCGCACGCCTGTCCGCGCGCAGCCCAGCGCGCCCCATCGAGCCCCTTGCGGCCCCAGCGCGCCCAGCCAGCCCCTTTGGCTGCCTAGCCCGTGCAGCCGGCTCGTTCGCGTGTCAGCAGTGCCTCATGAGTTGCTCCTGAGCCGAGCCCTATTTATTTTATTGTATTTAGGGCTATTTTATGATTATTGATGTGTTTGTTTGGCTCGCTATAGGTTGCTCGGGTTCGATCGCAGTTATTTTATTGTGTGTTGTTGCCTTCCGACCAGGTTAGAATTTCTTACCGGAGTTGTGTGGGCCCTGCGATATTTTCATGATTATGCCTTGCTTGTTTGCTGACTGTTATGAGCATGATAGTAATAGATCAACTTTGATTGATTTCTGCTAGCATGTTTGCTTGATTTTACATGTTAGTGCCATGCTAGGTTTGTTCTGCCAGCATGCTTATGATTCCTGCTTAAGCTCGTAGTATCATGCTAGGTAATTGTGATTGATGTCGGTCATTGTTTGCTAACCAGGAATCATTGCTTTTACTCTGTACTCTTAGATAGAGTTGTAGGGTTTGTCATCATCCAGAGGCTGAGCGGACATAACGTACTTTGTCCCCACTGATCGGGAGTAAAGTGTGCGAAGCATAACGTATCTTGCTACCCCCCCCGGTCGCCAAGGTGGATTTAGCTCAGGTCGGGAGTAAAGTGTGCGAAGCATAACGTATCTTGCTACCCCCCACCCCCCGACCCGCCGGTTGTGGAATTAGCTACCCACTTCGGCATAGCCTAGTTTGTAGCCTGCTAGAGCGGAACCACGCCAGCGGTGTAAGCTCGCCTTGGCTTTGTTCTTAGCTTCGGTCGGTGGATCAGCCGCACGCGGATGAGCGCCGCAGGGCCTCGCGCTCTTTGTGATCGATGACACCGCTTCGAGTCATAGGCATGTGCACGGCTGCGTAGTTTGCCCTTAGGCCCGGCATTTACGCCGGTTTGCGAGAGAAGCATCGCGGTGTCGCACACGCATTAGTTGTCGGTTCGGAGAGCTACCCCGGCTAATGTCGTGAGTACACCATTCTTTCCGTTAGAGCACGACTTGGGTACTCTCCGTAAGTCTAGTTTAGTGCAAGGGGGCAAGGAGGCCCTTGAGGACATTCTAGGGATCAGTGTATTCCCCCCGAGTGACGAGATACCTCGGTGATGTCGGGGTTGGTCGATGTATCCAATCCCGATTAGGCGGAAGAAAGAGACTTGATGACTCGGATCTTGTTTTATGAGCTCGTTGAGCCATGATGCATGTTGGTAGCTGTTTGCTTGCATGCTTTGGTACTACATGACCTGATTATATCGTATTGTACCCGGTTGAGGATTCTTCTTGAGTAATTCGTTACTCACCCTTATTATGTGGTTTTTCCACAGTAGCCATGGTGCGAGACAAGATGGCTGGAGGAGGAGGAAATTGTGATCATGGAAACCCGTTGTTCAACTCTGAGTCTTATGTTTATGTTATGATTTAAATGTTCTCTGAATGCATGTAGTTGGGCACGGAGCCCTAGGGTGTTTTCTGAATGTATTTCCGGATTCTAGCATTGTTGTAAAGTTTGTATGTTTTAAATAAATCTCTGATCAGAGTAAGCTTTGTAAATGTATTTGTCTTGGAACAGGTGCTTGGAAAAGGGACAGGTTTCAGGAAATTATGTTGATTTTAAAATGATGTTTTATGTTTTAGTTTTTACTTAGAATCCGAACACCATCTTGCAAATTTTCTGTAGATTTGTATGAATGCATTGAGGTAACGGCCTATTTAGAACCCCATTCGGGTCGGGTCGTTACAGGTTGGTATCGAGCTCGAGTCATAGATTGTAGAGCGGACCTTTGTTGTAGGTCATTTTTCCATGATCATCAGCCTCCCGACAGTCATCAGTTAGCCCAAGGTTACTGTTTTAAAGAAAGGGGTAAGAATTTACAATACTTTTCATCTAGTGTATGCCTTGTGTAGAGTTGTGGAGCGGAGACGAGCAGGTTCTGACTCGTTGTTGGTTTGGGCTTAGAGAGCCATCATGCCAACTTTCCGCAGTGCGAGCATTTTATAGCAGCTTGATGAGGTATCCAGATAGATTCGGATGCCCTGGGATGTCGTCCCCGAGGGAGGCAGAGCTTAGACTCCCATTGGCCATTTGTGGCCCAGTTGTTTCTTTTCCCCTAGTGAGAGGGTGGAGGTGCTTTGTGCAGATCGCCAGTATGTTGATGGTGGTACTCCCTTGAGAGAGGTGGACTAGCTGAGTCTCCACCAGTCGCCCGATTGATTGGCAAGTTGCCGGGTTAGTGGCTTGAGGCAGATGTAGAGACATCTTTGCCCCCCTTGCAAGACTGCTGTAGTTGTGCAGCCAGTTCTTTTAGTGCCCTCGTAGCCAGGGTGCAGTTTGGAGTTTGCTTGCCAGGGTTTTATCCATTGTGGATTTCAGCGGGCTAGTAGAGTGGAGCACTCTTTTTATTTGGATGTTCCCAGTGTGAAACTAGTTGTTGCCACCCGAGGAGTTGGCCTGAGTTTTGTTGAGTTAGCCTGAGCTTTTGTTGAGCATCGAGTGGGATGCAGGAGTAGGCCTTGGCATGTCTGTTGGTCGAGATGCCAGAGATTAGGCTGCTCGAGTTCTTGGACTCTTGTGTTGAGTGCCATTGCCCCGTCACTTGGAGTGTGACTTTCCTCAGTGGGGCATAAGCTCGTTGAGGCTGATTTGTGTTGTAAAGGATGTTGTGCCTGTTGGCACCAGGCTTTGAGAGGAGGCCTAGATTGAGGCCAGTTGGCTTTGTTGTGCAGGTGGTTCCATGGCCGCCCAGAGTATAGCATCCCCGCTAGTCTTGTACCCATTTCCTGAGGTTGTACCTGTTTGGTTGCATAAGAGATCTAGCGCGGTGGTAGTCAGAGGACTACAAGTATGAGGTTTTTTAGGGAAAGTAGGAGCTTTCCTTGGTCACCGAGAGTAGGGTGCAAAGGATGTTGTAGGCTGTTTAGAGCTAGCGCGTTTGAGTTCTCGCGCCTGTGTTGTGAGCTTCTGAGCCAGTTTGGTGGTAGCATGATTCGGCTACCCTTTGAGTTACCCTAGTATGGGTAGTGTTGGCATCGATGGATGCGTGGCTGATCCAGTGTTAGAGCCATGAGTTGGATGGCTGTTCGGAGCTTGTTGTAACAGCCCAGTTTTCAGCTAAATGTCAAATAAGGTTTCCTTTTATATTTGTTTTAGTTTGGGAGGAGCTGTTGGAAGGACTCGAACCCTTGGCCTAAAAAGGGGTTTGGAAGCTTGGGTTTAAATAAGGAAAATAAACGCGTCATTAGGGGCTCGAAGGGAGTCTTGGGAAGGTCATTTGAGATTCCCAAGTCTATTTAAGTTAAGGAAGGGAATTATATTTAAAGAAAAGGAAAGAGAAAATAAGGACAAAAGAAAGAACCCAAAACCCTAGACTTCTCCTTCACCTCACCCAAGCGCGCGCCGCCAGCAGCTCGCGCGCACCCGCCGCCGTGCCTGCCCACGCCGCCGCCCACGCCTGCTGCCGCCCCACGCCATCGCCACGCCTGGCGACCACTGCTGCCGCACCGCACCGAAGCCCACCGCCCGGCCCGGATCGCGTCGGCGGCCAGGCTCGCCACCGCCGCAACAGCCCAGCCTCCACTCCGCACCGGTCGCGCCCAGCGCCGGCCGTGTAACGCCTCGCGCGCCCGCCGCGACACACACCCAGCGCCGTCCACCCGCCACGCCGCTGCACCGCACCGCCCGCGTCTGCGTGCGTGCGCTTCGTCGCGTCCGCCCGCCAGCCAGCGCGCGCCGCGTCCCCTGCCCGCGCCCGGCCACGCCAGCCAGCGCCCGATAGCGCCAGTGCAGCGCCCAGGCGGTACCCTAGCGGCGCTGTCGCTGCTTTGCTGTCTGCCGAGGCGAGTGCCTTCTCGGTTGGTAAATTCCCGAGCCTCCACCCTTTGGACTTCCTAATTTTAGATGCTATTTATTAATTAGGATGTTTTATTACTTGTTTAGGTTGCTCGAGTTCGCTTAAAAGCTCGAGGGTCGTTATTTGATTCGGGATAATTAACCTCCACTTATTTCCAGGTAAGGATTCTTACCCGGGGTTGTGTGGACCCTGCGAATAGTTGATAGCACGCTGATTACTGTAATTATATGAGTTTCTAGTGATAGGTTTCATGTTTTCTTTTGATTCATGTTCGTGACATGTTTACATCCCGTTAGTTCCATGTTAGGCTTTCCTATCTTGATAGAGCCATGCTTTGCCTATTGTATCTTTGCTAGATCCAAGTTCACAGTTAGATGTGTGATGTATAGTATAGAGGGCCGTAGAGGTAACTAGTTTGGGGTCCCGCTCGGGCAAGACCCGATAGACATCTGGAGGTGTAAGGCCCTACGGGCATCCTAGGTGTGTAAGGCCCACTGGGCATCACTGAGTCTTGAGGTGTAAGGCCCTACGGGCATCCTAGGTGTGTAAGGCCCACTGGGCATCACTGAGTCCTAGGTTGTGTAAGGCCCGAAGGGCATCCAAGCGTAGGACCTAGGAGAGGCTGTTGATGGAAGCCCTTGAATAGGCTCGCCCTAGAAGTAGCTCATAGCCTAAGCCAGCCGTTCATGCTCTAAGTCTTTGTATGGTTGCCTGTCCGTGTGCTAAATGAGATGATTTCGTATTGTACCCCGATTGGGGATTCTTCTTGAGTAACTTTGTTGCTCGGCCTTTATTTTCTTCTGTGGCTTTCCACGGGTAACTTGGGACAGAGAAATTTGGATGGCTAGGAGGAAGCGGCTCGATGTTCATGGATAGTATTTGTGGGTCGACGTTTCTTTAAATGTTTTCCTTAATGATTTAGCATGTAGTGGGACTTGGGTCCCTAGGAAAAAGCACTAAACTATTTTATGTTCTCGTACCGTTTTCCTTTGAATTGTTTTAAGAAAGTATTGATCAGTCATTTACCTGTTTTATTTAATTGAAATCATGGTTTTGTTTTAAAAGTGTTTACTGCAAAGGTTTAAACTTCCGACTCTGAATGATGTTTATATTCTTAATCATGCATGCTAAGTATGGACTTTAGGTTAGAGACCGTTTCTTGGGTCGGGTCCTTACAGTTAGTATCAGAGCCCAGAGTTATAGGTTTTGTAGACTGAACTGCAGTTGTAGGTTGTTTTCCATGATCATCAGCTCACCATTGACCATCGGTATGTCCGTAAGTTTAAAATTAAGGGTTAAGAATTACAATACCGGTTGCACCTTGCATGCACATGACTTGTTGTTGTAGAAGCGGGAAGACAGAGTTACGACCCATTGTTGGTTTGGTGAGATTTTTGGTATGCGATCACTCGTAGAGGGCGGGGGAGGCTCGAGGCCGACCACCCGGGGCATTCGTGTCGATTCTCACACAGGGGACCTCGTCCCAGGCGATCTTGAGGTTAGGCCACCATCGTGCCCTTCAAGCTGTGTTGCCGGAGAGAGTGTGTAGGGGCAAGCGAGTCTCGAGAGGCTGCAGGGAGGCTGCTTTGTGGAGTCTATGAGGGCTCTTGTGGTTGGGTTGCTAGCCGACCAGGGGGAGCAGCGAGAGCTGAAACGCAAGCTTTGTTAGGCTGCTTGCAGAGGAGGAGTCCCGAGTTTAGATCTGGCGGTGGCCGAGTTGGTTCAGCAGAGGATCGCAGCCCACCAAGACCGCCAGACTCACGAGGAGCCAATTGTGAATGAGGCCGTTACGCGAGAAGGTCTTTGGATCTAGGCAAGTGGTTGAGGATTTTGTGAAATGGAAGCCGGAGAAGTTTAGCGCCCTGAGGGAACCATTGGTAGCCGCCACGTGGATTCTTTGAGTTAGAATATACGTTTATGGCAATGGAGTGTTACGAGGTGCGGCGAGCTCGATGTGCACTCACTCACGTATTAGCTGGTACAGCTAAGTGGTGGTGGGATTCCACCTTAAGTGAGAGACCGGCCGGATCTCCACCTGCCACCTGGGAGTTCTTCAAGGCTGAGTTCAAAGCAAAATTTATCAGCGAAGAAGCCCAAGAAAAGATGATTGAGCTATTCTCAAACCTTAAGCAGGGGTCTGACTCGATCGAGGTGTACGAGAAGAAGTTCTCAGAGTATGGATACTTCGCGCCACAGTTGATTTCTACCCCAAAACTGAAGATCAGGAAGTTTATTGCGGGTTTGAGACAGGGAGTGTCTCAGGATGTTAGGGCACAGGCCCCAGAAACTTTTGCCAAGACAGTACAGTTGGCAACGATTTATGATGGGAAGTATCCTCCGGAGCAGGTTGTTAGTACCGTAGTGTCTAAGGCCCTAGTGTACTCGGGCCAGAAGCGCAAGTTTGACTCAGGGAGCAATGTCCGGGGGGGCGGTCAGCGCCCCTAGGGTTCTTATCATGGCGAGAGACCGATCACAGAGACCGTGCTGTGTGATCGGCCTCGCCAGCAGGCGTAGGGAGGCCGCCACCGTATTGTAGATCTGCGGGAAGCCGCATTGGGGACCCCTGTGGTGGTAACCCCTAGAGCTTGTTTCAAGCTGTGGAAAAAGGAAGGGCATCGGGCCCAGATTTTGCACCCGAGCGGTGGTGGCACGGCCAGCTCAAGACGAGGGGAAGAGTATATGCTACTACTCGCCAGAGGAGAGAGAGCCGGACCATGATGGCGAGTGCACGCTCCTAGTTCTTGATCACCTCGCCTTTGTGTTGTTTGATTCGGGTTCCACCCATTCGTTTGTTTCTGTTGTTTTTGCTGAGCTTGCTTGCATGAATTTAGAGCCTCTAGGTTTTGAGTTGTCTGTCGCTACTCCCTCGGGAACTAGTATGTTGGCTAGCCAGTAGGTAAGGGACGGTCGGATCACAGTATCCGACCGGACTCTGCAGGTTACCCTCATTGTGTTAGCTATGAGCGGTTTTGATGTGATCCTCGGCATGGATTGGTTAGCTGATAACCACGCTATGATTGACTGTCATTGTAAGGAGGTGGTGTTCAGGCCGCTAGGTAGGCCTACCTTTAAATTTCGGGGCACCCAGAGTGGGGTGTGTCCGCCGGTGATTTCGGCAGTTAAAGCTCACCGTTTGTTAGCTCGAGGAGCTTGGGGTTTCTTAGCTAAGTTGGTGGGGGAGGACCGTGACCCACTATCTCGTCGAGCAGTGCCCATAGTGCAAGAGTTTGCGAGATGTTTTCCCGAAGAGTTGCACGGCTGCCGCCGAGAGAGGAGGTGGACTTCTCAATAGAGCTTGAGCCGGGGACTCGCCCTATCTCGAAAACTCCTTATCGCATGGCGCCAACAGAGTGAAAGAGTTAAAAGAACAGTGCGGGAGATGCTTGTGAGAGAGGATTTATTAGGCCGAGTGTGTCCTCGTGGGGAGCACCCGTCTTTGTTTGTTAAGAAAAAGGATGGCTCGATGCGTCTATGCATCGATTACGAGAAAGAACCGAACAAGGTAACCATTAAGAACAAGTACCAGCATTGCCTCGTATCGATGACTGTTTGACCAGGCTCCGGGAGCTTGTGTGTTTCGAAGATTGACTTGAGGCTCGGGCTACCACCGATTGAGGATTCGGGATGCGAGATATTCCCAAGGCAGCGTTAGTCGAGGTATGGGCATTATGAGTTCGTAGTCATGTCTTTCGGACGATGAACGCCCCAGTTGCATTCATGGACATGATGGACCAGAGTGTTCAAGGCATTCTTGGACCGCTTTGTCATCGTGTTCATAGATGACATTCTTGTGTACTCTAAGTCTAAGGAGGACCATGCCTCGCACCTAAGGCGATTTTGGCGACCTTGCGCGAGAACAAGCTCTATCGAAGTTCTCAAAGTGTGACTTTTGGCTCGAGGAGGTAGCATTTCCGGGGCACGTTGTGTCTAAGGAGGAAGTGGTCATGGACCCTTCAAGATAGAGGCCGTTAGTTCGTGGGCGGACCGGCGGCGTATCGTGTCGAGATTCGTAGCTTCACGGGTCCGCCGGATATTACCGGCGCCGTTCAAAAATTTTCCGCTATAGCCGCCACCTTACTCGATTGGCGAGGAAGGGTGTTGATTTCGTTTGGGATAGGAAGTGCGATGAGAGTTTTGCTAAGCTAAAGAGCGGTTTGACGTCTGCTCCGGTGTTGGCGATTCCGGAGAAACTGGGGTTTCGTGGTGTCTGATGATGCCAGCAAGTTTGGTTTGGGATGCGTTACGATACAACACGGTAAGGTGATAGCGTGCGCTTCGAGCGATTGAAACCGCACGAGCATAATTACCCGACTCATGATATGGAGTTGGCGTGTCGTCTCTTGCACTTAAGATTTGGAGGCACTACTTGTATGGGGAGAAGATTCGATTTTCTCGGATCACCAAAGCCTCAAGTATTTCTTCACTCGAAGGACTGAACATGAGGCGGAGGAAGTGGTTGGAGCTCGTGAAGGATTACGACCGTGAGATCTTGTATCACCACGAAAAGCAAATGTTGTGGCTGATGCACTAAGTAGAAAGGCCTCGCATCGGCAACATTGGCAAACCCCAAGAGTATCATCGGGAAGGATCTCTCGAGGCGGAAATAGCGATGTTGTTAGGGGATGTTACCGCTGTGGGTAGCTCGATTGACCATCCACCTTGATAAGGCAAAGGATTATCGGCGGCCAATTGAAAGATCCTAAGTTAAAAAGTTTGTATGAGAGGTTCAGTGATGGTGACTTCGACTTTGTGATACTTGCGGATGGGGTCTCGAGATATAAAGGTCGGTACAGTGTGTTCAGTAGATCTTGATGTGTTCATGAGAGATATTGACCGAGGCTCACACCTCGCCTTTTTCTTGGCACCCGTGGGGTAACAAGATGTACCAAGATCTTAAACAGACTTTTTTGGTGGATGGGGATGAAGAGGGAGATTGCCCGATTCGTTAGTCGGTGTCTCACTGTCCAACAGTGAAGGCGCCAGCAGAAGCTTTGCGAGGTTTCTTTGCAACCGCTCGGGTGCCACGAAAGGCAAGTAGGAGGAGGTCACCATGGATTTTATCTCGGGTTTGCCCAGGACTCCTAGAGGATATGCACAGATTTGGGTGGTCGTTGATAGGTTGACTAA
The DNA here is from genome assembly GCA_036507275.1 of Sicyos edulis. NCBI lineage: Eukaryota > Viridiplantae > Streptophyta > Magnoliopsida > Cucurbitales > Cucurbitaceae > Sicyos > Sicyos edulis. The sequence continues at coordinate 18,911,313 of CM071854.1, forward strand.
GTGTGCCCATTTCATTCCGGCGGGGATAAACTACACCGTGGAGCGATGGCTGCAACTGTTCCTTGAGCGAATAGTGAGGTACCACGGAGTGCCGTTAAAATTATCTCCGGCCGGGATTCCCGTTTTACATCATCAAGCTGGAAGGCCCTTCCAGGCGGTTTGGGCACAGTGTGCGGCTGACCGACCCTTCCACCCATGCAGACCGATGGCGATCGAGCGGGTAAATCGGATCTTAGAGGATATGTTGCGAGCTGCGTGTTGATTTCCACTGGCGATTGGGACCAAGATTTGTACTTGATGGAGTTTACCTACAACAACGATTTTGATCGACCATTCGATGATGGCACCGTTTGAGGCGTTGTATGGTAAGCGCCGCAGATCCCCGACCTTACGGGAAGAGGTTGGTGACCGCGAGTGTTAGGCCCGAGTTGCTTCACCGACCAATGAGGCATCCAGAAAAATCGAGCTCGTATCTTGACCGCCCAAAGCGAGCGAAGAGCTACGCCGATGTTAGGCGTAGGGAGGCCGAGAGTTGAGGTTGGCGGCATGTTTTCCTCAAGGTAGCTCCTATGCGAGGGGTCCCGAGGTTCGGTAAAAAGGGGAAGCTGAGCCCTGGTTTGTTGGACCTTCGAGGTCCTTGAGAGGATTGGGGTTGTGGCCTATCGGTTAGCACCGCCGCCGCCAGCCTTGGCTGCGCGAGTGCATAGTGTGTTCCACGTTTGATGCTCCGCCCGATATGTGGCGGTCCGTCGCCGCGTCATAGATTTTGAGCCCTTACAGTTGAACCATGACTGAGCTTTGAGGAGAAACCCATAAGGATCCCGGCATTTGAGAAAAAGGTTTTGAGGAACCGGGCCATTGACCTAGTGAAAGTGCGTGGCGAGAATCGAGGAGTTGAGGAAGCTACTTGGGAGTTGGAAGGGAGATGAGGAGGAGTTACCCAGAGTTGTTTTAGGAGCAGCGACTTAGGGGCGGAAGTCTTCTAAGGAGGGAGTATTGTAACAGCCCGGTTTTATTTAAATGTAAAATAAGGTTTCCTTTTATATTTTTTTAGTTTGGGAGGAGTCATGGAAGGACTCGAACCCTTGGCCTAAAAAGGGGTTTGGAAGCTTGGGTTTAAATAAGGAAAATAAACGCGTCACCGGGGCTCGAAGGGGAGTCTTGGGAAGGTCATTTGAGATTCCCAAGTCTATTTAAGATTAAGGAAGGAATTATATTTAAAGAAAAGGAAAGAGAAAATAAGGACAAAAGAAAGAACCCAAAACCCTAGACTTCTCCTTCACCCTCACCCAAGCCGCGCCATGCCTGCAGCTCCGCCCCACACCGCCGTGCCTGCCCGCCGCCGCCCCAACGCCTGTGCCGCCCCCACGCCGCCGCACGCCTGCGACCACTACCGCACCGCACCGAGCCACCGCCCGGCCCGGATCGCGTCGGCGGCCAGCTCGCCACCGCCGCCAACAGCCAGGCCTCCACTCCGCACCAGTCGCCAGCCAGCGCTGGCGTGTAACCACCTCGCGCCCGCGACGACACCACCCAGCGCCGCGCGCCGCGCCGCCACGCCACCACCGCACCGCCCGCGTCTGCGTGCGGTGCCACTCGTCGCGTCGCCCGCGCGCGCCCGCCACGCCAGCAGCGCCCGATAAGCGCCAGTCTGGCGCCAGCGCCTGGCCGCCTAGGCGCGCTGCTCTTGCCGCTGCTGCTTTGCCGAGACGAGTGCCTTCTCGGTTGGTAAATTCCCGAGCCTCCACTCTTTGGACTTCCCGATTTTAGATGCTTTGTTTATTAATTAGGATGTTTTATTACTTGTTTAGGTTGCTCGAGTTCGCTTAAAAGCTCGAGGGTCGTTATTTGATTCGGGATAATTAACCTCCACTTATTTCCGGGTAAGGATTCTTACCCGGGTTGTGTGGACCTGCGAATAGTTGATAGCACGCTGACATTCTTGTAATTATATGAGTTTCTAGTGATAGGTTTCATGTTTTCTTTTGATTCATGTTCGTGACATGTTTACATCCCGTTAGTTCCATGTTAGGCTTTCCTATCTTGATAGAACCATGCCGCCTATTGTATCTTTGCTAGATCCAAGTTACAGTTAGATGTGTGATGTATAGTATAGAGGGCCGTAGAGGTAACTAGTTTGGGGTCCCGCTCCGGCAAGACCCGATGGACATCCGGAGGTGTAAGGCCCTCACGGGCATCCTAGGTGTGTAAGGCCCACCGGGCATCACCGAGTGCGGAGGTGTAAGGCTCTCACGGGCATCCTAGGTGTGTAAGGCCCCTTTGGGCATCACCGAGTGCGGAGGTGTAGGCCCTACGGGCATCCTAGGTGTGTAAGGCCCACTGGGCATCACTGAGTCTGGAGGTGTAAGGCCCTACGGGCATCCTAGGTGTGTAAGGCCCACTGGGCATCACTGAGTCCTAGGTTGTGTAAGGCCCGAAGGGCATCCAAGCGTAGGACCTAGGAGAGGCTGTTGATGGAAGCCCTTGAATAGGCTCGCCCTATAAGTAGCTCATAGACTAAGCCAGCCGTTCGTGCTCTAAGTCTTTGTATGGTTGCCTGTCCGTGTGCTAAATGAGATGATTTCGTATTGTACCCGATTGGGGATTCTTACTGAGTAACCTGTTGCTCACCCTTATTTTCTGTGGCTTTCCACCAGGTAACTTGGGACAGAGGCTGGATGGCTAGGAGGAAGCGGCTCGATAATCATGGATAGCTGACTGTGGGTCGCACGTTTCTTTAAATGTTTTCCTTTATGATTTAGCATGTAGTGGGACTTGGGTCCCTAGGAAAAAGCACTCAACTATTTTATGTTCTCGTACCGTTTTCCTTTGAATTGTTTTAAGAAAGTCTTGATCATCATTTACTGTTTTATTTAATTGAAATCATGGTTTTGTTTTAAAAGTGTTTACTGCAAAGGTTTAAACTTCCGACTCTGAATGATGTTTATATTCTTAATCATGCATGCTAAGTATGGACTTTAGGTTAGAGACCGTTTCTTGGGTCGGGTCCTTACACTTGTTTAGTGAGCACATTGGCTTGAGGTATGTTAGCCTGGTTGGATTTGCTCTTGTAGAGTGAGTTTGCCAATGTGGCTTTCCGTGGTGAGTCGACCCCGAGTGGGTTTGGACTCTTGTTGCTCCCTGGTTAAGTAGTGGCGCTGTTGGAGGCAAAAGTTGCCCGTGTGAGAGCCCTTGTTGGCATTGGATCTAGTTGGAGCTGTACACCCCGGTGTACTTTTGTGTAGCTCGTTCTGTGATTATGTTGGAGAACCACGAAGGGTTCGTGTTGAGGAGCTAGTGCTCAGTCTTGGAGTTGTCAAGGCTTTGGTTCTTGGCAAGTGCCCTAGCTTTGGTTGTAAGGATGTCGTGCTCGTTGCCGGGTTGTTGTTTGAGCAAGTTTTGCTTGTTGGTCCTTAGCCTGGTCAGAGTTCAGTTGGATCTGAACAAGAGCGGTGGTAGCAGCCGCGTAGTTTCTGATCGTTATGGCTAAGTGAGAGCTGTTCGGATCCTTGCCTTGGGCAGAAGGTTTGTTGAGGTTGAGCTTTGAGTAGGAGGATGACACATTTTGTAGCGTATCCGGTCCTCTTGGTTTTCAGAGTTGGAGTTAGCCAGCTTAGTTGAGATGCTGGAGAGGATTGTGCCCGTGTGGCCGGTTGTTTGTTAGATTGTTTGACGACCGTGTGTGTCGGAGGGTGATCGGAGGATCCCTAGTTTGTGGAGAGCCTCTCCGGAGCTCAGTTAGACCCAGGCAGTATTCCTTGGGTGAGTTGCTTGCAGATTTGGCAGTCTAGCAAGCTAGTGCTTGTTTGGAGTAGAGCCCGGATTGGTTCCGGTTTGGAGGCTAGTTGGTGCTTGGTGTTGACCAAGTTTTGGTTCTCTTGATGTTTCAAGAGCTAGCTCGGTTCGAGCAGGAGGGCGTTGCCCTGAGGATCTGTTCCTAGTCCGGTTGTTTTGGGAGTTGACCCCTCCCTCGGCAGTTGAGTAAGTTCTACTTGTTCTGGTTGGTGGTCCAATCAGTTGGGTTTCCCCTTGGGTGTTGCTTCCAAGAGTGTTGGTTGTTGTTTGCCCTTGGGTTTGAGCTAGTCTGCGAGCATGTGTGATGTTCGCTGCCCTTCAGAGTTCGCTTGCTGGGAAATCGTTCCCGTTGAAGAGTCAGCTTAGCTCCTAAGTTGCGTAGTGGATCAGAGTAGCGCAGTGGTTAGCCCAGCGAGAGGGTCCCTGCATGGTGTTGTTAGCAAGCGAAGTTTTTTGTCCCCGCAAGAGCGGTGGCCAGCCGGTTTAAGAGTTGAGTTTTTGCTGGTGAGTTGTTGGTTCTTTGGGGTTTGAAGAGCCCCTAGTTTCCTTGGTGGTTGAGTTGCACCATGGATGCCAGCCTCGAGTGTTATCCTTGGAGATAGCCTCGTCAGTCCGTATTCCTTGCGATGTTCCGAGTGGGGAGGTTCTAGTACCAAGATGAGTTAGGCCTTGGCTAAAAGGAGGAAGTCATTTGAGTAGCCAGTTGGACTTAAGAGTTGAATGGTAGCTTGGAGGCGAGCTTTACTCGCGATGAGCTTGAGTTGAGTTCTGCTGAGCAAGTCCTTCTCGGGCTTTGCTTCTTGTTGTTGTGCTTTCGCGATTGGCGTTAGTGAGCCTCGATGGAGTGAGTTGGCACAGAGTGCCGTGGCATTGGTTGGTTAGCCTTTGGGCTTTGTTTTCCTCCACCATTTGTGTTCTTTGGTAGCCCTGTGAGGGTTTGGTCCTTGCTGCCGAGATTTCCATGAGAGGAACGTTGGTTGTTTCCTTGCCTGGCAATGTTCTCTTTGGCTAGTTGCTAGTAGATTTTCATGGAAAAGTTTGTGTTCGGCCGTTGAGAGGCTCCAGTTTGTTGGCTAGGTGAGTGGAGCACATGCACCTGGTTTTGGCCATTTAGGGTTGGCCAGAGGTGAAGTTTCACTCATGCTTGTTGGAAAAGTTTTCCTTTTGGATCAATCGCCAGTTGGTGATTTGTTTGCTTTTCGTTAAGGTTGTAGGCAAGCTTTGTGGTTCGCTGGCCTCATGTGATGCATGAGTAGGCCGTTTGGTTTCTGGAACCTGAGAGGTTCACTTGTTTGGCCAGCTTGGTGTAGTGTTGTGGCTGTGTGTTAACAGCTGTGGGCTTTCAGAAAAGTTACGCCAGTGCGTGGCGTTGAGTTTTGGAGTTTGTACCCAGTCTGCGAGATTGCTGAGAGTAACACCGTAGAGAGGTGTTCAGTGTTGGATCAGCTGAGGGTTTGTATGAGCCCCAGGTTTGTAGGCCTTTTGAGATCCTTGAGCGGATCGGAGCAATGGCCTTTTGGTTAGCTTTGCCCAGTCTTTGTTGAGATAGTCTGTGGTAGACTGGATAGCTTTGTGGCTTTGAGCCTTTGAGAACCCAAGAGGGTTTGGTTCTCGAAGAAAAGCTAGTGTTGTCTTAGCCGAGAAGTTCAGTTGGTTAGGAATCACTGGAGTATTCCTAGAGTCGTTTCGTCTTAGGACTTTCGAGGACGAAAGTCTTATAAGGAGGGAGTATTGTAACAGCCCAGGTTTCTATCCCGGTTCTCGAGGAGCTTCCGGTTCAGATTCAGTGGTTCGGTTGGGCCGTTAGAGCTGTTTGGACCGTTAGGGGCATTTTGGTCTTTTTGCTCCCTGGGCAGGATTTGTGGTTTTTCAGGGCTTCGAGACAACTCCTGCCTTGGTTGAGGCTTGTTTGTTGGTGGCTGCGAGTCCCGAGATGTTTGGGTTATTCGTTTGAGAGTTCGGTTGTGATTTAGGTTTTGGGGAAAGTGATGGTTGTTTGGTTGTTTCCTTCGGGATTTGAGCTGGGCCTTCAGTGTTGGTTTGGGAGGCTGATTTAAGTTAGATTTGTTGTTTGGAAAGGTTGCTTCAGTTGGGTCTCGAAGGAGGAAGCCGGGAAATGGGATTTAAGGATTTTAAGGACTTTTTGGAAAATTGGAAAATGGATAAGTTTGGATAAAATTGGATTTATTTTGGATAAGGTTGGAAAATAAATAAAAGAAAAAAAGAAAAGAAAAAAAAAGAAAAAAATCCATTTTTTCCCCATTTTTTCCCCTTTCTCTCTCCTCTAGCCCGAGCCCACCCCTTGGCCCTCTCCTCCCCGCCCGAGCCCCCCTGGTCGCCCGCCCAGCTCGCCCATGGTCGCCTGCCTAGCTGCCCAGCTCGCCCTGCCGCATCGCCGCCGAGCCCAGCCCCTGCCCTGCCGGATCGCGCCTCACAGTGTCGCCCAGGCCGCCCGAGTCGCGTCGCATAGTTTTGCCCAGCCCCACGTAGCCCTCGCCCTTGTCCGTGCGCCATGTAGCTCGCCGTGTCGTGCCAGCCTGAGCGCCCCGAGCCATCGCATCGCATCGCGCCGCCCGTCGCGCGTCCTCAGAGCGCCTCGTGTCGCTCGGCGCTGTCGCGCGCCGTCCTCATGCTTGCCGAGCTCGCGCGCCGCCGCTTCCGTTCTCAGTCTTGAGTAGCGCTTGCGCGCCATGCGCTCTCTCGCCTCGCCCCAGCTCGCCCGCTCGCGGCCCGCTCCCAGTGCGCCGTGCACATGCACACGCACGCCGAGCGCCGGCACTGCTGCACGATGTGTGTTGGCTTGGCCCGAGCCTTGTGGCTTCTCGGATGGTATTTTCCCGAGTCATTTCTTCGTTGGGCCCAGATTTATTGGCTGCTGGTTATGGATTTATTGGGCTGTTTATGTATTTGATTTGGGTGCTTTGTTGATGTTCAGGCTATTTGGGATCGATTAGAGGCTCGAGGATTCGCTCGTAGATTTATTATAATTATTGTTTTCTTCTTGTCCCAGGTAAGGATTTCTTACCGTGGTTGTGTGGACCCTGCGATATATCTCGATATGCCTTGCTTGTTTGCCGATTGTTATGAGCATGTTAGAGATAGAGCGATTGATTGATTTCTTGCTAGCATGTTTGCTCGATTTTACATGTTAGTGCCATGCTAGGTTTGTTCTCACAAAGATGCTTGTGATTCCCGCTTAAGTTGTAGTATCATGCTAGGTAATGTGATTTATGTCGGTCATTGCTTGCTAGCCAGGAATCATTGATTTTTGCTCTATACTCTTAGATAGAGTTGTAGGGTTTGTCGTCATCCAGAGGCTAAGCGGACATAACGTACTTTGTCCCCAGTAGCTCAGGTCGGGAGTAAAGTGTGCGCAACATAACGTATCTTGCTACCCCCCCCCCCGAACCGCCGGTTGTGGACTTAGCTACCCACTTTGGCGAGCCTAGTTTGTAGCTGCTAGAGCGGAACCACGCCATCGGTGTAAGCTGCGCCTCGACCGGTTCTTAGCTTCGTCGGTGGATCATGCCGCATGAGATGGCGCGAGGGCCTCGCGCTCGTGATCGATGACACCGCTTCGAGTCATAGGCATGTGCACTGCCCGTGTAGTTTGCCCTTAGGCCCCCGTGCATTTACGCCGGTTGCAGAGAGGAGCATGCGGTGTGCGCGCAGCACGCGCGTAGTTGCCGGTTCGGAGAGCTCCCCCGGTCTAATGTCGTGAGTACACCATTCCTTCTGTTAGAGCCTGACTTCGGGTACTCTCCCGTAAGTCCAGATTAGTGCAAGGGCAAGGAGGCCCTTGAGGACATTTTAGGGATCAGTGTATTCCCCCCGAGTGATAGATAACTCGGCGATGTCCAAGGATTGGTCAGTGTATCCAATCCCAGTTAGGCCAGAAGTAAGAGACTTCCGATGGCTCCAGATCTTGTTTTATGAGCTCGTTGAGCTATGATCTGTGTTGATAGTTGTTTGCTTGCATGTTGAGGTGCAAGATGACGGATGTATCGTATTGTACCCCGGTTAGGGATTCTTACTGAGTATCTTTATACTCACCCTTATTTATCTTTCAGGTAGCTTGGGACAACACCAGGATGGCTAGCGGAGGGAGCTGATTGATCATGGGGAGCCGACGGCACTCTGTCATTTATTATTGCATTGTTATTCAGCATGTAGATGGATAGGACTCCTAGGGGAACATTGTTTAAAAAGTTGTTTAAATTGTATTGTATGATTTTATAAATACTAGCCAGGTGGATTTACTTCGTTGGATGGTTTAAATGAAAATTGTTGATTATGTTTTAAGGGTTCCCCCTTCTCATATGTTTTGAATGGTTTTTAAATATGAGCACTAAACTGCTTGATATCATATTTACTTGCATGCTGAGTGAGAACCCCGGTTTAGGACCATGTTTTGGGTCAGGTTCGTCACATAGCCGCACAAAACTGACATTTCTCCTACCAATGTGTCCACTAAACGTGCTCCGCTCAACCATCCAACTCATGGCTCTAACGCTGAACCAACCACGCATCATCGATGCCAACTCTACTCATACTAGGGTAACTCAAAGGTAGTCGAATCACACTACCAACGAACTTGAAACGGCCCAGTTTTCTATTTCGGTTTCCCAGGTGTTTTCGGGACATTATGCGGATGTTTGGATGGGCCGTTAGAGCTATTTTAACCCTTAGGGGTATTTTGGTCTTTTTCCCCCTGGTCAGGGTTTTGTGGATTTTCGTGATTCGAGTCCTCCTCCCGCCTTGTCGAGGCTTGATTGTTGTTGGTTGCAGGACCCAAGAAGTTCGGGCTAGTTGTTGGAAGTTTGGAGGTGATTTGGTACTTAACAAAATTATTGTTAATTTAAGTGCTTCCATTGGGATTTGAACCCTTGCCCTTGATGGTGATTTGGGAGCTTGGTTTAAATGAGTTTTAATAAGGAGAAAAGGTTGCTTCAGCCGGGACTCGAAGGAGGAAGCTCGGGGAAGAGATTTAGGTCACCAAGACCTATTTAAATTAGGAAAAGGAAAGAAAATCAAGAAAATCTCATTCCCCTTATTTTATCTCTCTCTCTCTCTCTCTTTCTCTCTCTCTCTCCTTGCCGACCTCACCAAGAAACCCAACCGAGCCGCACCGAGCCGCCCCGAGCCACCAGCCCCAGCAGCAGCCCCTGCCTACCATCAGCCATGTCGCCCAGCCATCAGCCTTGTCGCCCGACCAAAGCAGCCCAGAGCCAGCCGGCCGCATCGCCACGACCGTCGCCCAGCGCCAGCCATGCGCCCGCGTCGGCGTCTCTGCTGCTTCGCGCCGCGCTGCCGCGCAGACGTCGCCAGCGCTAAATCCGTCCGCTTTGCCCTGCCCTCGCGCCGCGCGGCCCGTGTCGCCGTGCTTGCGCCAGATCCTGTCGCGCTAAGCGCGCCAGCCCGCCGCGAGCCAGATCTGCTGCGCCCGGTACCGCACGTCCTGCTTGCCCACTTGCCGCCGAGAGCCTGTTTCGCCAAAATTGTTGGGGCCGAGACCTTGTACCTTCTCGATTGGTAATTCCTGAGCCTCCACTCTTTTGGACCCTAAGTTGATTGGCTGTTGTTATTTAATTAGGATATTTTTATTAAATGCTTAGGTTGCTCGGGTTCACTTAGAAGCTCGGGAGTCGCTTGGTTGGCTTATGGTAGTTATTTTCTGCTTGTTTCCAGGTAAGGATTTCTTACCGTGGTTGTGTGGACCCTGCGATGCTTTCTTGATTGTGCCTTATATGCATGTTTACTTCTATGAACATGATTAGTGGATAGGACAGCTTGTGATTAAATTCTTGCTAGCATGTTTGCCTGTTTGTGCATGTTAGTGCCATGCTAGGATTGTTCTTCCAGCATGCTTGAGATTCTTGTTTTAAGTTCGTAGTATCATGCTAGGTTATGTGTGATTGATGTTGATATGTATGTCTAGCCAGGAATCAGTTATTTTGTACTCTTAGCTAGTATAGTAGAGTTTGTCATCATCCAGAGGTTGAGAGCGGACATAACGTACTTTGTCCCCACCGGTCGGGAGTAGAGCGAAGCATAATGTACATTGCTTCCCCCCGGCAACCGATGTGGATTTAGCTACCACATCGGCATAAGCCTAGTTTGTAGCCTGCTAGAGCGGAACCCTGCCAAAGGTGCAAGCCTGCCTTGGCCGGTTTTTAGCTTCAGTCGGTGGTACAGTGCCTGATGAGTGTCGAGGGCCTCGCACTCATCGTGTTCGATGACACCGCTTCCGAGCCTTTAGGCATGTGTACTGCCCGCGTAGTTTGTACTTAGGCCCCACATTTACGCCACGTTGCGGCGGCATGCGGTGTGCGCCCACACACGTTAGTCGCCGGTTGAGAGCTCCCGGGCTAATGTTCGTGAGTACACCATTCCTTCCGCTTTAGAGCCGACTTGGGTACTCTCCCTATAGCCAGATTTGTTAGCGAGGGTAAGAGGCCCTTGAGGACACCCATTGGGATTGGCTTTTGAGCAGATCATATGGTCGAGGAAGAAAGACCCTCGAGGGTGTCGGACATCTTTGCGATCGGTTTTTGAGCTGATCAATTGGCCGAGGGAGAAAGACCCTCGGAGATGTCTCGGGATTGGTTATGAGAGCCAATCATTAGGCCTAAGTAGGAGACTTACGAGGATTCCATTCTGCCTTGTAAGTTCGTTGAGCTATGATCTGTGTTGGTAGCTGTTTGCATGTATACTAGGGTGCCAGATGATTGATGTATCGTATTGTACCCCGGTTCGGAATTCTTACTGAGTATGTTTATACTCACCCTTATTTCTGTGGTTTTTCCACGAGTAACTTGGGACAAAGACAGGGGCGTCTAGCGCGGGAGGCGATTGATCATGGGAGCCACCAGGCACTCATCTTTATTGTTTGCATAATTTGTTCAAGATGTAGACGGACGGGAGTCCTAGGGGGACATTTTTAAAAGTTGTTTAAATTGTATTGTATGATTTTATAAACACTGGCCAGGCTTGTTTTACTTTGTTGGCTTTGCTTAAATGAAGGTTGTTGTTTATGTTTTAAGTGTCCCCGCTTTTAAATCTTTTGAAAGGTTTTAAATATGAGCACTAAACCGCTTGATGAAGTATTTAACTTGCATGCTGAGTGAGAACCTAGGTTTAGGACCGTGTTTTGGGTCGGGTTCTTACAGAACTGGCTCACAAGCCCACGAAACAGTCGCGAGAACTCGGACACGCTAGCCCTTAACATCCTACTGCATCCTTCGTACCCAACTCTCGATGATCCTGAAAGCTTCTGCTTTCCCTCGAATGACCTCAAACTTGTAGTTCTCTGACTACCACCGAGCTAGATCTCTTATGCAACCCAAACAGGTGCAACCTCATGAAACGGGTGCAAGAATAGTGGGGATGCTAAACTCCGGGTGGGTCATGGAACCACATACACTTATGGTGAGAACTGGACTGAACCCAGGCCTCCTCTCAAAGTTTCGTGCCAACAAGCACTACATCTTTTCAGCTCAAACAACTAAAAACGAGCTCTACGTCCCCACTAAGGGGTAGGGAAGGTCACACTCCAAGTAACGGGGACAATGGCACTCAAACAAAAAGCCCCAACACTCGAGCTGTCTAGTCTCTGACATCTCGTCTAACAGACATGCCACGGCCTACTCCTGCATCCCAGTCGATGCTCAACAAATACTCAGACCAACCCTCGGGTGGCAGCACCTAGCTCTACATTTGGAACATCCTATCAAAAGGTGCTTCTCTCTACTAGCCAACTAGAAGCCACGGACGGGTTAAATCTCGACAATAAAACTTTACTCTGCACCCTGACTACGGGGTACTAACCGAGCTGGCTGCAAAACAGTTGCGGGCTTGCAAGAGGTCAAGATGTCTCTACATCTTCCTCAAAAGCTACTAACTCGGCAACTTGCCTATCGACCGGGTGACTGGTGGAGACTCTACTGGTCCACCTCTCTCAATGGACTTCCACCACCAAACTGTTGTATCAAACAACACAAGAACGACACGCCTCGGTCTCTGAATCATCAGGTCATCCCAACACTCGGATGATAAACTCGATCCTGGCCAACCACCTCGCTTCTGCTTGCCAAACTCGGCGGCTCCATCAATGCCAACTAACTCATCAGCATAAACCTGCTGATCATGCCCTCCCGGGAACCTCTGGGGCTACTAGAGCTACTGGGGGTATCTCCTAAATAAACTATGTCAGCTGGGCTATCTGTGCCCGGGACTCCTCACTAAGCGCTACAAACGGCGCCTAGGTCTCTACTCTCGGATAGCTAAAAGACCTGCCATCATTTCTCTCATGGCTGGAGCACACTCTGCTCAAGGAGTCTCACTCTAAGGCCGACTAGCCTCTACCCTCTTCTCATGGCAACTCAACTGCCAGGGCCAAAAGTGGCCTACGGGTCTAGACAACCCTGGACGTGGTCTCATCATTAACACAATCAGTCCAACTCCTCGGTTGGAAATACCAAACGTCCCTACTCCTCTATGTGTAATCATCATACTGGCAATCTACACAAAGCATAAAAGCTAGCCCACGCTGGGGCTCTCACTGCCCAACAAGGGTAACAAATGTGTACTTCATACAATATCGTAAATCAAAACCCTTAGCTTAATGAACTTAGACAAACCTGGCGGTCGTGGAGTGCTGAAGATCATGGGAACACAACCTACAAACAGGTTAGTCTACAAAATCTATGATTCTGTGCTCTGATACCAACTGTAAAGACCCGAACCGAAAAACGGTTCTAAACCTAGGTCTTTACTCAGCATGCAAGTGAAAAGCAAAAATGACCCAACTAGGGGTCGAATTGAAAAACTTTTCAAACATAAGAGTGGAAAACATTAAAGCAAACTAAATATTCATTAAGCAAAACCATTCAAGTTAAATAGTGACTGATCAGTACTTTTCTTAAAAACATAAAAGATAGTTCAATGCTACGATGAATAAGTTTTCCCTACGGACACATGTCGAACTACATGTTGAAATCAAGCATAAAAGTAAAGACACAACAGAGTGTCAGCAGCATCCATGATCTCTCAGCTCCCTCTGCTAGCCGCCCTGGTGCTGTCCCAAGTTACCTGGTGGAAAGCCATAGTAAGGGTGAGTATAAACATACTCAGTAAGAATCCCCGACCGGGGTACGATACGATGCAATCAATCATCTAGCAACCTAGTACACATGCAAACAGATATCCACACGGATCTTAGCTCAACGAGCTTACAAGGAAAATCTGGAGTCCTAGGAAGTCTCCTACTTCCTGCCTAATGATTGGTTCTCATAACCAATCCCGGGACATCTCCGAGGGTCTTTCTCCCTCGGCCAAATGATCAGCTAAAAAACTGATCCCAAAGATGTCCGACACCCTCGAGGGTCTTTCTCCCTCGACCATATGATTAGCTCAAAAACCAATCCCAATGGGTGTCCTCAAGGGTCTCTCACCCTCGCTAACAAATCTGGACTATCGGAAGAGTACCCGAAGTCTGGCTCTAACTGGAAGGAACTGGTGTACTCACGAACATTAGCCCGGGGGAGCTCTCCTAACCGGTGACTAATGCGTGTGCGCGCACACCGCATGCTACTGCAACCGGCGTAAATGTGGGGGCCTAAGTACAAACTACGCGGGCCAGGTACGAATGCTTAAAGACTCGGAAGCGGTGTCACTGAACACAGTAGTGCGAGGCCCCCTGCACTTGTAAAGACCCGACCCGAATGGGGTCCTAAAATAGGCCTTTACCTTAATGCATGCTTTAAAACTTATAAAATAATATGCAAGGTTGAATGCCAGATTCTAATTAAAACAAAATACAATAAAAATCCATTCAAAACAAGAACAAAACGTCCTGGAACCTGTCCCTGTTTCCAAGTACCTGTTCCAAGCTAAATACAATTTAAAACGTACTCTGATCAGAGATTTATTTCACATTCAAATCCAAAAATGGTTTACATCAGTGTCAAAATCCGGGCAACAACCAAAAAACAACCTAAGGGCTCCGTGCCCAACTACATGCATTCAGAGGACATTTAATACATGAAAACATAAATAAAAGACTCAAAGTTCGAAACAATGGGTTTCCATGATCACAGCTCCTTCTTCAGCCATCATGTCTCGCACCATGGTTACTTGTGGAAAACCACAAAATAAGGGTGAGTAACGAATTACTCAGTAATAATCTCCAACCGGGGGTACAATACGATATACATGGTCATCTAGCAGAAAGGTATGCAAGCTATGAATATAAACACAGAAGAGAGCACATAGCTTAAATCCACACATGAACTTCGGTTGCCAACTCAGGGTCTTACTCCAGAATAATCCACCTCATGATACAATCCTATACGAGAAACAAGTCTCGGCCTCGGCTGCCTCATCGTCGATACGAAAGGTGCACGCTCACAATCCCGAGGAGCTCTCCGATCGGTCTTTGTAATGAGCGTCGCGCGCACCGCATGCTCACGCAAACCATGGGAAGTGCCGGGTCTAGTGGCAAGCTGACCAGGTCCAGTCACCATGCCTAACTAAATCTCTGGATCGGTGTCACTGACATAGGGGTGCGAGACCTGGACACGTGAACTATGTCAGCCTGAACCACCGCACCTGAGGCTAAGGAACCGGTCGTGGTAGGCTACACCAGGAAGCCGTCCTTGCCCTATCAGTTGGCAATCAAGGGCTACGGCCGAACACGTTGAGGACGTGCCGACTGCCGGGGACAAGGCAATGCCATGTCATCATCCCGACCGTTGGGGCATTTAACAGTCTGCCACCCTCACCTAAGATTGCAGGGCCTACCGATAGGGTTAGCTAAACCCTAACGGGGTCCAGGGACGGAGTACTGCCTCGTACGTCCCTGCCGTGGATACAAGGTACTTTATGCATCCTGGCCCGGATGATGCTACCTACCATATCTCAAACCTATAAACAGATATAGCAAACAATCCAATACGTGCTCAACAGATACAACAAACCTAGCATGATACTACGAAGCAAGAACAGATAACGAGCATGCCAGAACGGAACAACCTAGCATGGACTAACATGAGAAACAACATAAGAAATCATGCCAGCCGGGAATTCAGAGCAGAGCACCTATCACTAAACAAGCTGATAAACACAAACACGCATACAAACAGCAATCACATATAATATCGCAGGGCCCACACAACTCCGGTAAGAAATCCTTACCTTGTCGGAAGGCAACTACACACAAGAATCCTAAGCTGCGATCGATCCCGAGCTAGCTAACGAGAACCTAAAAAACACAACAATAATCACAATCCATAGGCCTAAATATAATAAAATAAACAGGGCTCATCTAGGGAGCAACTCACGCGGCAACGCTGACGCGCGGAGGAACAGGCTGCAAGTGCGGGGCTGATGCTGGGCGCTGATGGGGGCAGATGGGCGGCAGGAGCTGCGCGTTGGGCGCTGACGGGCGCAGATGGGCGCTGGGGCTGCGACGCGTATGCTGGGATAGCGACGGGTGCGCGGGTGTTGGGGTTGCGACGAGGATGGTGGGACGGCGACGGACGCGCGGGGCTGGTCAAAAGGATCGAAAGCGTCACGGCAGCTGCGCGACGCGCCATTCTGAAGTCGTCTGGCGCTTGGGCGATGGGGGTGTTGGTGGTGCGACGGCAGTCTTTGCCGCTGGTGGGCTGCACAACACCAAGGTTCACCTCTTCTTCTCCATACCAGCAAGAATACAAAAAAAAAGAAGGGGAAGAGGAAGAGAACTCTTTCCCGGGATGACACTCGATCAAAGGGCTGCTCGGGGAGATGAAATTCGGCTTGAAGCTTGGGGGAGACATGCTTGGGCGGCCAAGGTGATTTGGAGAAGAAAACACAATAACCCTATTATTTTTATCAAATGCACCAAAACCCAAAGGACTCAAGGCTAACCAAGATATGCCGCGGAAAGTGTAACAAGATCACCTGGTGGCTCAACTGGCCACACCACCCACCTGACTTCCTATCACCCCCGGTTCGAATCCCAACCAACACACCTTTATTCCTCAATTTTTCTTTTGCATCTCACCATGCCCAAACACATCCACAAAGCATCAAAATCCTACTTAAGTCCATCCAATAATTTTAACAACTGAAAAAGACATAAACGGCCTTGACGGCGCGACCAAATTACCAAAATACCCCCAGGGCAAACCTGGAAGACCGGGATGAAAACCTGGGCCGTTACAACACTCATCTGTGCAGCCTGTACCACCGACCTGAAGCTAAGAACTGGCCAAGGCAGGCTTGCACCGTTGGAAGGGTTCCGCTCTAGCAGGATACAAACTAGGCTTATGCCGATGTGGTAGCTAATCCACATCGGCTGTCGGGGGGAAGCAAGGTACGTTATGCTTCGTTCTACTCCCGACTGGTGGGGACAACGTACGTTATGTCCACTCTCAGCCTCTAGATGATGACAAACCCTACAAGTCTAACTACGAGTACGAAATAACTGATTCCTAGCTAAACATACAAATCAACATCAATCACACTTAACCTAGCTTGATAGTACGAACTTAAAGCAGGAATCATAAGCATGTTAGAAGAACAAACCTAGCTGGCACTAACATGTACAAACAGCCAAACATGCTAGCAGGAAATCAAACACAAACTGTCCTATCCACTAACATGCTCATAAAAGTAATCAAGCATACAAGTCATAATCAAGATAACATCGCAGGGTCCACACAACCACGGTAAGAAATCCTTACCTGGAAGCAAGTAGAAAATAACTACCACGAATCAATAAGCGACCCTCGAGCTTCTAAGCGAACCTGAGCAACCTAAGCATTCAATAAAAACATCCTAATTAAACAAACAGCAGCCAACAACTTAGAGCCCAAAAGAGAAAAGACTCAGGAATTACCAACCGAGAAGACACAAGGTCTCAGCCCAACTCTCTCGGGGAAAAATAGGCTCTCGGCGGCAAGAAAGCAAGCTGGACGAGCAGGCTGGGCGCTTCTGGGCGCGCTGGTGCGGCAGGGGGACGTGGGCGGAGGCACGGTGCTGTGCGCGGACGAGCGACGGTGACACGGGCGCTTTGGGGCACAGACGCGGACGGGCGACGCGGGCGATCTTGAGCTGGGACGGCGCGCGGACTGGGCGCGAGGTGCAGGCGGGCATGGGCGTCTGGGCGCGATTCAGGGGCTGAGTGCTGGGCGTCTCGGGCTGCTCTTACTGTTGGTGCGACAGGCGACAGGGCGGTAACTGCGGAGTCGACATCGGGTGTCAAACATCATGCGCGTGGGCTGGTGCAAGAGCGAGCGGCCGGGTTCGATGCGCTGGTCTTGGTTCTCGATTCTTAATTCTTGGAGGACGGCAAGGTGAGAGGGAAGGAGTGATGGAGGGTGAGCGGCAAAACAAGGGAAGGAATTTTCTTGGTTTTCCTTCCTTTTCCTAATTTAAATAGGCGTTGGTGACCTAAATCCCTTCCCAAGGCCTCCTCCTTCGAGTCCTGGCTAAAAAAATCTTTTCTCTTAATGAAAACTCATTTAAATCAAACTCCCAAATCATCATTTAGGGAAAGGGTTCAAATCCCAATGGAAGTACTCAAATTAATATTAATTTTGCCAATAACCGAACCACTTCCAAACTTCCAAACAACAAACCCAACTTCTTGGGTCTTGAAACCAACAACAATCAAGCCTCGACAAAGGCAGGAATGACCTTGGAATCCTGAAAATCCCCAAACCCTGACTGGGGAGCAAAAAGACAAAAATGCCCCTAAGGGTTAAAATAGCTTTAACGGCCCAACCGAACAACCGAATATTGAACCTAAAGCACCTGGGAAACCGGAATAGAAAACTGGGCCGTTACACTAGCTGAGTGAGTTGAGAGATCATGGATGCTGCTGACACTCTGTCGTGTCGTTATTTACTTTTGAATTCAGCATGTAGTTGGACATCAGTCCGTAGGGAAAATTATTTATTATTGCTCGAACTATTTTTTTAGTTTTAATAAAAGGTACTGATCAGTCACTGTTTTTTAGTTGCATGGATTTGCTTAAAGAATATTTGTTTTGATTTAAATATCGTCCAACCTTTATGTTCGAAAAGTTTTTAAATTCAACTGCTAGTTCGAATCATTTATGATAACCACGCGATGATTGACTGCCACCGGAAGAAGGTAGTGTTCAGCCCGTCGAGCAGGCCTACCTTTAAATTCCGGGGCGTCCAGGGCGGGTTGTGTTCGTCAGTGGTTTCGGCAGTTAAGGCCCACCGTTTGCTAGCTCGAGGAGCTTGAGGCTTTGTAATAGCCCATTTTTCTATTCCAGTTTCCCAGGTGTTTCCGGTTCAATATTCAGTTGTTCGGTTGGGCCGTTAAAGCTTTTTAACCCTTATGGGTATTTTGGTCTTTTTGCTCCTCGGTCAGGGGTTGTGGATTTTCAGGATTTAAGAGCCATTCCTTCCTTCGTCGAGGTTTGATTGTTGTTGGTTGCAAGACCCAAGAAGTTTGGGCTAGTTGTTTAGAAGTTTGGAAGTATTTTGGATAATGGCAAAATTTATTATGATTTAAGTTTTTCCATTGGTATTTGAACCCTAGCCCTAAATGGTGGATTGGGAGTTTGTAGAAAATGAATTTTAATTAAAAGAACAGTTCGCTTTAGCTGGGACTCGAAAGAGGAAGCCTTGGGAAGGGATTTTAGGTCACCAAGACCTATTTAAAATAGAAAAAAGGAAGAATAATAGAGAAAATCCCATTCCCTTATTTTACCACCCACACACACACTCTCTCTCTCTCTCTCTCTCTCTCTCTCTCTCTCTCTCTCTCTCTCCTTGCCGAGCCCACTAAGCCCTAGCCGCACCTGCACCCCAACCATCGCGCACAATACCAGCCGAGCGACCCTGGCGCGCATCGCTTCGCCCACCCGCCTCGCCGCCGTCGCGCTCTGCATCGCTCGACGCCGCTCGCCGCCGCCCGACCAAATCGCTGCGCCGCCTGCGCTTCCGCAGCCAGGCGCGCGTCGTCCGCGCGCCGTCTCCGCAGCCCAGTTTGCCTTGCCTCGCGCCCGAGCCAGCGCGCGTGTCCCTGCCGCACCAGCAGCGCCCTGCCTGCCCCTTTGCTGCCGAGACCACGTGTCTTCTCGGTTGGTAATTCCCGAGTCTATGCTCTTGTGGGGCCTAAGCTGTTGGTTGTTGTTTTTTTTAATTAGGATGTTTTATTAAATGCTTAGGTTGTTCGGGTTCGCCTAGATGCTCGAGAGTTGCTTATTGACTTGTTATAGATATTTTTATGCTCGTTTCCAGGTAAGGATTTCTTACCGTGGTTGTGTGAACCCTGCGATGCTTTCAGGATTGTGCCTTGTATGCTTGGTTACTGTTATGAGCATGATAGCTATACGACAGCTTGTGTTTGAAATCTTGCTAGCATGTTTGCTTGTTGTTCATGTTAGTGCCATGCTAGGTTTGTTCTTCCAGCATGCTTTTGATTCCTGCTTAAGTTCGTAGTATCATGCTAGGGACTTTCCTTATCTTGGCATAACCTTGTCTTATTTTATCCTGTAGTTCCATGCTAGGGATAGCAGGTGATGTATAGTGTAGACTGTAGGGGTAACTAGTTTAGGTCCTGCTCGAGTAAGACCTCGATGGGCATCATTGATTTGGAGGTGTAAGACCCCGATGGGCATCCTAGATGTGTAAGACGCCGATGGGCATCATTGATTTGGAGTTGTAAGACCCCGATGGGCATCATTGATTTGGAGGTGTAAGACCCCGATGGGCATCCTAGATGTGTAAGACCCGGATGGGCATCATTGATTTGGAGGTGTAAGACCCCGATGGGCATCCTAGATGTGTAAGACCCAGATGGGCATCATTGATTTGGAGGTGTAAGACCCCAATGGGCATTCTAGATGTGTAAGACCCCGATGGGCATCATTGATTTGGAGGTGTAAGACCCCGATCGGCATCCTAGATGTGTAAGACCACGAAGGGCATCATTGATTTGGAGGAGTAAGACCCCGATGGGCATCCTAGATGTGTAAGACCCCGATGGGCATCATTGACTTGGAGGTGTAACACCCCGATGGGCATCCTAGATGTGTAAGACCACGATGGGCATCATTGATTGCAGGTGTAAGACCCCAATGGGCATCCTTGTGTATAAGTCCCTGATGGGCATCACTGAGTCCTAGGTTGTGTAAGACCCTGCAGGGCATCCAGGTGTAGAACCTAGGATAGGCTGTAGATGTAAGCCCTTGAATAGGCTCTCTCTAAGAGTAGCTCATAGCCTAAACCAACCGTTTTGCTCTAAGTCATCATATTGCTTGCATGTATACTAGGGTGCTAGATGACTGATGTATCATATTGTACCCCGGTTGGGGATTCTTACTGAGTATGTTTATACTCACCCTTATTTCTGTGGTTTTTCCACCAGGTAACTTGGGACAGCACTGGGACGGCTAGTGGAGGGAGCTGATTGATCATGGGAACCGCTGGCACTCTGTCGTTTATTGTTTGCATTTATTTATTCAGCATGTAGATGGACAGGTGTAACGACCCGACCCGAATGGTGTTCTAAAATAGGCCTTTACCTCAATGCATGTATTCAAATCTAAAATCAAAATGCAAAGTGGTGTTTCGGATTCTAAGTAAAAACTAAAACATAAAACATCCATTCAAAAGTCAACATAATTTCTTGAAACCTGTCCCTGTTTCCAAGCACCTGTTCCAAGACAAATACATTTACAAAACTCACTCTGATCAGAGATTTATTTAAAACATTCAAGCTTTCCAATAGTTACAACAATGCTAGAATCCATAAATACATTTAGAAAACAACCTAGGGCTCCGTGCCCAACTACATGCATTCAGAGGACATTTAAAACATAAATACAAGACTCAGAGTTTGAACAACGGGTTTCCATGATCACAGCTCCTCCTCCAGCCATACTGTCTCGCACCATGGTTACCTGTGGAAAAACCACAAAAATAAGGGTGAGTAACGAATTACTCAGTAAGAATCCCCAACCGGAATACAATACGATACAATCAATCATCTAGCACCCTAGCATACATGCAAACAGCTACCAACACAGATCATAACTCAACGAGCTTACAAGGCAAGATCTGGAATCCTCGGAAGTCTCCTACTTCCGGCCTAATGATTGGTTATCCTAACCAATCCCGGGACATCCTTGAGGGGCTTTCTCCCTCAACCAATTGATCAGCTCAAAAACCAATCCCAATGGATGTCCTCAAGGGTCTCTTACCCTTGCTAACAAATCTGGACTTACGGAAGAGTACCCGAAGTCTAGCTCTAAACTGGAAGGAATGGTGTACTCACGACATTAGCCCTGGGGAGCTCTCCGAACCGGCAACTAACGCGTGTGCGCGCACACCGCATGCTGCTGCAACTGGCGTAAATGTGGGGGCCTAAGGACAAACTACGCTGGCCAGGTATGCATGCCTAAGACTTCGAAGCTGTAACGACCCGACCCGAAAGGGGTTCTAAAATAGGTCGTTACCTCAATACATGCATTCAAATCTACAGACAATTTGCAAAACGGTGTTTCAGATTATATGTAAAAACTAAAACATAAAACATCCATTTAAAAAGTCAACATAAAATTCCTGAAACCTGTCCCTGTTTCCAAGCACCTGTTCCAAGACAAATACATTTACAAAACTCACTTTGATCAGAGATTTATTTAAAACATACAAGCTTTGCAATAGTTACAACAATGCTAGAATCCGGAAATACATTCAGAAAACACCCTAGGGCTCCGTGCCCAACTACATGCATTTAGAGGACATTTAAGTCATAAACATAAACACAAGACTCAGAGTTGAACAACGGGTTTCCATGATCACAGCTCCTCCTCCAGCCATCTTGTCTCGCACCATGGTTACCTGTGGAAAAACCAAAAAAATAAGGGTGAGTAACGAATTACTCAGTAAGAATCCCCAACCGGGGTACAATACGATATAATCAATCATCTAGCACCCTAGCATGCAAGCAAACAGCTACCAACACAGATCATAGCTCAACGAGCTTACAAGGAAAAATCCGGAGTCCTCGGAAGTCTCCTACTTCCGGCCTAATGATTGGTTCTCATAACCAATCCCGGGACATCTCCGAGGTCTCTCTCACTCGGCAAATTGATCAGCTCAAAAACTGATCCCAAGGATGTCCGACACCCTCGAGGGTCTTTCTCCCTCGACCAAATGATTAGCTCAAAAGCCAATCCCAATGGGTGTTCTCAAGGGCCTCTTACTCTCGCTGCAAATCTGGACTTACGGGAAAGTACCAGAAGTCTGGCTCTAAACTGGAAGGAACTGGTGTACTCACGACATTAGCCCGGGGGAGCTCTCTTAACCGGCGACTAACGCGTGTGGGCGCACACCGCATGCTGCTGCAACCGGCGTAAATGTGGGGGCCTAAGTATAAACTATGCGGGCAAAGTACGCATGCCGAAGACTCAAAAGCGGTGTCACTGATCACAGTAGTGTGAGGCCCTCGACACTCATCTGTGCAGCCTGTCGCACCGACCTGAAGCTAAGAACCGACAAAGGCAGGGTTACACCGTTGGTAGGGTTCCGCTCTAGCACGCTACAAACTAGGCTTATGCCGATGTGGTAGCTAAATCCACATCGGCGGCCGGGGGGGGGGAAGCAATGTACGTTATGCTTCGCTCGCTCTACTCCCGACCGGTGAGGACAAAGTACGTTATGTCTGCTCTCAGCCTCTAGATGATGACAAACCCTACTTTACTAGCTAAGAGTACAGAGAAAATGATTCCTGGCTAGCAAACAATAACCGACACCAATCACACTTACCTAACATGATACTACGAACTTAAGCAGGAATCATAAGCATGCTTGAAGAACAAACCTAGCATGGCACTAACATGTAAAATCAGGCAAACATGCTAGCAAGAGATCAATCAAAGCTGCCCTATCACTATCATGCTCATAACAGTCAACAAGCATACAAAGCACACCATGATAATATCGCAGGGCCCACACAACTCCGGTAAGAAATCCTTACCTGGTAGGAAGGCAACAACACACAAGAAACCTAAGCTGCGATCGAACCCGAGCAACCTAAAGCGAACCTAACAAACACAACAATAATCACAAAATAGGCCTAAATATAATAAAATAACAGGGCTCGACTCGGGAACATTTCACGAGGCGCTCCTGACACGCGAACGAGCCGGCTGAACGGACGAGGCAACTGCTGGGCGCAGATGGGCGCTGGGGCGCTGGCTGCGCGCGGACGAGCACTGGGACGACATGTAAGGACCCGACCTGGAATACGGTCCTAAACCTAGGTCCTCACTAAGCATGCAAGTTAAATATTTCAACAAGCGGTTTAGTGCTCATATTTAAAACGTTTTCAAAACATTTAGAAACGGGGAACACTTAAAACATAACCAACAATTTTCATAAAGCAAATCCAATCAAGGTAAAATAAGCTCGCGAAGATTTAAAAAGAACATTCAAAACAGTTTAAACAACTTTAACATCATTCCCCTAGGACTCCTGTCCACCTACATGCTGAATAAATAAATGCAAACAATAAACGACAGAGTGCCGGAAGCCCCCCATGATCAAACAACTCCCTCCGCTAGCCATCCTGGTGCTGTCCCAAGTTACCTGGTGGAAAAACCACAAAAATAAGGGTGAGTATAAACATACTCAGTAAGAATCCCCAACCGGGGTACAATACGATACATCAGTCATCTAGCACCCTAGTATACATGCAAATAAAACAATGACTTAGAGCAAAACGGTTGAATTAGGCTATGAGCTACTTCTAGAGCGAGCCTATTCAAGGGCTTTCATCTACAGCCTATCCTAGGTTCTACACTTGGATGCCCTTCGGGCCTTACACAACCTAGGACTCAGTGATGCCTAGTGGGGCCTTACACACCTAGGACTCATTGATGCCCAGTGGGGCCTTACACCTCCAACTCAGTGATGCCCATCGGGGACTTACACACCTAGGATGCCCATCAGGGTCTTACACCTCCAACTGAGTGATGCCCATCAGGGACTTACACACCTAGGATGCCCATCAGGGTCTTACACCTCCAACTCAGTGATGCCCATCGGGACTTACACACCTAGGATGCCCATCGGTCTTACACCTCCAACTCGGTGATGCCCATCGGGGACTTACACACCTAGGATGCCCATCAGGGTCTTACACCTCGAACTCAGTGATGCCCATCAGAGACTTACACACCTAGGATGCCCATCAGGGTCTCACACCTCCAACTCAGTGATGCCCATCGGGGACTTACACACCTAGGATGTCCATCGGGGTCTTACACCTCCAACTCAGTGATGCCCATCAGGGACTTACACACCTAGGATGCCCATCGGGGTCTTACACCTCCAACTCATTGATGCCCATCAGGGACTTACACACCTAGGATGCCCATCAAGGTCTTACACCTCCAACTCATTGATGCCCATCAGGGACTTACACACCTAGGATGCCCATCAGGGTCTTACACCTCCAACTCAGTGATGCCCATCAGGGACTTACACACCTAGGATGCCCATCAGGGTCTTACACCTCCAACTTAGTGATGCCCATCAGGGACTTACACACCTAGGATTCCCATCAGGGTCTTACACCTCCAACTCAGTGATGCCCATCAGGGATTTTGTAACAGCCCGGATTTTAGTTAAATTAAAATAAGGATTAGAAGATGATTTTGGAGGACTCGAACCCTCGGCCTCAAAGAGAGATGGGAGTTTGGAATTAATTAAGAAAAATAAGTGAGTCAACTTGGGTTTGAAGGAGGGAAGCCTAGGGAAGGGAATTTAGGATTTCCAAGCTTATTTATTTAAAAAAAAAAAGGAAAGAAAACACTCCTCTCGCAAAAACCCTCTCCCCACACCCTCGCGCGCCCACCCCCCGCCTCGCCGTCGCGCTGCCCGACTGTCGCCAGACCGTTCATTGGCCGCCGTGCCGCACCGCCGGCGCTCGGCCGCTCGACG
The DNA here is from genome assembly GCA_036507275.1 of Sicyos edulis. Classification (NCBI taxonomy): domain Eukaryota; kingdom Viridiplantae; phylum Streptophyta; class Magnoliopsida; order Cucurbitales; family Cucurbitaceae; genus Sicyos; species Sicyos edulis. The sequence goes on from CM071854.1 coordinate 18,936,077, forward strand.
TCGACCGCGTGCGCCTCAGCCTGCTCGACGTCGCACCGTGCGCCCCAGCGTCGCTCCGACCGACCGCACCCGCGAGACCGGGTCTCAGCACACCCACCGTGTGCCGTCTGTCCGTACCTCAGCGTCGCCCGCACGCCTACTCCAGCGAGCCCGCTCGCCCGCGGTTCTCATTCCGCGCCGCGACGCCCGCTTCGGCACCCAAGACCGCTGCGTCGCGCGCCGCCAAAGACGCTGACCGCCGTACGCACGACCGTCACCCGGCGCCGCGTCCCGCCTATCAGACTCTGCGAGGGCCACGCGCCTCGCCCTTGCACTGGCGCACCGCGCCCGCGCGCCGCCCTACTCACAGCTGCGCCGCCAGGCCAGGCCAGCGATCGACCGCCAGCGCGGCGACACACGCCACTCCACTCGCACCGCTCGCCGCGCTGCCTTGCCGAGCTTGGTGCCTTCTCGGTTGGTAAATTCCCGAGGCTGACCCTTTGGACTTTTGTGTTTTTTTGCTGCTGTTGGTTAACTAGGTTGATTTTTATTACTTGCTTAGGTTGTCGGGTTCGCTTAGAAGCTCAAGAGTCATCCGTTGATCGTTGGATCGATTCACTCAGGTAAGGATTTCTTACCGGGGTTGTGTGGACCTGCGAATACTTGATAGCATGATATGTGTTGTGTATGTATGAAACGCGCTAGTGGATAGGTTGCTTGTTCCTTCTTGTTTTCGGATGGTTTTGCGCTTGTGATTCTTGATATATCCTGTTAGTTTCATGCTAGGGGTTAAATTGTCTCGGCATAACCGTGAACACGTTATCCCGTTAATGCCATGCTAGAAATTGGCGGTGATGTATAGTGTAAGAGATTGTAGGGGTAACTAGTGCGTCCCGCTGGTAAGACCCCGATGGACATCCGGAGGTGTAAGACCCGATGGGCATCCTAGGTGTATAAGTCCCGATGGGCATCACCGAGTTGGAGGTGTAAGACCCGATGGGCATCCTAGGTGTATAAGTCCCGATGGGCATCACCGAGTTGGAGGTGTAAGACCCGATGGGCATCCTAGGTGTATAAGTCCCGATGGGCATCACCGAGTGGGAGGTGTAAGACCCGATGGGCATCCTAGGTGTATAAGTCCCCGATGGGCATCACCGAGTTGGAGGTGTAAAGACCCGATGGGCATCCTAGGTGTATAAGTCCCCGATGGGCATCACCGAGTGGGAGGTGTAAGACCCCGGATGGGCATCCTAGGTGTATAAGTCCCAGATGGGCATCACCGAGTTGGAGGTGTAAGACCCGATGGGCATCCTAGGTGTGTAAGTCCCGATGGGCATCACCGAGTTGGAGGTGTAAGACCACTGATGGGCATCCTAGGTGTATAAGTCCCCAAGAAGGCAACACTGAGTTCTAGGTCGTGTAAGCCTCGAATAGGCAAGCCCCAAGAGTGACGTTCTGTGCTAACCCATCCGTTGGCTCTGAGTCTTTGCATGGTTGCATGTCCGTGTGCTAGATGATATGTTTTCGTATTGTACCCCGGTTGGGGATTCTTCTTGAGTAACTCGTTGCTCACCCTTATTTTCTGTGTGGTTTTCCACTGTAACTTGGGACATCGGCGGGATGGCTAGGAGGAGGCTGGCTTGGATGATCATGGATAGGCGACTGGGATGCATATTCTTTTATTGTTTCTTATGACTTAGCATGTAGTGGGACTTGAGTCCCTAGGAAAAGTACTCAAAAACCTATTTTCTGCTTTCTCTCGTACCATTTCCCTTGATTTATTTTTTTTAAAAGAACCGATCAGTCATCTACACCGCTATTTTTAAATGGAATTATATTTTCTTTGTTTTGAATGTACTTACCTCAAGGATTTAAATTTCAAACTCAATGACGTTTTACATTCCTAGACATGCATGCTAAGTAAGGACCTAGGTTAGAGACCGCTCCTTTTGGGTCGGGTCCTTACGGTTGGTATCGAGAGCCCGAGTTATAGGTTCGTAGGACTGACTGCAGCTTGTAGGTTGTTTTCCATGATCATCAGCGCTCACACACCATCGTATGTCCGAAAGTTTAAGGTTAAGGGTTAAGAATTACAATACCATTTGCACCTTGCATGTATATGACTTGTTGTTGAGGAGCAGGAAAGCGAGTTACGACTCATTGTTCGTTTGAGTGTAGATTGTCGTTATGCGATCACTCGTAGAGGCGCGGGGAGGCTCAAGGCCGACCAGCCAGGGCATTCGTATTGATTCCGACACGGAGGGACGTCGTCCCAAGCCGATCGCGATGTTAGGCCGCCACGAGCCCTCTTCTGCTGTGTTGCCCGGTGAGGGCGTGGAGGCAACTCACCTCGAGAGGCTGCACCGGAGTTGCTTTTGTGGAGTCCATGAGGGCTCTTATGGTTGGAGTTCTTTGTCGACCGACCAGAGCCGAGCGGAGGGGTCGAGACGCAGCTCAGTGCGTAGCTGCAGAGGAGGAGTCTCGGATTCGGATAGAGCGGTGGCCGAGTTAGTTCAAAGAGAGACCGCCACGCCAAGATCTCTGCCCGGCTCAGCGAGAGCCAATTGTGAACGAGGCCGTTGTGGCGGAAGGTGCCGAGGATTTGGGCAAGTGGCTAAAAGATTTCGTCAAATGGAAGCCGGAGAAGTTTAGTGCCCCTGGGAACCACCGGTGGCGGCCAGTGGATTGCCGAACTAGAGTATACTTTTATGGTAATGGCTTGTCCTCGAGGTGCAATGAGCTCGATGTGCAAATCATGCGTTAGCCGGAACAATAAGTGGTGGTGGGATTCCACCTTGAGTGAGAGACCGGTGGGTCTCCCCACGCCACCACGGGAATTCTTCAAGGCCGTGAGTTCAAGGCAAAATTTATTAGTGAAGAAGCCCAAGAAAAGATGATCGAGCTGTTTTTCGAACCTTAAGCGAAGTCCACCCAATCGAGGTGTATGAGAGGAAGTTTTCGAATATGGGTACTTCGCACCATGATTGATTGCTACTCCCGAGTGAAGATCGTGAAGTTTATTGCGGTGCGAGGCGGGGAGTGTCTCGGGATGTTAGGCACAGAGCCCCGAGACTTTTGCCAAGGCGAAGTGCGGTTGGCAACTATATATGATGGAAAGTATCCTCCAGAGCGGGTTGTTAGTATCTGTAGTGCGTAAGGCCCAGTGTACTCGGAGTCGGGTCGGCGTAAGTTTGACGCAGGTGGTAATGGTCATGGAGGCGGTCGGCGCCGTCGAGTACTTATCATGGCGAGACCAAAGACCGGATCGTGAATCGCGATCGGCCCTCGCCAACAGGGCGTAGGGAGGCCGCCACCGTATTGTAGACCCCGTGGTAAACAACATTGGGGGCCTTGTGGTGGTAACCCTAGAGCTTGCTATAAGCGTGGTAAGGAGGGACATCGGGCCGGCATTGCAACTGCATAAGTGGTGGTGGCACGGCCAAAGACACAAAGAGCGAGGAAGAGTATATGCTACGACCCGCCAGAGGCCGAGAGAGCCGACCCGTGAGTGGCGGTGCACGCTCCTAGTTCTTGATCACCTCGCCTTTGTGTTGTTTGATTCGGGTTCCACCCATTCTTTTGTTTCTCTGCTTTTTCTTGAGCATGCTTGCATGAATTTAGAGCCTCTAGGTTTTGAGTTATCTGTCGCTACTCCCTGAAACTAGTATGTTTGGCTAGCTGAGATAGTAAGGGATGGTCGGATCATGTATCCGACTGGACTCTGCGAGTTACCCTCATAGTGTTAGATATGAGCGGTTTTGATGTGATCCTCGGCATGGATTGGTTAGGCGATAACCACGCTATGATTGGACCGTCGTTGTAAGGAGGTGGTGTTCGGCGCCGCTGTAGGCCTAGCTTTAAATTTCGGGGCACCCAGAGTGGGGTGTGTCCGCCGTGATTTCGGCGATTAAAGCTCACCGTTTGTTAGCTCGAGGAGCTTGGGGTTTCTTAGCTAAGTTGACCGGCGAGAACCGTGACCAGATATCTCTCGGCGAGCAGTGCCCATAGTGCAAGAGTTTGCGGATGTTTTTCCCGAGGAGTTGCCCTGCTGCCGCCAAGAGAGAGTGGATTTCTCAATAGAGCTTGGCGGGGACTCGCCTATCTCGAAAGCTCCTTATCGCATGGCGCCAAAGAGAGCCGAAAGAGTTAAAAGAACAGTGCAGGAGTTGCTTGACAGAGGATTTATTAGGCCGAGTGTGTCCTCGTGGGGAGCACCCGTCTTTGTTTGTTAAGAAAAGGGATGGCTCGATGCGTCTATGCATCGATTACGAGGAACCGAACAAGGTAACCATTAAGAACAAGTATCCGCCGCCTCGTATCGATGACTGTTTGACCAGCTCCGGGAGCTTGTGTGTTTTCGAAGATTGACTTGAGGTCGGGCTATCACCGCTGAGAATTCGGGATGCGAGATATTCCCAAGACAAATGTTCGTGTCGAGGTATGGGCATTATGAGTTCGTAGTCATGTCTTTCGGACCGACGAACGCCCCACCGCATTCATGGACATGATGGACAGAGTGTTCAAGGCGTTCTTGGACCGCTTTGTCATCGTGTTCATAGACGACATTCTTGTGTACTCCAAGTCTAAGGAGGACCATGCCTCGCACCTAAGACAGATTTTGGCGACCTTGCGCGAGAACAAGCTCTATGCGAAGTTCTCAAAGTGTGACTTTTGGCTCGAGGAGGTAGCTTTTTCCGGGACACGTTGTGTCTAAGGAGGAGTGGTCATGGACCCTTCAAGGTAGAGGCCGTTAGTTCGTGGGCGGACCGACGATCGTGGTCGGAGATTCGTAGCTTTCTGGTTTGGCCGGATATTACCGACGCCGTTCAAAATTTTTCCGCTATAGCCGCCCGCTTACTCGATTGACGAGGAAAGGTGTTGATTTCGTTTGGGATAGGAAGTGCGATGAGAGTTTTGCTAAGCTAAAGAGCGGTTTGACGTCCGCCTCGGTGTTGGCGATTCCGAGGGAACCGGGGGTTTCGTGGTGTCAGATGATGCCAAAGAAGTTTGGGTTGGGTTGCGTTTTGATGCAACACGGTAAGGTGATAGCATACGCTTCGTGCAGATTGAAACCGCACGCGGCAATACCCGACTCATGACATGGAGTTGGCGTGGTCGCCTTTGCACTTAAGATTTGGAGGCACTACTTGTATGGGGAAAAGATTCGGATTTTCTCGGATCACCAAAGCCTCAAGTATTTCTTCACTCGTAAGGACTGAACATGAGGCGAGAGGAGGTGGTGGAACTCGTGAAGGATTACGACCGTGAGATATTGTATCACCACGAAAGGCAAATGTTGTGGCGAGATGCACTAAGTAGGAAGACCTCGCATCTAGCAACGTTGGCAAATCCCAAAAGTATCATAAGGAAAGACCTCGAGAGAGCGTAAGTAGCAAGTGTTGTTGGGGATGTTACTGCCAGTGGGTAGCACAAATGACCATCCAAATTTTTCGATAAGGCAAAGGATTATTGACGGCCAATTGGATGATCCTAAGTTGAAAAAGTTGTATGAGAGGGTCCAGTGATGGTGACTTCGATTTTGAGATATATGCAGATGGTGGCTTGCGATATAAGGGACGGCTATGTGTCCCAGCCCGATGCCAGTATTCGTTCGAATTGTTGGCCGAGGCTCACACCTCGCCTTTTGCATGGCACCCGTGAGGTAACAAGATGTACCAAGATCTTAAGCGAGACTTTTTGGTGGGTGGGGATGAAGAGAGAGATTGCCCGGTTTGTCGGTCGGTGTCTCACTTGTCGGCCAGTGAAGAAGCGCCTAAGGCGTAAAAACCAGCAGGGTTGCTTTGCATGTCGCTCGAGTGCCACAAAGGAAGTGGGAGGAAATTACCATGGATTTTATCTCGGGTTTGCCCAGACTCCTAGAGGATATGCACAGATTTGGGTGGTCGTTGATAGGTTGACTAAGTGTGCCCACTTCATTCCGAGCGAGATAAATTACACCGTAGAGCGAAGGCACAAACTGTTCCTTGAGCAGAATAGTGAGGTATCACGGAGTGCCGCTTAAAATTATCTCCGACCGGATTCCCGCTTACATCACGGTTTTGGAAGGCCCTTCAGCGAGCTTGGGCACAGAGTGCGGCTACAAAGCCTGACCTTCCACCCACGTGATCGATGGCTGACCGAGTGGCGGGTAAACCAGATCTTAGAGGATATGTTGCGAGCTGCGTGTTGGATTTCCACAGCGGTTGGGACCAATGATTTGTATTTGATGGAGTTCGCCTACAACAATAGTTTTCAGTCAACCATTCAGATGGCACCGTTTGAAGCGTTGTATGGCAAGCGCTGCAGATCCCCAGTATTCTGGGAAGAGGTTGAGACGAGCGGTATTGGGTCCAGAGTTGCTTGATTGACCAATGAGGTCATCCGAGAAGATTAGGGCTCGTATCCGACCGCCCCAGAGCGCAGGCGGAAAGAGCTACGCCGATGTCGACGTAGAGAGTTGGAGTTTGAGATTGGCCAAAGACGTGTTCCTTAAGGTTGCTCCGATCGTGGAGTTCGAGAGGTTTGGTAGGAAGGGGAAGCTGAGCCCCAGGTTTGTCGGACCATTCGAGATCCTCGAGAGGATCGGAGCCGTAGCTTACCGGTTAGCATTGCCGCCAGCCTTGGCTGCAGTGCATAGTGTGTTCCATGTTTCGATGCTCCGCCAGTATGTGGCCGACCCTTCGCATGTCATAGATTTCGAGCCTTTGCAAATAAAAACCATGACCTGAGCTTTGAGGAAAAACCCATAAAGATCTTAGCATTTGAGAAAAAGATTTTGAGGAACCGGGCAATTGACCTAGTGAAAGTGCAGTGGCGGAATCAAGGAGTTGAGGAAGCTACCTGGGAGTTGGAAGGGGAGATGAGGAGATGTTACCCAGAGTTGTTTTAGGAATGCAGACTTCCGGGACTAAGTCTTCTAAGGAGGGAGTATTGTAACAGCCGGATTTTAGTTAAATTAAAATAAGGATTAGAAGATGATTTTGGAGGACTCGAACCCTCGGCCTCAAAGAGAGATGGGAGTTTGGAATTAATTAAGAAAAATAAGTGAGTCAACTTGGGTTTGAAGGAGGGAAGCCTAGGGAAGGGAATTTAGGATTTCCAAGCTTATTTATTTAAAAAAAAAAAAAGGAAAGAAAACACTCCTCTCGCAAAAACCCTCTCCCCACACCCTCGCCGCCGCCGCCCACCCTCGCCGTCGCGCCTGCCCAGCCTGTCGCCGCACCGTTCAGCCAGCCCGCCGTCGCACCGAGCGCCTCAGCCTGCTCGACGTCGCCGCCGTCGCGCTCTCGGCCCGCTCGCCGTCGCCGCGGCGCGCTCCGCTGCTCGACGTCGCACCGCGCTCTCCGCTGCTCGACGTCGCACTGTGGCGCCCAAATGTCGCTCCGACCGACCGCACCATGAGATCGGGTCTCAAAGACACCCACCGTGTGCCGTCTGTCCGTACCTCAGCGTCGCCCGCACGCCTACTCCAGCGAGCCCGCTCGCCCGCGCCGGTTCTCATTCCGCACGCGACGCCCCGCTCGGCACCCAGCACCGCCTGCGTCCGCGCGCCAGCACGCCGACCGTTTCTGCACGACCGTCAGCCCGGCCGCACGTCCTGCCTACCGTACTGCCGAGGGCCACGCGCCTCGCCCTTGCACCAGCGCACCCGCGCCCAGCGCCCCTGCTGCACCTGCCGCCCAGCAGCGCAGCCCTGGGGCTGATCGATCGCCACCACAAGAAGACTACGCCACTCGCGCGCCACCGCTCGCCGCGCTGCCTTGCCGAGCTTGGTGCCTTCTCGGTTGGTAAATTCCCGAGGCTGACCCTTTGGACTTTTGTGTTTTTTTGCTGCTGTTGGTTAACTAGGTTGATTTTTATTACTTGCTTAGGTTGTCGGGTTCGCTTAGAAGCTCAAGAGTCATCCGTTGATCGTTGGATCGATTCACTCAGGTAAGGATTTCTTACCGGGGTTGTGTGGACCCTGCGAATACTTGATAGCATGATATGTGTTGTGTATGTATGAAACTGCTAGTGGATAGGTTGCTTGTTCCTTCTTGTTTTCAGATGGTTTTGCGCTTGTGATTCTTGATATATCCTGTTAGTTTCATGCTAGGGGTTAAATTGTCTCGGCATAACCGTGAACACGTTATCCTGTTAATGCCATGCTAGAAATTGGCAGGTGATGTATAGTGTAAGAGATTGTAGGGGGTAACTAGTGCGTCCCGCTCGGGTAAGACCCCGATGGACATCCGAGGTGTAAGACCCGATGGGCATCCTAGGTGTATAAGTCCCCGATGGGCATCACCGAGTTGGAGGTGTAAGACCCGATGGGCATCCTAGGTGTATAAGTCCCCGATGGGCATCACCGAGTTGGAGGTGTAAGACCCGATGGGCATCCTAGGTGTATAAGTCCCCGATGGGCATCACCGAGTGGGAGGTGTAAGACCCGATGGGCATCCTAGGTGTATAAGTCCCCGATGGGCATCACCGAGTTGGAGGTGTAAGACCCGATGGGCATCCTAGGTGTATAAGTCCCCGATGGGCATCACCGAGTGGGAGGTGTAAGACCCGATGGGCATCCTAGGTGTATAAGTCCTCGGATGGGCATCACCGAGTTGGAGGTGTAAGACCCGATGGGCATCCTAGGTGTGTAAGTCCCCGATGGGCATCACCGAGTTGGAGGTGTAAGACCACGATGGGCATCCTAGGTGTATAAGTCCCCGAAGGGCAACACCGAGTTCTAGGTCGTGTAAGCCTCGAATAGGCAAGCCCCAAGAGTGACGCTGTTAACCCATCTGTTGGCTCTGAGTCTTTGCATGGTTGCATGTCCGTGTGCTAGATGATATGTTTTCGTATTGTACCCCTGGTTGGGGATTCTTCTTGAGTAACTCGTTGCTCACCCTTATTTTCTGTGGTTTTCCACCGTAACTTGGGACATCGGCGGGATGGCTAGGAGGAGGCTCTTTGGATGATCATGGATAGTCGACTGGGATGCATATTCTTTTATTGTTTCTTATGACTTAGCATGTAGTGGGACTTGAGTCCCTAGGAAAAGTACTCAAAAACCTATTTTCTGCTTTCTCGTACCATTTCCCTTGATTTATTTTTTTAAAAGAACCCGATCAGTCATCTACCCGTCTATTTTTAAATGGAATTATATTTTCTTTGTTTTGAATGTACTTACCTCAAGGATTTAAATTTCAAACTCTGAATGACGTTTTACATTCCTAGACATGCATGCTAAGTAAGGACCTAGGTTAGAGACCGCTCCTTTTGGGTCGGGTCCTTACAGACTTACACACCTAGGTTGCCCATCAGGGTCTTACACCTCCAACTTAGTGATGCCCATCAAGGTCTTACTCGAGCGGGACCTAAACTAGCTACCCCTACAGTCTTCTACACTATACATCACCCGCCTATGCCTGGCACGGAACTAACAGGATAAAATAGAACAAGGTATGCCAAGATAATTAAACCCCTTGCATGGAACTAACAGGATATATCAGGGGACACAAGAGCAACACGATCTGGAAGCAAGAGAAAACATGTAACCTACCCACTGGAAATTTCATACAATCACAAGACATGGCATGCTGGAAGAACAAACCTAGCATGGCACTAACATGAACAACAAGCAACATGCTAGCAAGATTTCAAACACAAACTGTTCAATAGCTAACATTCTCATAACAACAACCAAGCATACAAGGCACAATCATGATAGCATCGCAGGGTCCACACAACCACGGTAAGAAATCCTTACCTGGAAACAAGCAAAAAATAACTACCATAAGCCAACCAGGCTACTCCCGAGCTTCTAAGTGAACCCGAGCAATCTAAGCTTTTAATAAAAATATTCTAATTAAATAACAACAGCCAATCAACTTAGGGTCCAAAAGAGTGGAGGCTCGGGAATTACCAACCGAGAAGGCACTAGGTCTCGGCCCCAACAATTTTGGCAAAACAGGCTTTCGGCGGCAAGTGGGCGTGCGGGGACGTGCGTACCGGGCGAGAGCGGATCAGGCGCTGCTGAGCACGGCGACACGGCGCGCGGCGCTGCAGGACAGCGCGCAGACGACTGGCGACACACGGCGTCGGCAGCGCGCGCAGGCAGCAGATGGAGACGCCCGACGCGGGCGCGCTGGCGCTGGGCGACGAGCTGTGCGACACGCTGCTGGGCGTCTGGCGTCTCGGCGACGGCTGCCAGCCGCGACAGCGTCTGAAGGGCCGCCACGCTGGGCGACAGGTGGTGATGGTCGGGCGACAGTGCGATGGCGAGCGGGGAGCTGCTGATGGGGCTGGTGGCTCGAGGCGGCTCGGTGCGACTCGGTTGGGTTTCTTGGTGAGGTCGGCAAGGAGAGAGAGAAAGAAAGAGAGAGAGAGAAAGAGAGAGAGAGAGAGGTAAAACAAGGGGAATGGGATTTTCTTGATTTTCTTTCCTTTTCCTAATTTAAATAGGTCTTGGTGACCTAAATCTCTTCCCCGGGCTTCCTCCTTCGATTCCCGGCTGAAGCAACCTTTTCTCCTTATTAAAAACTCATTTAAACCAAGCTTCCAAATCACCATCAAGGGCAAGGGTTCAAATCCCAATGGAAGCACTTAAATTAACAATAATTTTGTTCATTACCAAATCACCTCCAAACTTCCAACCAACTAGCCCGAACTTCTTGGGCCCTGCAACCAACAACAATCAAGCCTCGACAAGGGCAGGAGTGACCCCGAAGTCTTGAAAATCCACAAAACCCTTACCGGGGGCAAAAAGACCAAAATACCCCTAAGGGTTAAAATAGCTCTAACGACCCATCCGAACATCCGAATAATGAACTGGAAACACCTGAGAAACTGAAATAGAAAACTAGGCCATTACACGACACAAGGGCGCGCAGGCGCGGGCGCGACCTCGGCTGGGCGCTACAAATACACGCGCGCGGGGCGACGCGATGCGACGGCTATAGGGCGTGCTATCTGGAACGGCGAGCTCGGATCTGGGCGACTCGAGAGCGGACGGGACGGGCGATGCGAGGGCTGGGCAGCCTGGCACTCTGCGCGGCTAGGGCTGGGCGATGCGACACTGTGCGGCCAGGGCTCGGGCGACGCGAAACTGGGTGATCAGGGGGCTCAAGCGACGCGACCTGGGCTGGGCAGCCTGGCACTGTGCGCAGCTGAGCGGCTAGGTTGGGCGACCTGGGGGGCTGGCTCGGGCTGGGGGAGAGAGAGAGAGAGAGAGAGAAAAAAAAGGGGAAAATGGGATTTTTTTTCTCTTTTTCCATCCTTATCCATTTTTAAAACCTTAAAATCCCATTTCCCGGCTTCCTCCTTCTAAACCCGACCGAAGCAAACTTTTCCAATAAATAAAACTCACTTAAATCGAACTCCCAAATCGACAATAAGGGCCCGGGCTCAAATCCCAATGGAAGCACACAACCAACCATAACTTTGCCAAAACCCAAACCACAATCGAACTTCCAAACGACTAGCCCAAACATCTCGGGACTCGCAACCAACAACAAACAAGCCTCGACAAAGGCAGGAGCTACATTGAAGTCCTGAAAATCTATAAATCCTGCCCGGGGAGCCAAAAGACCAAAATACCCCCAAGGGTCAAAACAGCTCTAATGACCCAACCGAACAACCAAATCTTGAACCGAAGGCACCTTGGAAACTGGAATAGAAAACTGGGTTGTTACAGAAGCGGTGTCACTGATCACAGTAGTGCGAGGCCCTCGGCACTCATCTGTGCAACCTGTACCACCGACCTGAAGCTAAGAACCGCCAAAGCAGCGAGCTTACGCTTGGCGGTTTCCGCTCTAGCAGGCTACAAACTAGGCTTATGCCGACGTGGTAGCTAAATCCACATCGGCGGCCGGGAGGGGGGAAGCAATGTACGTTATGCTTCGCTTGCTCTACTCCCGACCGGTGGGGACAAAGTACGTTATGTCCGCTCTCAGCCTCAGGATGATGACAAACCCTACAACACTACCTAAGAGTACAGAGAAAATGATTCCTGGCTAGCAAACAATAATCGAAATCAATCACACTTACCTAGCATGATACTACGAACTTAAAGCAGGAATCATAAGCATGCTGGAAGAACAAACCTAGCATGGCACTAACATGTACAATCAGGTAAACATGCTAGCAAGAGATCAATCATAGCTGCCCTATTACTATCATGCTCATAACAGTCAACAAGCATACAAGGCACATCATGATAATATCGCAGGGTCCACACAGCTCCAGTAAGAAATCCTTACCTGGCGCGAAGGCAAGAACACACAAGAAACCTAAGTTGCGATCGAACCAGAGCAACCTAAAGCGAACCTAACAAACACATCAAAAATCACAATCCATCGGCCTAAATATAATAAAATAAACAGGGCTTGGCTCGAGAGCAACTCACGAGGCACGGCTGACACGCGAACGGGCAGTCGACGCGCGCGAGGCAAATTGTTGGCGCGCAGATGGCGCTGCACACAGCGCTGGGCGCTGAGTCTGCTGCGCAGTGGACGAGCGCCGGGCGACACGGACGGCGGCGCGGCGGGCGGCGGGCGGCGAGCTAGCTGTGGACGCGCACTGGCGACGCGATGCGACGGCTTCAAGGACGCACGATCTGGCATGGGGCGGCTCAGATCTAGGCGACACGGGTGCGGACGGGACACGGCTCCTGACGGTACGTGACACTGTGCGGCTGGGCTGGGCGAGTAGGGGCTCGGGCTTGGGCGACCTGGGCGAGCAGAGCTGGGGCTTGGGCTTGGGCGACTTGGGGCTCGGGCTGGGGCTAGGCTCGGGCTTGGGGGAGAGAGAGAGAGAGAGAGAGAGAGAAAGAGAGAAATAAAAGGGAAAATGGGATTTTTCCTAATTTTCCAACCTTATCCATTTTTAAATAACCTTAAAATCCCTAAAATCCCATTCCCCGGCTTCCTCCTTCGAGACCCGACTGAAGCGACCTTTTCCAATAAATAAAACTCACTTAAATAGAACTCCGAAATCAACAATAAGGGCCAGGGCTTGAATCCCAAAGGAAGTACCCAAACAACAATAACTTTGCCAAAACCCAAACCACAACCGAACTTCCAAACGACTAGCCCAAACATCTCGGGACTCGCAACCAACAACAAAAAAGCCTCGACAAAAGCAGGAGCGACCTCGAAGTCCTGAAAATCCACAAATCCTGCCCGGGGAGCCAAAAGACCAAAATACCCGCAAGGGTCAAAACAGCTCTACGACCCAACCAAACATCCAAATCTTGAACCGAAGGCACCTCGAAAATTGGAAAAGAAAACTGGGTTGTTACAGCTACTGCCGAACACGCTGAGGACGTGCCGACTACCGGGGACAAGGCAATGCCATGTCATCATCTTGACCATTGGGGCCTTTAAAAGTCTGCCACCCTCACCCAAGATTGCAGGGCCTACCGTTAGGGTTAGCTAAACCCTAACGGGGTCCAGGGACGGAGTACTGCCTCGTACGTCCCTGCCGTGGATGCAAGGTACTTTATGGATTCTGGCCCGGATGATGCTACCTATCTGAACTCTAAACTATAACATCAACAGCAAACAATCCAATACGTGCTCAATAGATACAACGAACCTAGCATGATACTACGAAGCAAGAACATATATGAGCATGCCAGAACGGAACAATCATAGCATGAACTAACATGAGAAACAACATAAGGAATCATGCCAGTCGGGAATTCAGAACAAAGCACCTATTACTAAACATGCTAATAAACACAAACAAGCATACAACAGCAATCACATATAATATTGCAGGGCCCACACAACTCCGGTAAGAAATCCTTACCTGGTCGGAAGGCAACTACACACAAGAATCCTAAGCTGCGATCGATCCCGAGCTAGCTAACGAGAACCTAACAAACACAACAATAATCACAATCCATAGGCCTAAATATAATAAAATAAACAGGGCTCGGCTCGGGAACAACTCAAGCGGCACGGCTGACACGCAGACAGGCAGTGCCGCACGCGTGGCGTGGCTCTTGGCGCCGATGGGCGGCGAGGATGCGCGTGGTGTGTCTTGGCACCATTGGCGCAGAAGCGCGAGCGCGCCTTGCGCGCTGGCGCGGACGAGCTGCACGCGAGACAATGGCATGCGGGCGCGGGCGCAGAGGCGGACGAACGAACGCGAGCGTGCAGGCGCGAGCTCGGCTGGGCGATGGCATCTAGAGCGCCCAGACGGGGCGAATGTGGGCGTTCGCTTCTTTGCTGGCAAATGACGATGGGCGTCTTGGCGTTGCTTGGGCGTGCGCAGAGCACGAGCAACACGCTGGTGTTGGGCGTCTGGATGCAGGGGCTTGAGAGAAGGGGGGTTGGGCGGCCAAGGTGCTTTTATAGAAGAAGCTCAAAAAACCTAATTCTTTTTCTATTAATCAAATGCACCAAAACTCCAAGGATCCAAGGCTAACCAAGACATGCCGCGGAGAGAGTAACAAGAACCTCCTGTGGCTCAACTGGCCACTCCACCCACCTGACTTCCTAGCACCCTGGGTTTGAATCCCAACCAACCCACCTTTATTCCTCAATTTTTCTTTTGCATCTCACCATGCCCAAACACATCCACAAAGCATCAAAATCCTACTTAAGACCATCCAATAATTTTAGCAACTGAAAAAGGACATAAACTGCCCTGACGGCTAGACCAAATTACCAAAATACCCCTAGGGAATACCTGGAAGACCGGGATGAAAACCTAGGCCGTTACAATATTCCCTCCTTTTTATGACTTTCGTCCTCGAAAGTCCTTAAGACTGAAACAGCTCAGGATGCTGCAGTCTCATCTCGTCCACCTCGCTCACGAGCGGCTTCTTCAGAACTCAAACTCCTCCACTGAACTTTTACCAAATGGATCTCACGATTAAGCAACGTCTTCGTCTCAAAGACCAGAATACTCACAAGCTTCCCCTCGAAGCTCAAATCCTCATTCAACTGCAAAGGCTCAAAGTCCACAATGAGCGATGGGTCCAGCACATACTGCCTCAACATCGATACATGAAAACACTGTACAACTGACAAAGATGGGAAAGAACTAACCGATAAGCAACTCTGCCAATCCTCTCGAAAATCTCAATTCGTCCAACAAAACGGGGACTCCACTTCCCTCGCTTACCAAACCTCAACACACCTCACATCGGTGTATCCCTCAACACTAACTGTCCAACCTCAAACTCTAAATCTCGACGCCGTACATCGGCGTAACACTTCTGCCTGCTCAGGGCTACCAACAAACGAGCTCTAAACTTTTGCACTGCACTGCTGGTCAGCTGCAGCAACTCAGGCCCCAAAAGAACTGACGGCCACCAATATTTTCCCAGAACACTAGAAACCTCCAACATCTACTATACAACGCCTCAACGGAACCACGAGAACTGACCGCTGAGAACGGAAACCCAAGGCAACCTCATAAAACCAACACTGGTCTCCCGCTGCCTAACCACGGAAACACCAACTCGCAACACGATCTAAGGGACCTGGCTCACTGTTCCCAAAAGACCATCGGTCAGAGGATGAAAACACCACAGGAACTGCACTCGGCTCACAAGCCTCTACGAACGCTCTCCAGAACCACGGTCCTTGAACCCACTGCCTAGAATAACCTTTGTTGCCACATCTTGGTGCCAACAACTCTAGCCCGAAACACCATGCCACTACTCCACAGTAATGACATCTCCACCTGGGCGAGGTGCGAGCTCTAGCTACTGAAACTAACCCGCCAGAAAACCGAACTCACACAACCACCTCAACCAAAAGCCGGCTACAAACCAAAAACTTAAGTGCTACAATCTCGGTAGCCTAACCATCCGCACACTGCATAACTACGTCGGTCTACTCAACTCTAGCTCGACCTAGATCACTGATTGAAAAGTCAACCTGCTATCAACAGGGCCCTAGTGGGCTCCCTCCACCAAACTTACCTCTATGCAAGCAACGGAACAAAGCTTGCAACAAATATGAAACACATCTCACAAGTCCAAACGATAACACATACAGGCTTAACCCTCTAGCTTAGGCTTATTGCACCTTCCCACCGAAACTTCATAAACGAAACTCCACTACTCGGTTAACACCAACTACCAAGAACAAGAATACCAACAATGACTGGCAGAGCACAAGCTACACTAACCAGCAAGGATCCCTCAATAGGCCATGTAATGGCCCAGTTTTCTATTCCGGTTCTCGAGGAGCTTCAGGTTCAGATTCAGTGGTTCAGTTGGGCCGTTAGAGCTATTTTGACCCTTAGGGGTATTTTGTTCTATTTGCTCCCCGGGAAGGATTTGTGGTTTTTCAGGGCTTCGAGGCGCTCCCCGCCTTTGTTGAGGCTTGTTTGTTGGTGGTCATGAGTCCCAGATGTTTGGGCTATTCGTTTGGGAGTTCGGTTGTGTTTTGGGTTTTGGGCAAAGTGATGGTTGTTTGGGTGTTTCCTTTGGGATTCGAGCCCGTGCCCTCAGTGTTGATTTGGGAGGTTGTTTTAAGTGAGATTTGTTGATTGGAAAAGGTTGCTTCAGTTGGGTCTCGAAGGAGGAAGCCGGGAAATGGGATTTAAGGATTTTAAGGCTTATTTTAGAAATTGGAAAATTTGGATAAAATGGATATTTGGATAAAGATAAAAAGAAAAAGGAAATTTCTTTTTTTTATTTAAAATCCCATTTTCCTTTTATTTTTCCCATTTTCCCTTTTTCTCTTTTTTTCCCTTTCTCTCTCCTCCAACCCGAGCTCACCCTCCCAGCCCCCTTGGTCGCTCGAGCCAGCCCCCCAACTCGCCCACCCTGGTCGCCCAGCCCGAGCCAGCTTGCCTACCCCAGTGCCCAGGTCGCGTTGCCCAACCCCAGCGCCCAGCTCGCCAGCCCGAGTCGCCCAGTTCTCAGGTCGCCCAAGCCCGCGATGCCTAAGCCCTGCGTCGCCTAGCTCGCCCTCGCCCAAGTCGCACCGAGCCCAGCTCCTGCTCGCCCAAGCCCGCGTCACCCTTTCCGAGTCGCACGCCCCTGTAGCTCGTCGTGCCAGCCCGAGCGCCCAGAGCCCGTAGCCCCGCGCGCGCGTCCCTGTTGCATGCCGAGCCGCGCCCAGCTAGCTGGTCTCTTGCGCCCTCGCCTCTCCCCAGCCCGCGCCCGCGCTCAGCTCTGCGCCCCCAGCGCCCCAGCGCGCCCCTGCACCCGTGTCCGAGCCCCCAGCGCCCAGTGCCTACGCCCAGCCAGCCCAGCCCCTGCCGACAGCCTGCTTGTTGTGTGTTGGTTGGCCCGAGCCTTGTGGCTTCTAGGATGGTATTTCCCGAGTATTTTCTTCGTTGGGCCCTGATTTGTTGGCTGCTGTTTATGGATTTATTAAGGTGTTTATGTATTTGATTTGGGTGCTTTATTTGAATGTTTAGGCTGTTTGGGTTCGATAGAGGCTCGAGGATTGCTTGGTTGATTGTAATTGTTTTCTGCTTGTTCCAGGTAAGGATTTCTTACCGTGGTTGTGTGGACCCTGCGATATATCATGATATGTCTTGTATGCTTGTTTGCTCTATTGAACATGATATTGATAGGGCAGCTTTGATTGACCTCTTGCTAGCATGTTTGCCTGATTTTACATGTTAGTGCCATGCTAGGTTTGTTCTGCCAGCATGCTAATGATTCTTGCTTAAGTTGTAGTATCATGCTAGGTAAATGTGATTGATGTCGGTCATTGCTTGCTAGCAAGGAATCATTTATTTGCTTTGTACTCTTAGATAGAGTTGTAGGGTTTGTCATCATCCAAAGGTTGAGAGCGGACATAAAGTACTTTGTCCCTACCGGTCGGGAGTAAAGCGAAGCGTTGCTTCAGGGGTTGAGAGCGGACATAACGTACTTTGTCCCCAGTGGTCGGATATAGAGCAAAGCATAACATACATTGCTTTTTCTACCCCCTCCCGGCAGCCAATGAGACTTAGCTACCTCATTGGCGTATGCCTAGTTTGTAGCCTGCTAGAGCGGAACCCTGCCAACGGTGTAAGCCTGCCTTGGCCGGTTCTTAGCTTGTGTAGGTGGATCAGTCGCATGATGAGCGACGAGGGCCTCGCTCTACTGTGATCAGTGACACCGCTTCCGAGTCATAGGCATGTGCACCTGGCCCGGGTAGTTTGCCCTTAGGCCCCCGCATTTAAGCCGGTTGCAGAGAGCATGCGGTGTGCGCGCACATGCGTTAGTTGCCGGTTCGGAGAGCTCCCCCGGACTAATGTCGTGAGTACACCATTCTTTCCGTTAGAGCCTGACTTCGGGTACTCTCCCGTAAGTCCAGATTTGCAGCGAGGGCAAGAGGCCCTTGAGGACATTCTTAGGATCAGTGTATTCCCCCCGAGTGAAAGATGCCTCGATGATGTCCCAGGATTGGTCAGTGTATCCAATCCTTAGGCCGGAAGTAGGAGACTTCCGATGACTCCAGATCTTGTTTTATGAGCTCGTTGAGCTATGATCCGTGTTGATAGTTGCTTGCTTGCATGTTGAGGTGCTAGATGACCCGATGTATCGTATTGTACCCGGTTGGGGATTCTTACTGAGTATGTTTATACTCACCCTTATTTATCTTTCGTAGCTTGGGACAACACCGGGATGGCTAGCGGAGGGAGCCGATTGATCATGGGGCGCCGCCAAGCACTCTGTCATTTATTATTGCATTATTTATTCAGCATGTAGATGGACAGGAGTCCTAGGGGAACATTGTTTAAAAAGTTGTTTAAATTGTATTGTATGTTTTATAAATACTGGCCAGGTTGTTGTACTTCGTTGGTTATGTTTTAAGGGTTCCCCCTTCTCATATGCTTTGAAAGGTTTTTAAATATGAGCACTAAACCGCTTGTTATCATATTTAACTTGCATGCTGAGTGAGAACCCCAGTTTAGGACCATGTTTTGGGTCGGGTTCGCCACAGGCCCAGACCCTAATCCAGCCACAATGGTGCAACCTCCAGCCACAACTGATACAAAGGGGTTCTTCAACTACAAAGGTGCAACAGCTCCCAGGCCAAACACACCAAGAACCTTAACCGACTAGGCCAAACACTCATAGGAGGCAGAACAACCCTTACTGCAACTTCCAGAACACCACTCAAGAATCCGCTTAACTGGACAAACAACTGCTTCAGAGCAGCCAACAAACTTTTCCCTCTTGCTAGCACCATTTCCATCAACTCCAAGACCAAGGGAGTAACCTGACAATTCCTATGAGGAAACGGTTCTTACAAGCGGACAACTGAAGGACAGAGAGCTCCACACACGCTCGCTGTCTTGCTCCTCTAACGCAACAACATCTAAGTCGAACGGAGGCAACAACAGGGGGTCCACCACAGACTGAACCTCCAACCACACACTAGCCAGGACTCACCTCCAAATGCCAAAGCGGCAACTCTCATCATCCTGGAAACAGGAAAACAACCAACAGGGCACGAACCACTGGCCCCACGAGCAAAACTAACTTCTAGCACTCAAAACCACACCTTGGTCAACACCAAGACCAACTTGCCACCACACCGGAACCAATCCGAACTCTACTCCAACAACCTCTAGCTTGCTAGCCTACCAAATCTGCCAGCAACTCACCCGAGGTCTACAACCTACATGACTCCGCTTGCACAACCCCAACTCACTACTGGTCCGACCGAGCTCTGTGAGGCTCTCCACACTAGGGTTCTTCGGCAACCCTCGACACACACTGTCGTCTAATGGTCTAACAGTCAACTGCCTGAACAAACAACTCTCTTTCCTAGCATTACAACTATGTTGGCCTGCACCGAACCTCAAAACCAAAAAGACCAGAAACGCTTCAGAATGTGTCATCCTCCTACTCAAAGCATCAACCACATCGTAGCTTCCACCCAGGGTAAGGATTCCGAGCAACACTCTTAGCAACTACGGTCAGGAACTACGCGGCTTCGCTACAACCACCATTTGTTCAGAACCATCTGAACTCCAACCATGAACCACAAGAGGTTCCACCAACCAAGCTTAGGTCCAACCTAACAAAACTTGCCTAAGCAACAACTCGACCACGAGCACGGTAACCTTACAACCACAACTAAAGCCTTACGACATCCACCTGGAGTCCAACTTCTCCAAGAACTGAGCACCAGTTCTCCAAAGCAAACCGTACATGGTTCCGAAACTCTCGTCACCAGAACGAACTACACAAAACACACTTGTGTGCACAACTCACAACCTTCCTTCAGAGATCCAAGACTGACAGGTGCTTTTCCAAAAGGCAACACTAACTTCAGGCAGAGATACAATCAACCCAAGGAACACCAAAAGTTCCATCTCCACACGATACTCGAAGCTGTGGCAACCTTGCTCTACTAAAGCATAGCAATGCCAAACCGAACTTACCTTATACCAAGTCTCTACCAAGTGTGCTTACACATAAGGCGTCCAACTCCTCTCATAAGGCATCCTACTCATCTCATAGGCATCCAACTCGCCTCATAAGCACCCAGCTCATCTCATAGGCATCCAACTCATGGTCCCTCTGCTGGACCAAACTCGCATCTACAATGCACAACTCTCCTCATGTCACAGCCCAGTTTCCTATTCCAGTTTTGGAGGTGCCTTCGGGTCAAGATTCGATTGTTTGGTTGGGTTTTAGAGCCGTTTGGACCCTTGGGGGTATTTTGGTTTTTTGGCTCTCCGGGCAGGATTTGTGGTTTTCAGGGCTTCGAGGTAGCTCCTTGTAACAGCCCGGTTTTCAGCTAACCGGAAATAGTTTAAAAAAAAAAAAGAAAAGGGAAATAGGAGTTGGAATTAATTAAGGAAAAAAATAAATGCGTCGGCCAGGGCTCGAAGGGGGAGTCTTGGGAAAGTCATTTGAGATTTCCAAGTCTATTTAACTTAAGAAAGAAAAAAAAAAAAAAGGAAAAACACTCTCTCTCTCTCGCAAAACCCTAACCCTCTCGCCCAACACCCACGCCGCGACGCTCGCTCGCCATCGCTGCGCGCACTGCCGCCGCCGCCACCAGCCACCACACGCCGCACGCCCGCTCGCCATCGCCGCACCGCACCGACCAGCCATCGCCACCCTGCACCGCGTGCCGGCCAGCGCCGCCACGCCGCCGCCGCCCGCCGCGCCCAGCCACCACGCCTCGTCGCAAAGACCGCGGCGCCCAGTGCACCACCCGCATCGCCTGTCGGCCACGCTGCACGACAAAGACCCACCCCACCACCGCATCGCGCTGTCTGCCGCGCCCTGCAGACGATACAGCGCCAATGCGTCGCGCTCTCGCCCGCCGCGCCGCACGCCCAGCGCCCTGCTCGTCGCTGCTTCGCCAACCGCCTCGCCGCCAGTCGCTCGCCCGCGCACGCTGCCCCGTCGACGCCTTGACGGCGCGCCCGCCCGCGTGTCGACTTGCCTGCCCGCGCCAGCGCGGCGTCAGGCCAGCGCCCAGCGCGCCAGCGCCTGGCGCCCGCCAAAGAGCCGCTCACCTGCTGCTGCTGCGCGAGACGTGTGCCTTCTCGGTTGGTAAATTCCCGAGCCTCCACCCTATGGACTTCCCGATTTTAGATGTCATTTTTATTAATTAGGATATTTTATTACTTGCCTAGGTTGTCGGGATGCGCTTAGAAGCTTGAGAGTCATCCGTTGATCGTTGGTTCTATTCACTTCCGGTAAGGATTTCTTACGGGGTTGTGTGGACCTCTGCGAATACTTTGATAGCATGCCATGTGTTGTGTTTGTATGGAATTTCTAGTGGATAGGTTGCTTGCTCTTTCTTGTTCCGGTGATTCTGCGTGCTTGAGATTCCCGATATATCCTGTTAAGTTATCATGCTAGGAGTTAAATTGTCTCGGCATAACCGTGACCTTGTTATCCTATTAGTGCCATGCTAGGAATTGGCGGATGATGTATAGTGTAAGAGATTGTAGAGGTAGCTAGCGCGTCCCCGCTCGGGAAGGCCCCGATGGACATCCGAGGTGTAAGACCCGATGGGCATCCTAGGTGTATAAGTCCCGATGGGCATCACCGAGTTGGAGGTGTAAGACCCGATGGGCATCCTAGGTGTATAAGTCCCCGATGGGCATCACCGAGTTGGAGGTGTAAGACCCGATGGGCATCCTAGGTGTATAAGTCCCCGATGGGCATCACCGAGTTGGAGGTGTAAGACCCGATGGGCATCCTAGGTGTATAAGTCCCCGATGGGCATCACCGAGTTGGAGGTGTAAGACCCCAATGGGCATCCTAAGTGTATAAGTCCCGATGGGCATCACCGAGTTGGAGGTGTAAGACCCGATGGGCATCCTAGGTGTATAAGTCCCCCGATGGGCATCACCGAGTTGGAGGTGTAAGACCCGATGGGCATCCTAGGTGTATAAGTCCTCGATGGGCATCACCGAGTTGGAGGTGTAAGACCCGATGGGCATCCTAGGTGTATAAGTCCCCAAGGGCAACACCGAGTTCTAGGTTGTGTAAGCCTCGAATAGGCAAGCCCAAGAGTGACGTTCTGTTGACCCATCTGCTTGCTCACGAGTCATTGCATGGTTGCATGTCCG
Organism: Sicyos edulis; assembly: GCA_036507275.1. NCBI lineage: Eukaryota > Viridiplantae > Streptophyta > Magnoliopsida > Cucurbitales > Cucurbitaceae > Sicyos > Sicyos edulis. Next base: position 18,958,547 of record CM071854.1, read on the forward strand.
TGTGCTAAATGATATGTTTTCATGATTGTACCCCGGTTGGGGATTCTTCTTGAGTAACTCGTTGCTCACCCTTATTTTCTGTGGTTTTCCACGTGTAACTTGGGACATCGGCGGGATGGCTAGGAGGAGGCAAATGGATGATCATGGATAGCCGACTGGGGATGCATATTCTTTTATTGTTTTCTTATGATTTAGCATGTAGTGGGACTTGAGTCCCTAGGAAAAGTACTCAAAAACCTATTTTATGTTTCTCGTGACTGTTTCCCTTGATTTGTTTTTAAGAAAGTACTTGATCATCATCATCTACTTGCTTATTTTAAATGAAATTACATCTTTCTTTGTTTTGAATGTATTTACCTCAAGGATTTAAATTTCAAACTCAATGACGTTTACATTCCTAGACATGCATGCTAAGTAAGGATCTAGGTTAGAGACCGTTTCTTTTGGGTCTGGTCTTTACAGCTTGGTATCGAGCCCAGAGTTATAGGTTCTGTAGGACCGACTGCAGCTGTAAGGTTGTTTTCCATGATCATCAGCACTCACCACCATCGTGTATGTCCGAAAGTTTAAGGTTAAGGGTTAAGAATTACAATACCATTTGCACCTTGCATGTATATGACTTGTTGTTGAGGAGCAGGAAAACGAGTTCGACTCATTTTTCGTTTGAGTGTAGATTGTCGTTATGCGATCACTCGTAGAGGGCGGGAGGCTCGAGGCCGACGGTCGAGAACATTCGTATTGATTCCGACACGGGAGGGACGTCGTCCCAAGCCGATGCCGATGTTAGGCCGCCTCTGAGCCCTTCTCTGGCATGTTGCCCTGGTGAGGCGTGGAGGCAACTCACCCTCGGGAGGTCGCACCGGAGTTGCTTTTGTGGAGTCCATGAGGGCTCTTATGGTTGGGTTCTTCCGACCAGAGGGCCGAGCGAGAGGGTCGAGACGCAGCTCATTGTTATGCACAGCAGGGAGGAGTCTCGGATTCGAGATAGAGCACCGGCCGAGTTAGTTCAAAGAGAGGACCGCATCGCCACCATCATCGCCACTTCAAAGAGGAGCCCATTGTGAACGAGGCCGTTGTGGCGGAAGATGCCGAGGATTTGGGCAAGTGGCTAAAAGATTTCGCCAAATGGAAGCCGGAGAAGTTTAGTGCCCCAGAGAACCACCGTGGCGGCCAGTGGATTGCCGAGCTAGAGTATACTTTTATGGTGATGGCTTGTCACGAGGTGCGCAGCAATGCTCGATGTGCAAACTCATGCTTTAGCCGAATAACTAAGTGGTGGTGGGATTCCACCTTGAGTGAGAGACCGTACTGGTCTCCCCACCACCGGGAATTCTTCAAGGCTGAGTTCAAGGCAAAATTTATCAGTGAAGAAGCCCAAGAAAAGATGATTGAACTATTTTCGAACCTTAAGTAGGGGTCTGATCCAATCGAAGTGTACGAGAGGAAGTTTTCGGAGTATGGGTACTTCGCACCGCATGATTGATTGCTACTCCCGAGTGAAGATCGTGAAGTTTATTGCGGTCCGAGGCGGGAGTGTCTCAGGATGTTAGGGCACAGCCCTGCCCCGAGACTTTGCCAAGGCAAGGTGCGATTGGCAACTATTTGTGATGGAAAGTATCCTCCGAGCGTGTTGTTAGTCTTTGTGGTGTAGAAGGCCCCAGTGTACTCGGGTCGGCGTAAGTTTGACGCAGGAGGTAATGGACATGGAGGCGGTCGGCGCCGCCGTACTACTATCATGGCGAGACCAAAGACCGGATCGTGTCGTGATCACCTCGCCAACAGGCGTGTAGGGAGGCCGCCACCGTATTGTAGACCCCGTGGTAAACAACATTGGGGGCCTTGTGGTGGTAACCCTAGAGCTTGCTATAAGCGTAGTAAGGAGGGGCATCGGGCCCGGCATTGCAACTGGCGCGTAGTGTGTACCACGCTCAGCTCGTGACAGGGAAGAGTATATGCTACGACTCGCCAGAGGTGATGAGAAAGCCGGACCATGATGGCGGTGTGCGCTCCTAGTTCTCGATCACCTCACCTTTGTGTTGTTTGATTCGGGTTCCACCCATTCTTTTGTTTCTGCTGTTTTTGTTGAGCGTGCTTGCATGAATTTAGAGCCTCTAGGTTTTGAGTTATCGGTCGCTACTCCCTCGGGAACTAGTATGTTTGGCTATCCGGTAGGTAAGGGATGGTCGGATACAGTGTCCGACAAGACTCAGAGGTTACCCTCATAGTGTTAGCTATGAGCGGTTTTGATGTGATCCTCGGCATGGATTGGTTAGCTGATAACCACGCTATGATTGACTGTCGTTGTAAAGAGGTGGTGTTCGGGCCGCCAGGTAGGCCTAGCTTTAAATTTCGAGGCACCCAGAGTGGGGTGTGTCCGCCGGTAATTTCGGCAGTTAAAGCTCACCGTTTGTTAGCTCGAGGAGCTTGGGGTTTCTTAGCTAAGTTGACCGGGGAGAACCGTGACTGAGATATCCGTCGAGCGGTGCCCATAGTGCAAGAGTTTGCGGATGTTTTTCCCGAAGAGTTGCTGGCTGCCCGCCAAAGAGGAGGTGGCCTTCTCCATAGAGCTTGAGCCGGGGACTCGCCCTATCTCGAAAGCTCCTTATCGTATGGCGCCAGCAGAGCTGAAAGAGTTAAAGGAACAGCTGCAGGAGTTGCTTGACAGAGGGTTCATTAGGCCGAGTGTGTCCTCGTGGGGAGCACCCGTGCTGTTTGTTAAGAAAAAAGATGGCTCGATGCGTCTATGCATTGATTACAGGGAACTGAACAAGGTAACCATTAAGAACAAGTACCCGCTGCCTCGTATCGATGACCTGTTTGACCAGCTCCAGGGAGCTTGTGTGTTTTCGAAGATTGACTTGAGGTCGGGCTACCACCAGTTGAGGATTCGGGATGCAGATATTCCCAAAACAAAGCGTTCGTGTCGAGGTATATGGGCATTATGAGTTCGTAGTCATGTCTTTCGGTGAACGCCCACCGCATTCATGGACATGATGGACAGAGTGTTCAAGGCGTTCTTGGACCGCTTTGTCATCGTGTTCATAGACGACATTCTTGTGTACTCCAAGTCTAAGGAGGACCATGCCTCGCACCTAAGGCGATTTTGGCGACCTTGCGCGAGAACAAGCTCTATGCGAAGTTCTCAAAGTGTGACTTTTGGCTCGAGGAGGTAGCTTTTCCGGGACACGTTGTGTCTAAGGAGGAGTGGTCGTGGACCCTTCAAGGTAGAGGCCGTTAGTTCGTGGGCGGGCCGACGATCGCGGTCGGAGATTCGTAGCTTCCTTGGTCCGCGGATATTACCGACGCCCGTTCAAAATTTTTCCGCTATAGCCGCCCGCTTACTCGATTGACGAGGAAGGGTGTTGATTTCGTGTGGGATAGGAAGTGCGATGAGAGTTTTGCTAAGCTAAAGAGCGCTTTGACGTCTGCCTTGGTGTTAGCGATCCGGGGCCGAGGGAACTTAAGCTTCGGTGGTGTACATGATGCCAAAAGTTTGTTTGGGTTGGTTGTTTTGATGCAACACGGTAAGGTGATAGCATACGCTTCCGTGCAGCTTGAAACCGCAAGAGCGAAGTGCAGACTCATGATATGGAGTTGGCGCGGTCGTCTTTGCCCTTAAGATTTGGAGGCACTACTTGTATGGGGAAAAGATTCAGATTTTCTCGGATCACCAAAGCCTCAAGTATTTCTTCACTCGTAAGGACTCAACATGAGGCGAGAGGAGGTGGTTGGAACTCGTGAAGGATTACGACAGTGAGATATTGTATCACCCTGGGAAGGTAAATGTTGTGGCAGATGCACGAAGTAGGAAGACCTCGCATCTAGCGACGTTGGCAAATCCCAAGAGTATCATAAGGAAAGACCTCGAGAGAGCAGAAATAGCAGATGTTGTTAGGGGATGTTACGGCCAGGGTAGCTCAGTTGACCATCCAGCCTTCGGTAAGGCAAAGGATTATTGACGGCCAATTGAATGATCCTAAGTTGAAAAAGTTGTATGAGAGGGTCCAGGCTGATGGTGACTTCGATTTTGAGATATTTGCGGATGGTGGCTTGAGATATAAGGGTCGGCTATGTGTCCCAGCCCGATGCCAGTATTCGTTCGAATCATTGACCGAGGCTCATACCTCGCCTTTTGCATGGCACCTGTGGGGTAACAAGATGTACCAAGATCTTAAGCGAGACTTTTTGGTGGATGGGAATGAAGAGGAGATTGCCCAGTTTGTCGGTCGGTGTCTCACTTGTCGCAAGTGAGTGAAGGCGCCTAGGCGTAAAACCAAGAGGTTGCCGCGATCGCTCGGTGCCACGGTGGAAGTGGGAGGAAATTACCATGGATTTTATTTCGGGATTGCCCGAACCCCTAGAGGATATGCACAGATTTGGGTGGTCGTTGATAGGTTGACTAAGTGTGCCCACTTCATTCCGGCGGGATAAACTACACACCAGAGCAGAGCGAAGGCACAAATTTCCTCTTGAGCGAGATAGTGAGGTATCACGGAGTGCCGCTTAAAATTATCTCTCGACCGGGACTCCCGTTTTACATCACGGTTTTGGAAAGCCCTTCAGTGAGTTTGGGCACAGAGTGCGGCTACAAAGACACGCCTTCCACCCACAGACCGAATGGCGGTGGAGCGGGTAAATCAGATCTTAGAGGATATGTTGCGAGCTTTGTGTGTTGGATTTCCGCGATTGGGACCCGATGATTGTATTTGATGGAGTTTGCCTACAACAATAGTTTCCAGTCAACCATTCAGATGGCACCGTTTGAAGCGTTCTATGGTAAGCGCTGCAGATCCCCAGTATTCAGGGAAGAGGTTGAGACACGGCGGTATTGGGTCCAGAGTTGCTTGATTGACCAACGAGGCTGCCCGAAAGATCGTGGTCGTATGTTGACCGCCCGCAGCGAGCGAGAAGAGCTACGCCGATGTCAGACGTAGAGAGTTGGAGTTCGAGATTGACCAGCACGTGTTCCTTAAGGTAGCTCTGATGCGCGGAGTTCTGAGGTTTGGTAGGAAGGGGAAGCTGAGCCCCAGGTTTGTTGGACCGTTCGAGATCCTCGAGAGGATTGGGGCCGTAGCTTACGGTTAGCGTTACGCCCGTCCTTGGGCTGCGATGCATAGTGTGTTCCACATTTCGATGCTCCGCCAAATGTGGCGGACCCTCGCACGTCATAGATTTTGAGCCTTTGCAGTTGAACCATGACCTGAGCTTTGAGGAGAAGCCCATAAAGATCCTGACATTTGAGAAAAAGATTTTGAGGAACCGGGCAATTGACCTAGTGAAAGTGCAGTGGCAGAATCAAGGAGTTGAGGAAGCTACCTTGGAGTTGGAAGGGGAGATGAGGAGATGTTACCCAGAGTTGTTTTAGGAACAGCGACTTCCGGGGACGGAAGTCTTCTAAGGAGGGAGTATTGTAACAGCCCGGTTTTCAGCTAACCGGAAATAGTTTAAAAAAAAAAAGAAAAGGGAAATAGGAGTTGGAATTAATTAAGGAAAAAAATAAATGCGTCGGCCAGGGCTCGAAGGTGGAGTCTTGGGAAAGTCATTTGAGATTTCCAAGTCTATTTAACTTAAGAAAGAAAAAAAAAAGGAAAAACACTCTCTCTCTCTCTCGCAAAACCCTAACCCTCTCGCCCAACACCCACGCCGCACGATCTGCTCGCCAGCCACGCGCCGCACAAGCCGCCGCCGCAACCACCATTTTGCCACCGCCGCCTGCTCGCCACCATCGCCGCGCCGCGCGACCGAGCCATCGCCAGCCCCGGACCGCGTCGGCGGCCAGCCGCCGCGTCGCCGCAGGTGCGCCCAGCCAACCGCCGTCGCGGCACCGTGCGCCCAGTGCACCACCCGCGATCGCCATGTCCGCCGTGCCTGCGACGACAAAGACTCCCAGCGCACCACCCGCATCGCCTGTCGGCCGCGCCACTGCGGCGACACGCAGCGCCAGGGCTGCGTCGCTCATCGCTCGCCCGCCAAGGCGCTGCCCCGGCGTGTCGCTCGTTCGCGCGCCGGCCTCGCGCCAGAGTCGCGCCGCAGCGCGCCGCCCGTCGACACACCTTGACAGCAATGCCGCGCCCGGCCATACGTTATAGCTTGCCTGCGCGCGCGCGCGCGGCAAGCCTGCCTGCCAGCCAGCGCCAGTCACTCTTCGCTGCTGCTTTGTCGCCAGACGTGCCTTCTCGGTTGGTAAATTCCCGAGCCTCCACCCCATGGACTTCACGATTTTAGATGTCATTTATTAATTAGGATATTTTATTACTTGCCTAGGTTGTCGAATGCGCTTTAGAAGCTCGAGAGTCATCCGTTGATCGTTGGTTCTAATCACTTCCGTAAGGATTTCTTACAGGGTTGTGTGGACCCTGCGAATACTTTGATAGCATGCCATGTGTTGTGTTTGTATGGAATTTCTAGTGGATAGGTTGCTTGCTCTTTCTTGTTCCGGTGATTCGTGGCTTGAGATTCTGATATATTCATTAAGTTATCATGCTAGGAGTTAAATTGTCTCGGCATAACCGTGACCTTGTTATCCTATTAGTGCCATGCTAGGAATTGGCGGATGATGTATAGTGTAAGAGATTGTAGAGGTAGCTAGCGCATCCCGCTCGGGAAGGCCCCGATGGACATCCGAGGTGTAAGACCCGATGGGCATCCTAGGTGTATAAGTCCCGATGGGCATCACCGAGTTGGAGGTGTAAGACCCCGATGGGCATCCTAGGTGTATAAGTCCCGATGGGCATCACCGAGTTGAAGGTGTAAGACCGGCGGGCATCCTAGGTGTATAAGTCCCCGATGTGCATCAACGAGTTGGAGGTGTAAGACCCGATGGGCATCCTAGGTGTATAAGTCCCCGATGGGCATCACTAAGTTGGAGGTGTAAGACCCCGATGGGCATCCTAAGTGTATAAGTCCCGATGGGCATCACCGAGTTGGAGGTGTAAGACCCGATGGGCATCCTAGGTGTATAAGTCCCCGATGGGCATCACCGAGTTGGAGGTGTAAGACCCGATGGGCATCCTAGGTGTATAAGTCCCCGATGGGCATCACTGAGTTGGAGGTGTAAGACCCCGATGGGCATCCTAGGTGTATAAGTGTAAAGACCCGACCCAAAAGGGGCTCTAAATGGGCCTTTACCCCAATGCATGTAGTGAAAATAAAAGACATTATGAAAAATACATTTGGATCCCAAGTAAAAACGAAACATTCAACAACCAAAACATACATTTCAAAAAGCATACTGATCGAGAGATTTATTTAAACCATTAAAACAATCCACAAGTACAAATATCTTTGGAATCCATAAAACGTAAGAAAGCATCCTGGGCTCTGTGCCCGTCTACATGCATTCGGGGAAATAACAAAAGTCAAGAGTCATGATAAAATAAAATAATCGGAGATGACAAAGCAGATTCCATGATCACGGCTCCTCCTTGACCATCCTGTCTCGCGCGCTTGGTTACTGTGGAAAACCACGAAATAAGGGTGAGTAACGAATTACTCAGTAAGAATCCCCAACCGGGGTACAATACGATATACATGATCATCTAGGAGAATGTATGCAAGCTATGAGTACAAACACAGAATAGAGCACATAGCTAAAGTCCACACTTGGACCTCGGATGCCAACTCAGGGTCTTAGTCCGGAAATACCACAACACACTAAACGCTATATACGGAACAAGTCCCGCCTCGGCTGACTCATCATCGATACGAAAGGTGCACTAGCTCAAGATCCCGAGGAGCTCTCCGGTCGGCGCTGTAATGAGCGTAAGGATGCACCGCGTGCTTCTACAGACTATGGGGGGTGCCGGGTCTAGTGGCAAGCTGCCCATATCCGGATACCACGCCTAACTAAATCTCTGGATCGGTGTCACTGACATAGGGGTGTGAGACACGGACACGTGAACTATGTCACCTGTACCACCGCACTTTGAGGCTAAGGAACGGGTCATGGTAGGCTTACACCGAGAAGCCGCCCTTACCTTAACAGTGGCAATCAAGGGCTCTTTGCCGAACACGCCGAGGACGTCGTGCGGCCGCCGGGACTAGGCATTGCCAAGTCATCCTCCCGACCGTTGGGGCATCGCTTAGACTACCACCCTCACCCAAGATTGCGGGGCCTACCGGTTGGGATAGCTAATCCCTCACGGGGTCCAAGGGCGGAGAATCGTCTCAATCGTCCTTGCCATAGATGCAAGATACTTTATGCATCGGGCCCGGATGATGCAATCTACACGAATTCTAAACCTTAACAATAATAACGATTCAATCAATGCGATCCAATACGTGCTCAACGAGATACAAGGAACCTAGCATGATACTACGAAGCAAGACAGATATCGAACATGCGAGAATGGAACAACCTAGCATGGGCTAACATGAGAAACAATACAAGAGTTCATGCCATCGAGAATTGAGCAGAGCACCTAGGGCTAAACATGCTAGTAATCATACACAGCATACAAAACAACAATCACAAATATACCGCAGGCCCACACAACTCCTGTAAGAAATCCTTACCTTGGTGGGAGGCTTCTACACACAAATCCTAAGGCTGCGGAACAATCCCGAGCTAGCGAACGAGAACCTAACAAACACAATAGAAATCACAATCATAGCCCTAAAAATATAATAAAACAAGCGAGCTCGGCTCGGGGCAACTCACGCGATGCGGTGACACACGCGGACGGGCAGGCGGACGGTGGGAGCTGCTTCTTTGGCGCGGATGGCGCTGATGGCGCTGATGGGCGGCAAATGGGCGCACATCGGGCGCTGATGGCGGCAAATGGCGCGACACAGCGCGCTGCCGCGCAGACGGACAGACAGCTGGGCGCGGATGGCGCGCGCTAGGCGCGACCAGCTGCTGGGGCGGCACGCGACGGCGGCACGCAGACGCGCGAGGGGCGCGCGGGGGCGAGACGGGACGACGGGCGCTGGGCTGCGCGCGACGCGCGAGCTCGGCCGGGCGATGGCGAGGGCGCGCGGCGCGCGCGCGCGTGCGGTGGCGGCTGCGGCGCGCGCGACGCGACGCGACGCTTCTGCGCCGGGCTGGCGCGCTGCGACGGCACAGCGGCGCGACGGCTGCGCGCTCTTTGGCGCTGGCGTCTGGGCGCCTTCTTCTTTGGCGCTGGGCTGCTGGTGCGATCTGGATGGCCGCTGACGGCCGCTTGCTCGGGTCGCTTAGCTGGGCGGAGCAGCGCTTCGGGCCGCAAGGGAAGAAAATCACGGCAAGGGGCTTGGGAGAGAAGAGGGTTGGGCGGCCATGGAGTTTTGGGGAAGAAAACACAAAACCTAATTTCTTTTCATTTAACCAAATGCACAAAACTCCAAAGATCCAAGGGTAACTAAGATATGACGCGGAAAGAGTAACAAGAGCTCTCCATAGCTCAACTGGCACGCATCCTCACAGGCTTTTCTGGAGACCCGGGTTCGAATCCCAGCTGCAACACAAATTCCTTTATTTTTACTTTTGCATCTACCCATGCTTAAACCAAACCACAAAGCCTCAAAAACCTTCATAAATCCATCCAATAATTTTAGCAACTGGAAAAAGACATAAACGGCCCTGACGGCCCGACCAAATTACCAAAATACCCCCAGGGCGTACCTGGAAGAATGGGATGAAAACCTGGGCCGTTACAATATTCCCTCCTTTTTATGACTTTCGTCCTCGAAAGTCCTTAAGACTGAAACAGCACAGGATACTGCAATCTCATCCCGTCTTCCCCGCTCACAAGCGGCCTCCTCTGAACTCTAACTCCTCCACTGAACTTTTACCAAACGGATCTCACGATTATGCAACGTCTTCGTCTCAAGGACCAGAATACTCACAGGCTTCCTCTCGAAGCTCAAATCGTCCAACAACAGGAGACTCCACTTCTCCCGCTTACCAAAACTCAACACAACTCACAACGGCACAACCTTAAAAGCACGCACTGTCCAACCTCAAACTCTAAAACTCGACGCCGAACATCGACGAAACTTTCATGCCTGCTCTGAGGCTAACCACAAACGAGCTCAACCTCTTGCACAACACCTCTGGTCAATCTGCGACAAACACGGGACCCAAAACAACACCGACGGCCACCAACCTTTTCTCACGGCTAGAGACTCGCAACACTTACCATACAATGCCTCAATGGAACCACAAGAGGCGACCGGCGAGAAGCGCTACCCAAGGCAACCTCCTAAAACCACACCGGTCTCCCGCCGCCTAATCACGGAAACACCAACTCGCAACAAGCTCCGAAGGATCTGGCTCACTCCTCCCAAAGGCCATCGGACAAAAGGGTGAAAACACTACTGAAAATCGCACTCGGCTCATAAGCCTCTAAGAACACTCTCTGAACCACGGTTCGCCCACGCACTTTTGCCTAGAACAAACCTTTGTTGCCACACCTAATGGCAACATCTCCAACTGAAATCGACATGCCTCTACTCCATAGAAATGGCATCTGCACACTGTGAGGTGCGAGCTCTAGCTACCAAGTCAATACTCCAAAAATCCGAACTCACACAACACCTCAACTAGCCGACGGCTCCCACACGGAAACTTACAATCCAACAACTTGAGTGCTACGAACTAGGAAGCTCAAACAACTACAAGCTGCATAGCTATGCCAATCCACTCATCTCTAGCTCGACTCAAATCACTAGTTGGGCAAGACAACTTGCAAACAACCAGGCCCCGCAGAGGGCTCCATCCACTAAACTTACCTCCATGCAAACAACGGAACAAAGCTCGCCTCAAATATGAAACACATCTCACAAGTCCAAACGATAACACATACAGGGCTTAACCCTCAAGCTTAGGCTTAATGCACCTTCCCACCGAAACTTCATAACGGAACTCCACTACGGTCAACACCAACTACCAAGAACAAGAATACCAACAATGGTGGCAGAGTGCAAGCTACACTAGCCAAAGAAGGATCCTCAATAAGTCCGGACCTAATCCAGCCACAATGGTGCAACCTCAACCCACAATCGATACAAAGGAGATCTTCCACTACAAGGGTGCAACATCTTCCATGCCAACACACAAAAATCTTAACCAACTAGGCCAAACACTCATAAGAGGCGAACAACAACTTACTGCGACCTCTAGAACACCCTCCAAGAATCCGCTTAAGCTGGACAAACGACTACTTCCAAGCGACCAACAAACTTTTCCTTCAAGCTAGCGCTTCCACCATTAACTCCAAGACCAAGGGAGTAACGACAACTCCCAGAAGGAAACGGCTCCTACAAGCGGACAACCAACGGACAGAGAACTCCACATACGCTCACTGTCTTGCTCCACGAGCAACAACATCTAATCTCACGGGGGCACAACAAGGGTCCATCTCGGTGAACCTCCAAATGCCAAACGGGGCAACTCAACATCCTGAAACAGGAAAAACAACCAACATGGCACAAACCACTCGCCCCACGAGCAAAACTAAACTCTAGCAACTCCAATCCATACCTTGGTCAACACAAAGCATCAACTTGCCACCACACCGAAACCACTCCGGACTTTACTCCAAATAAACACTAGCTTGCTAGTCTACCAAGACTCACTAGCAACTCCACCGAGGCTACAAACTACACGCCTCCAAATAGCCAATCTGAAACTCACTAAGCGGGCTCTGACCGAGCTCTGGAGGCTCTCCACAACCTAGGGTTCTTCGGCAACCCTCGACACACACACTGCTGCAAGATATGATCTAACAGACAACCGCTCAACAAACAACTCCAATTTCCGGCATCCCAACCATGCTTTGGCCAACTCCAACTCCTTGGGAACCTAGAGGACCCGGCACGCTACGAGAATCGTCATCCTCCTACTCAAAACATCGGCCACAACATAACTTCTACCCAAGGAAGGATCCGAACAACTCTCTTAGCCATGACGATCGAAACCCACGCAGCTTAGCTACCATCGCTCTTGTTCGGTTTCAATCAACTCCAACCAACGATCAACAAGAAGATCCGCCAACCAAGCTTAGGCCTAACTTAACAAATCTTGCCTAAGCAACAACTTGATACCACGAGCACGGTATCCTTACCACCTCAACCAAAGCCTTACAACAACCACACAGAGTCCAACTTCTCAAGGATGAGCACGAGATCTCCAAAGCAAACCCTACATGGATCTCGAAACTCTCGCCACGGGGACGAACCACACAAAACACACTTGTGTGCACAACTCCCAACCTTCCTTTAGAGATCCAAGACTAACAAGCGCTTTTCCACAAAGCAACGATAACTCTGGCAATGATACAAACAATCCAAGGAACACCAAAAGTTCCATCTCTACACGATACTCGAAGTTGAGGCAACCTTGCTCTACCAAAGCATAATCATGCCAAACCAAACTTACTTTGTACCAAGCCTCTACCAAGGGTGCTTACCCCTAAGGCATCCAAAACCTCTCATTAAGGCATCCGCTCATCTTGCCTCAAAAGCATCCAACTCGCCTCATAGGCATCCAAACTCATCCGATAAGCATCCAACTCATGGTCCCTCACCGGACCAAATTCGCATCTACAATGCTCAACTCTCCTTAGATTTAGGCACTCGAAGGTAGTTGACCGCACTACCAACCACAAGGAAAATCTCTTGGCCTTAACACTAGCGCGAGACTCACGCGCACTAATATTTACCAACCGCAACTCTTTGACTTACTCAACCTCCGTAAACACCGGGAAGAGGCTCGCTCCTCTCGAGCATCTTTCGCTTGTAGTCCATCGATTACCACCGAACTAGCCCTCCGCACGACCTAAACGGGTGCAAGCGCCATAAAATGGATCCAAGGCTAAAGGAGTACGTTTGAACTCCGAACGGCATAGAACCATCTGCTATGCCCAAGCCAAACCCAAGCTCGAACCAGGACTTAGTGCCAAAGTGGCACACCAACCAATGCACCTCAAGTGCTACTACTACCAAATCCACATCCGAGGAAGTGGGGGTGTTAAACAACAAAGAGGCTCGCAAGGGGCAAAGATGACCCTTCATCCGCCTCAAGCCACTAACACGGCAACTTGCCAAACAATCGGGCGATCGTGGAGACTCGCTAGTCCACCTCTCACAAGGGACTTCCACCACCATCCGATGAACCAAACGGCCACAGAGCGGCACACCTCGGCCTCTGAACAGCGGGGCATCCCACACACGGATGCTAAACTCAAACTGGCCAACTACTTTACTACTAGCGGTAGGACTTACTAAAACATCGAGCTCTCTGAGCATCCATTTGCCAACTCAGGCGTCTCCATCAACGCCAACAAACTCATCTCGAATAAACTCACTGATCATGCCCTCCCGAGAACCTCCGGGGCTACAAGAGCTACTGGGGGAAAAAATGCTTGAAACAAACTCATCGGTGGCCTAACTGCGTGTGCTGGACTCCTCACTACGCGCTACAAATCGCGCTTTGGTCTCCGCTCTCGATAGCTAAAGACACGCCATCAAATCTCTCATGGCCGAGCACACTCTGCTCAAGGAGTCTCACTCTGAGGCGCTGCTAGCCTCTACCCCCTCCTCTGGGCAACTCAACTCACGGGGGCCGTCGGCATGCGGGCCTAACAACCACAGGCGCGGCCTCAACATCAACACGATCGGTCCAACTCCTCGGTCGGACATGCCAAGCGCCACTGCTCCTGCAGGTGCGATCAACATCTTGGCGATCTGCACGAAGCACCTCCACCCTCTCACTAGGGAAAAGCGACAATCCCGGGCCACAAATGGCCAGCGGAGTCTAAGCTCTGCCTCCCTCTGGAACGATGTCCTGGGGGCATCCGAATCTATCTGGATACCTCAACAAGGCTGCTAAACAAATCGCTGCAGATCTGCTGCGAGAAAGTTGGCATGATGGCTCACTAAGCCCAAACCAACAACGAGTCGAACACCTTTCGTCTCGCTCCACAACACTACACAAGGCATACACAAGATGATAGGTATTGTAAATTCTTAACCCTTTTTCTTTCTAAAACAATAAACCTAGGCGTACTGATGACCGTCTCGGAGTCTTGGTGATCATGGAAGGATGACCTACAACAAAGGTGGAGTCTCTGAGAATCTATGACTCGAGCTCACGATACCAAATCAGAAAGACCCACCCAAAAGGGGCTCTAAATGGGCCTTTACCCCAATGCATGTAGTGAAAAATAAAGACATTATGAAAAATACATTTCGGATCCCAAGTAAAAACGAAAACATTCAACAACCAAAACATACATTTCAAAAAGCATACTCACGATCGAGATTTATTTAAACCATTAAAACAATCCACAAGTACAAATATCTTTGGAATCCATAAAACGTAAGAAAGCATCCACGGGGCTCTGTGCCGTCTACATGCATTCGGGGAAATAACAAAAAGTCAAGAGTCATGATAAAATAAAATAATCGTGAGATGACAAAGCAGGATTCCATGATCACGGCTCCTCCTTGACCATCCTGTCTCGCGCCTTGGTTACCTGTGGAAAACCACGGAATAAGGGTGAGTAACGAATTACTCAAGAAGAATCCCCAACCGGGGGTACAATCGATATACATGATCATCTAGGAGAATGTATGCAAGCTATGAGTACAAACACGAATAGAGCACATAGCTAAAGTCCACACTTGGACCTCGGATGCCAACTCGGGGTCTTAGTCCGGAAATACCACAACACACTAAACGCGCTATCACGAGAACAAGTCCCGGCCTCGGCGACTCACATCGATCTGAAGGTGCACTAGCTCAAGATCCCGAGGAGCTCTCCGGTGGCGCCAGTAATGAGCGTAAGGATGCACCGCGTGCTTCTCTGAGACTATGGGGTGCCGGGTCTAGTGGCAAGCCGCCCATATCCGGATACCACGCCTAACTAAATCTCGGATCGGTGTCACGCGACATAGGGGTGTGAGACTGGACACGTGAACTATGTCGGCTGTACCACCGCACTTTGAGGCTAAGGAACGGGTCATGGTAGGCTTACACCGAAGCCGCCCTTACCTTAACAGTGGCAATCAAGGGCTCTTTGCCGAACACGGCCGAGGACGCGTTAAATTTGCGGGGACTAGGCATTGCCAAGTCATCCTCCCGACCGTTGGGGCATCGCTTAGACTACCACCCTCACCCAAGATTGCGGGGCCTACCGGTTGGGATAGCTAATCCTCACGGGGTCCAAGGACGAGAACTGTCTCAATCGTCCTTGCCATAGATGCAAGATACTTTATGCATCGGGCCCTGATGATGCTATCTACCCGAATTCTAAACCTTAACAATAATAACGATTCAATCAATGCGATCCAATACGTGCTCAACAGACAAGGAACCTAGCATGATACTACGAAGCAAGACAGATATCGAACATGCGAGAATGGAACAACCTAGCATGGGCTAACATGAGAAACAATACAAGAGTTCATGCCATCGAGAATTGAACAGAGCACCTAGGGCTAAACATGCTAGTAATCATACACAGCATACAAAACAACAATCACAAATATACCGCAGGCCCACACAACTCCGTAGAAGAAATCCTTACCTTGGTGGGAGGCTTCTACACACAAAAATCCTAAGTCATGGAACAATCCCAGAGCTAGCGAACGAGAACCTAACAAACACAATAGAAATCACAATCATAGCCCTAAAAATATAATAAAACAAGCGAGCTCGGCTCGGGGCAACTCACGCGATCTGCGTGACACGCGGACGGCAGGCGGCGGCACGGGGGCTGCTTCTTGGCGCGCGGATGGCGCGCGGCGCTGAGATGGGCGGCAAATGGGCGCACTGCTGGCGCTGATAGGCGCAAATGGGCGCCTGCTGGCCCGCTGCTGCCTGCGCGCGCAGACGAGCGACGCTGGGCGCGGATGGCGCGCTAAGCGCGACTTGCTGACCGAGCGGCACGCGACGCGACGCACGCAGACACGAGCAGAGCGCGCGCGCGGGGCGGCGACGCGACGACGGCGCTCGGGCTGCGCGATGCGAGCCGCGGCTTCGGCCGGCGATGCGCGGCGGCTGGCGCGCGCGGCCGACAGTGCGATCGCGGCGCGCTGCGACGACGCGACGGACCTTGCGGGCCCGTCTTCGCGACGCCTCTGCTGGCGGCTGCGACGGCTGGCGCTGGGCTGCGTCTGCTTTGGGCGCTGGGCGCTCTGGGCGTCCTGGCGCTGGCTCTTTGGCGCTGAAATTTCTTTGGTGCGATCTGGTGGGCTCGGACCGGCCGCTCATTGGAGTCGCTTAGCTGGCCGGAACGCGCGCGGGGCGCAAGGGAAGAAAATCACGGCAAGGGGCTTGGGAGAGAAGAGGGTTGGGCGGCCATGGAGTTTTGGGAAGAAAACACAAAACCTAATTTCTTTTCATTTAACCAAATGCACAAAACTCCAAAGATCCAAGGGTAACTAAGATATGACGCGGAAAGAGTAACAAGAGCTCTCCATAGCTCAACTGGCACGCATCCTCACAGGCTTTTCTGGAGACCCGGGTTCGAATCCCAGCTGCAACACAAATTCCTTTATTTTTACTTTTGCATCTACCCATGCTTAAACCAAACCACAAAGCCTCAAAACCTTCATAAATCCATCCAATAATTTTAGCAACGGAAAAAGACATAAACGGCCCGACGGCCCGACCAAATTACCAAAATACCCCCAGGGCGTACTTGGAAGAATGGGATGAAAACCTGGGCCGTTACAATAAGTCCCCGAAGGGCAACACTGAGTTCTAGGTTGTGTAAGCCTCGAATAGGCAAGCCCAAGAGTGACGTTCTGTTGACCCATCTGTTTGCTCTCGAGTCATTGCATGGTTGCATGTCCGTGTGCTAAATGATATGTTTTCGTATTGTACCGGTTGGGGATTCTTCTTGAGTAACTCGTTGCTCACCCTTATTTTCTGTGGTTTTCCACCGGGTAACTTGGGACATCGGCGGGATGGCTAGGAGGAGGCAAATGGATGATCATGGATAGTGACTGCAGGATGCATATTCTTTTATTGTTTTCTTATGATTTAGCATGTAGTGGGACTTGAGTCCCTAGGAAAAGTACTCAAAAACCTATTTTATGTTTCTCGTCACGTTTCCCTTGATTTGTTTTTAAGAAAGTCTTGATCAGTCATCTACACCGCTTATTTTAAATGAAATTACATCTTTCTTTGTTTTGAATGTATTTACCTCAAGGATTTAAATTTCAAACTCTGAATGACGTTTTACATTCCTAGACATGCATGCTAAGTAAGGATCTAGGTTAGAGACCGTTTCTTTTGGGTCGGGTCTTTACACTCCTGCCTTTGTCAAGGCTTGTTTGTTGTTGGCTGCGAGTCTCGAGGTGTTTGGGCTAGTCGGTTGGATGCTCGGTTGTGGTTTGGGCTTTGGCAAAGTATTGGTTGTTGGGTGTTTCCTTTGGGATTCCAGCCCGGGCCCTTATTGTTGGTTTGGGAGTTGGATTTAAGTGAGTTTTATTTATTGGAAAAGATTGCTTCGGTCGGGTCTCGAAGGAGGAAGCCGGGAAATGGGATTTTAAGGTTTTAAGGTGGATAAGGTTGGATTTTTGGATAAAATCCCATATTTTTCCTTTTATCCCATTTTCCTTTTTATTTTCCATTTTCTTTTATTTTTTTTTCCAAAACCACTTTTCTTTCTCTCTCTCTCTCTCGCTCTCTCCCCGACCTAGCCCCCCTCCTAGCCGACCCAGCCCCTTGGCTGCTCGACCCGGCCGGCAGCCCAGCGGCCTGTGCGCGCGCCCTCGCCTGCCAGTCGTACCATCGCCACCCCCAGCTCGCCCGAGCGTCGCCCTGCCCTGGTCCGTGTCGCCCAGCTGCGCACTGTGCCGAGCCACGCATAGTGCCGCGTCGCGTCGCCCAGCTCGTGTGGCCCGTGCCTCGCACAGTGTCGCCAGGTCGCGTCCTCGCCCATGTCGCCCGAGCTCGCCCGTCGCGTTGTGTCGCTCGCGCCCGTGTGCCATCCCTGTGCCGAGCCGCACCGCGCTTCTGTCCGCGCGCAGCCCAGCGCCCTAGCCGCCCATTTGGCTGCCTAGCCCGTGCAGCCGGCTCGTTCGCGTGTCAGCCGCGCCTCGTGAGTTGCTCCCTAGCCGAGCCTTGTTTATTTTATTATTATTTAGGCCTATTGTGTGATTATTGATGTGTTTGCTTGGCTCGCTATAGGTTGCTCGGGTTCGATCGCAGTTATTTTTATTGTGTGTTGTTGCCTTCCGACAAGGTAAGGATTTCTTACCAGAGTTGTGTGGGCCCTACGATATTTTCATGATTATGCCTTGCTTGTTTGCTGACTGTTATGAGCATGATAGTAATAGATCAGCTTTGATTGATTTCAGCTAGCATGTGTGCTTGATTTTACATGTTAGTGCCATGCTAGGTTTGTTCTGCCAGCATGCTTATGATTCCTGCTTAAGCTCGTAGTATCATGCTAGGTTAGTGTGATTGATGTCGGTCTTTGTTTGCTAGCCAGGAATCATTGCTTTTTACTCTGTACTTGTAACAACCCAGTTTTCTATTTCGGTTTCCCAGGTGTTTTCGGGACATTATGCGGATGTTCGGATGGGTCGTTAGAGCTATTTTAACCCTTAGGGGTATTTTGGTCTTTTTGCCCCCGGTCAGGGTTTTGTGGATTTTCAAGATTCCAGGGTCACTCCTGCCCTTGTCGAGACTTCATTGTTGTTGGTTGCAGGACCCAAGAAGTTCGGGCTAGTTGGTTGGAAGTTTGGAGGTGATTTGGTAATTAACAAAATTATTGTTAATTTAAGTGCTTCCATTGGGATTTGAACCCATGCCCTTGATGGTGATTTGGGAGCTTGGTTTAAATGAGTTTTAATAAGGAGAAAAGGTTGCTTCAGCCGGGACTCGAAGGAGGAAGCCCGGGGAAGAGATTTAGGTCACCAAGACCTATTTAAATTAGGAAAAGGAAAGAAAATCAAGAAAATCTCATTCCCCTTATTTTACCTCTCTCTCTCTCTCACTCTCTCTCTCTCTCTCTTTCTCTCTCTCTCTCCTTGCCGACCACCCCAAGAAACCCAACTGAGCCGCACCGAGCCGCCAAGAGCCACCAGCCCCAACACAGCCGCACCGCCATCACTTGCCCCAGCTGAGCGCGGCCAGAGCGCTGTCATGCGCAGCCGATAGCCCGTCGCCCAGACGCTGACGCGCCAGCCCAGCGCGCCGCCGCACGCCCGTCACCAGCGCCAGCGCGCCAGCGCCAGTCGGCGGCGTCTCGTCTGCCTGCGCCCAGCGCCGTCACGCGCCCAGCAAGATCCGTGTCGCTGCGCCCCGTCCAAGCGCTGTCCCCTACCGCGCCCGGCGTGCCAATGGCCCAGATGCTTTCGCCCAGTACCACGTCCCGCCGCCCACTTGCCGCAGAGCCTGTTTTGCCAAAATTGTTGGGGCCGAGACCTTGTACCTTCTCGGTTGGTAATTCTGAGCCTCCACTCTTTTGGACCCTAAGTTGATTGGTCATGTTGTTATTTAATTAGGATATTTTTATTAAATGCTTAGGTTGCTCGGGTTCACTTAGAAGCTCGAGAGTCGCTTGGTTGGCTTATGGTAGTTATTTTACGCTTGTTTCAGTGTAAGGATTTCTTCACAGTGGTTGTGTGGACCTGCGATGCTTTCTTGATTGTGCCTTATATGCATGTTTACTTCTATGAACATGATTAGTGGATAGGACAACTTGTGATTGCATTCTTGCTAGCATGTTTGTCTGTTTGTACATGTTAGTGCCATGCTAGGATCGTTCTTCCAACATGCTTGAGATTCCTGCTTTTAGTTCGTAGTATCATGCTAGGTTATGTGTGATTGATGTTGATATGTATGTCTAGCCAGGAATTAGTTATTTTGTACTCTTAGCTAGTATAGTAGAGTTTGTCATCATCCGGTGAGCGGACATAACGTACTTTGTCCCCACCGGTCGGGGAGTAGAGAGCGAAGCATAACGTACATTGCTTCCCCGGCACCGATGTGGATTTAGCTACCACATCGGCATAAGCCTAGTTTGTAGCTGCTAGAGCGGAACCCCGCCAAAGGTGCAAGCACGCCTTGGCGGTTCTTAGCTTCTCTGTCGGTGGTACAGGTTTGCCGCAGATGAGTGCTGAGGGCCACGCACTACTGTGTTCATTGACACCGTTTCCTAGTCTTTAGGCATGTGTACTTGGCCCGCGTAGTTTGTACTTAGGTCCCCACATTTACGCCGGTTGCAGCAGCATGCGGTGTGCGCGCACACGCGTTAGTCGCCGGTTCAGAGAGCTCCCCTGGGCTAATGTTTGTGAGTACACTAGTTCCTTCCAGTTTAGAGCCAGACTTCGGGTACTCTCCCGATAGTCCAGATTTGTTAGCGAGGGTAAGAGGCCCTTGAGGACACCCATTGGGATTGGCTTTTGAGCTGATCATATGGTCGAGGGAGAAAGACCCTCGAGGGTGTCGGACATCTTTGGGATCGGTTTTTGAGCTTATCAATTGGCCGAGGGAGAAAGACCCTCGGAGATGTCCCGGGATTGGTTATGAGAGCCAATCATTAGGCCGAAAGTAGGAGACTTTCGAGGATTCCAGATTCTGCCTTGTAAGCTCGTTGAGCTATGATCTGTGTTGGTAACTGTTTGCATGTATACTAGGGTGCTAGATGATTGATGTATCGTATTGTACCCCCATTTGAGGATTCTTCTGAGTATGTTTATACTCACTCTTATTTCTATGGTTTTCCACCAGGTAACTTGGGACAGCACCGGGACGGCTAGCGGAGGGAGCTGATTGATCATGGGAGCCACCGGCACTCTGTCTTTTATCGTTTGCATAATTTGTTCAGCATGTAGACGGAGAGGAGTCCTAGGGGGACGTTTTTAAAAGTTGTTTAAATTGTATTGTATGATTTTATAAACACTGGCCAGGCTTGTTTTACTTTATTAGCTTTGCTTAAATGAAGGTTGTTGTTTATGTTTTAAGTGTCCCAGCTTTTAAATGTTTTGAAAGGTTTTAAATATGAGCACTAAACCGCTTGATGAAGTATTTAACTTGCATGCTGAGTGAGAACCTAGGTTTAGGACCGTGTTTTGGGACGGGTTCTTACACTACTCTTAGATAGAGTTGTAGGGTTTGTCATCATCCAGAGGCTGAGAGCGGACATAATGTATCTTGTCCCCACAGGTCGGGAGTAAAGCGAAGCATTACTCTGAGGTTTGAGCGAACATAACGTACTTTATCCCGGTGGTCGGATATTGAGCAAAGCATAACATACCTTGCTTTTTCTCCCCCTCCGTGACCAATGAGACTTAGCTACCTCATTGGCGTATGCCTAGTTTGTAGCTCCGCTAGAGCGGAACCACCGCCAACGGTGTAAGCTGCCTTTGGCCTGTTCTTAGCTTCAGTCGGTGGATCAGTACACCTGCAGATGAGCGCCGAGGGCCTCGCGCTCGTGTGATCGATGACACCGCTTCCGAGTCATAGGCATGTGCACTGCCCGCGTAGTTGCCCTTAGACCCCGCATTTAAGCCGGTTCGCTGCAGAGCATCACGGTGTCGCGCGCACTGCAGCGTTAGTTCTTGCCGGTTCGGAGAGCTCCCCGGGCTAATGTCGTGAGTACACCATTCTTTCCGTTAGAGCGACTTGGGTACTCTCCGTAAGTCCAGATTAGTGGCAAGGGCAAGGAGGCCCTTGAGGACATTCTAGGGATCGATGTATTCCCCGAGTGACGAGATACCTCGGTGATGTCCAGGATTGGTCAGTGTATCGAATCCCAGTTAGGCTGGAAGAAAGAGACTTCCGATGACTCCAGATCTTGTTTTATGAGCTCGTTGAGCTATGATCTGTGTTGGTAGCTGTTGCTTGCATGCTTTGGTACTAGATGACTGATTATATCGTATTGTACCCCGGTTGGGGATTCTTACTGAGTAATTCGTTACTCACCCTTATTATGTGGATTTTCCACAGGTAGCCATGGTGCGAGACTGGATGGATGGAGGAGGAGCTGTGATCATGGAAAACCCGTTGTTCAACTCTGAGTTTTATGTTTATGATTTAAATGTTCTCTGAATGCATGTAGTTGGGCACGGAGCCCTAGGGTTTTTTCTGAATGTATTTCTGGATTCTAGCATTGTTGTAAAGTTTGTATGTTTTAAATAAATCTCTGATCAGAGTAAGTTTTGTAAATGTATTTGTCTTGGAACAGGTGCTTGGAAACATGGACAGGTTCCAAGAATTGATGTTGATTTTAAATGGATGTTTTATGTTTTAGTTTTTACTTAGAATCCGAACACCCTCTTGCAAATTTTCTGTAGATTTGTAATGCATGCATTGAGGTAACGGCCTAGTTAGAACCCTTTCGGGTCGGGTCGTTACAGGTTGGTATCAGAGCTCAGAGTCATAGATTTTGTAGACTGACCTTTGTTGTAGGTCGTTTTTCCATGATCATCAGCACTCCGACAATCATCAGGTACGCCTAAGTTTACTGTTTTAAAGAAAGGGGTAAGAATTTACAATACTTTTCATCTAGTGTATGCCTTGTGTAGAGTTGTGGAGCGGAGACGAGCAGGTTCTGACTCGTTGTTGGTTTGGGCTTAGAGAGCCATCATGCCAACTTTCCCGCAGTGCGAGCATGATTTAGCAGCTTGTTGAGGTATCCAGATAGATTCGGATGCCCTGGGACGTCATCCCCCAGCGAGGCAGAGCTTAGACTCCCATTGGCCATTTGTGGCCCAGTTGTTGCTTTTTCCCTAGTGAGAGGGTGGAGGTGCTTTGTGCAGATCGCCAGTATGTTGATCGCACCCAGAGGAGCAGGACGCTTGGCATGTCCGACCGAGGAGTTGGACTGATCGTGTTGATGTTGAGGCCGCGTCCAAGGTCGTTTAGACCCGTTGGCCAGAGTTGTCCCTGACAGTTGAGTTGCCTAGTGGAGGGGGTAGAGGCTAGCACGCCTCAGAGTGAGACTCCTTGAGCAGAGTGTGCTCCAGCCATGAGAGATTGGATGGCAGGTCTTTAGCTATCAGAGAGCGGAGGCCCGAGCGCGATTTATAGCGCGCGTAGTGAGGAGTCCCGAGCACAGATAGCCCAGCTGACAGAGTTTGTTTCAGCATTTCCCCCCAGTAGTTCTTGTAGCCCCGGAGGTTTCCGGGAGGGCATGATCAGTAGGTTTATGCCGATGAGTTTGTTGGCGATGTTGGAGTCGCCCAGTTTGGCAAGTGGATGCCTGTAGAGCTCGATGTTTTAGAAAGTCCTGCTGCTAGTAGTAAAGTAGTTGGCCAGGTTTGAGTTTAGCATCCGTGTGTTGGGATGCCTGCTGCATTCGGAGGCCGAGGTGTGCTGCCTCGTGGCTGTCTTTGTTTGAGTACAGCGATTGGTGGTGGAAGTCCCTTGTGAGAGGTGGACTAGCAGAGTCTCCACCAGTCGCCCGATTGATTGGAAAGTTGCCGTGTTAGTGGCTTGAGGCAGATGTAGAGACATCTTTGCCCCTTTGCAAGCCTGCTGTTGTTTAACAGCCCAGTTTCCTTAGATGTTTGGTAGAGTTGAGCACTCTCCTTGGTGAGCTCCTAGAGTGGAGCTAGCTGCTGCATGTTGAGAGATCCGGCCAGAGTTTTGTTGAGCATCATGAGGAGATGCAAGAGTAGGCTGTGAGCCTTCGGTTTGATGAGATGCCATAGGCATGGCTGTTTGAGTTGAGCCCTTGTATGCCTAGCAAGAGTTGTTGTCACTCGAGGTAATGACCTTGCTAGCCCCATCTGTAGTAAGATGTGGATTTGGTAGTAGTAGCACTTGAGGTGCATTGGTTGGTGTGCCACTTTGGCACTAAGTCTGGTTCAGGCTTGAGTTTGGCTTGGGCATAGCAGATGATTCTATGCTGTCCGGAGTTCAGCGTACTCCTTTAGCCTTTGGATCCGTTTATGGCAGTTGCACCTGTTGGTCGTGCAAGAGGGCTAGTTCAGTGGTAGTCGATGGACTACAAGCGAAAGGATGCTCGAGAGGAGCCAGAGCCTCTTCCCAGTGTTGCTGGAGGTTGAGTAAGTCAGCAGGTTGGCGGTTGGTAAGTGTTGGTGCGCGTGAGTCTCGCGCTAGCGTTAAGGCCAAGAGTTTCCTTGTGGTTGGTAGTGCGGTCAACTACCTTCGAGTGCCTTGATCTGAGGAGAGTTGATCATCGTAGATGCGAGTTGGTCCAGTAGAGGGACCCTGAGTTGGATGCTCATGAGATGAGCTGGATGCCTATGAGGCGAGTTGGATGCCTATGAGGCGAGATGAGTTGATGCCTTGCGAGAGGATTTGGATGCCTTATGGGTATGCACCCTTGGTAGAGGCTTGGTATAAAGTAAGTTCGGTGTGGCATGGTTATGCCTTGGTAGAGCAAGGTTGCCTCAGCTTTTAGCATCGTGTGGAGAAGGAACTTTTGGTGTTCCTTCGGTTGGAGTTCAGTTGGAAACAGAACAAGTGCGGTGGTAGCAAAGCCGCGCAGTTTCTGATCGCCTTGGCTAAGAGGGTTGTTTGGATCCTTTCCTTGGGTAGAAGCCTTGTTGAGGCTGATGTTTGAGTAGGAGGACGACGCATTCGGTAGCGTTTCGGGTCCTCTTGGTTCCCAAGGAGTTGGAGTTGGCCAGCATGGTTGATATTGTAAGGACCCGACCTGAAATACGGTCCTAAACCTAGGTCCTCACTCAGCATGCAAGTTAAATATCTCAACAAGCGGTTTAGTGTTCATATTTAAAACTTTTTCAAAACATTTGGAAACGGGGAACACTTAAAACATAACCAACATATTTCATAAAGCAAATCCAATAAGGTAAAATAAGCCTGTCCAGTATTTATAAAAGAACATTCAAAACAGTTTAAACAACTTTAACATCATTCCCCTAGGACTCCTGTCCACCTACATGCTGAATAAATAAATGCGAACAATAAACGACAGAGTGCCGGCAGCCCCCATGATCAAACAGCTCCCTCCGCTAGCCGTCCTGGTGCTGTCCCAAGTTACCTGGTGGAAAAACCACAAAAATAAGGGTGAGTATAAACATACTCAGTAAGAATCCCCAACCGGGGTACAATACGATACATCAGTCATCTAGCACCCTAGTATACATGCAAATAAAACAATGACTTAGAGCAAAACGATTGAGTTAGGCTATGAGCAACTTCTAGAACGAGCCTATTCATGGGCTTTCATCTACAGCCTATCCTAGGTTCTACACTTGGATGCCCTTCAGGCCTTACACAACCTAGGACTCAGTGATGCCCAGTGGGGCCTTACACACCTAGGACTTAGTGATGCCCAGTGAGGCCTTACACACCTAGGATGCCCATCGGGGCCTTACACCTCCAGAATCAGTGATGCCCAGTGGGGCCTTACACACCTAGGATGCCCATCGGGGCCTTACACCTCCAGAATCAATGATGCCCAGTGGGGCCTTACACACCTAGGATGCCCATCGGGGTCTTACACCTCCAGAATCAGTGATGCCCAGTGGGGCCTTACACACCTAGGATGCCCATCAGGGTCTTACACCTCGAGATGTCCATCGGGGTCTTACCCGAGCGGGACCTAAACTAGTTACCCCTACAGTCTTCTACACTATACATCACCCGCCTATGCCTAGCATTGAACTTAACAGGATAAAATAGAACAAGGTATGCCAAGATAATTAAACCCCTTGCATGGAACTAACATAATATATCAGGGAAACAAGAGCAACACGATCTAGAAGCAAGAGAAAACATGTAACCTACCCACTGGAAATTTCATACAATCACAAGACATGGCATGCTGGAAGAAAAAACCTAGCATGGCAATAACATGAACAACAAGCAACATGCTAGCAAGATTTCAAACACAAGTTGTTCAATAGCTAACATACTCATAACAACAACCAAGCATACAAGGCACAATCATGATAGCATCGCAGGGTCCACACAACCACGGTAAGAAAACCTTACCTGGGGGTAAGCGGAAAATAATGACCACAACCAACAAGCGACCCTCCAGCTTCTAAGAGAACCCGAGCAACCTAAGCAAACAATAAAAATCATCCTAATTAAACAACCAACAACTAACATCTTAAGGTCCAAAAGAGTGGAGGCTCGGGAATTACCAACCGAGAAGGCACAAGGTTTCGGCCCATCTTTCTTGGCAAAAATCAGGCTCTCGGCAGCAAGGGGCAGGCAGGTTGGGCGGTAGAGGCGAGCAATCTGGGCGATGCTGGGCGCTGCCGAGCGCTGCTGGCGCAGCAAGGGACGGGCGCGCGCGGACGTCACGGCGACACGGACTGGGCTCGCGGGCGCTACGCGAGCGGTGGGGCGAACATCTGGGCGCGATCGGTGGTATCTTTGGGGCGTCTGGGCATGCTTAGCTGGGCCACGACAAATTGGGAATGTAGGGCTTTGGGGGCGTCTGGGCTGCTCGGCCGGCTGTGCGACAGGCAGGGCTGCTGCTGCTGGTGTTGGTGGCTCGGTGCGGCTCGGTTGGGTTTCTTGGTGAGGTCGGCAAGGAGAGAGAGAGAGAGAGAGAGAGAAGGGGGAAGAATAAGGGTTTTTCTCTTTTCTTTTCCTTTTTCCTAAATTAAATCGGCTTTGGGTGGTCCAAAATCCCTTCCCAAGGCTTTCCTCCTTCGAGACCTAGCTGACGCATTCTTTTCCATTTAATAAAACCCATTTAAATCAAGCATCCTAATAACCGTTAGGTCAAGGGTTCAATTCCCAAAGGAAGCACTCTAATTAACAATAATTTTGCTAATTACCAAAACACCTCCAAACTTCCAAACAACTAGCCCGAACTTCTTGGGTCCTGCAACCAACAACAATCAAGCCTCGACAAAGGCAGGAGTGACCCTGGAGTCCTCAAAATTCACAAAACCCTGACCGGGGGCTAAAAGTCCAAAATGCCCCAAAGGGTTAAAATAGCACTAACGACCCATCCGAGCATCCGAATAATGAACCGGAAACACCTGGGAAAACGAAATAGAAAACTGGGCCGTTACAATACTCCCTCCTTTTAAGACTTTCGTCCTCGAAAGTCCTAAGACGAAACAACTCTAGGAAAACACCACTGATCCTTAACCAACCAAACTCCTTGTCAGGCCAACACTAGTCCTTCTTCGAAATCCCAACCCTCTTGGGTTTCCAAAGGCTCAAGCCATAAAGACATCGAGTCTGCCACAAACTATCTCAACCAAAGCCCACATACACAGAGCTTCGAAGAAAAAGATGCGATAGTGCTAGTCGGTAAGCCACATCCTCAAACCCGCATCAACTCTCAAACGGTCTCACAACCCTAGGGCTCACTTATCCCTGCTGACCCAACTCAGAACGCCTCTCCACGGCTCTACTCTCAGCAAACTTGTGGACGGGTTACAGGCTCTAATACTCTACGCCACGCACCGGCGTAACTCCTCTCAATACTCACAGCTGTTAACGAACAATCTCAACCCTACACCTTGCTGGCCAACCAACTGAACCTCTCGGGTTCCAGAAAGCAGTCAGCCTACTCTTACTTCACAAGAGACCAACGAACTCCAATGGTTGCCTATAAGCCTTAACGAAATCCAATCGAACCACCATCTGGCGGCCGATCCCAAAGGCAAACTTGTCCAACTAGAACGCGTCCACAACACTTAAGCAACCATGTTGAAGAGCATCGACGCACCCAAGCCAAGGGCACATACCTGGTTCACCAGACGGCTAACACCACTAACACTAGCTGAAACTTCAGCTACGGCCACCCCTGAACGACAAGGTCCAAGAACAGGCTCCACTTAGCCAAACTAATAAACTGGAGCCCCTCATCGGTCGACAACAACTTTCCAATGCAATCCGATCAGCCACTGGCCTAAGAGAATATCGCCAGACAGGAAAACAAACAACATACCTCTCTCGGAAATCCAGAGCAGCAAGGAATAAAACAACACGCGGCTACTTGCAACACAACACCTCAATGA
This sequence comes from Sicyos edulis, assembly GCA_036507275.1. Taxonomy (NCBI): domain Eukaryota; kingdom Viridiplantae; phylum Streptophyta; class Magnoliopsida; order Cucurbitales; family Cucurbitaceae; genus Sicyos; species Sicyos edulis. Next base: position 18,986,414 of record CM071854.1, read on the forward strand.
TAACAACTCAAAGGTTTTACCATCCATTGCCACGGCACCTCTGTGCCAACCCACTCAACTGCGGCTCAGCTATAACGCCAACTGCGAACACACACCAACTAGGAACAGAGCCCGAGAAGGGCTTGCTCTGCTGAAACTCAACCCAAGCTTACAACGGGCGAAACTCGCCTCCAAGGACATGCAACTCTCAAGTCCAACTGGCTAATCAAATGACTTCCTCCTTTTAGCTTAGGCCTAACTCATCCACCAACCAGAAACTCCACAATCGATTGAACCACCAACATAGAACTAGCAGTATCTATCCAAACACCGAAGGAGGTGGCAACTCCCGAACCTTCCAAACAAGAACAAGTCCTCAGGGCCACGCTCGCTTGCTCCAACCAAGCTAGCTCTTACAACAACACGGGAATCAAACCTTGGCCAACTACAAGCACCAACAGATAACAGTTTCGAAGCCAATGCGGAGGTACTAAAACAACACTAGCTTGTCAACCGACTACAAGCTTCCAGCAACTCAACCGAGGAACACTGCCTGGGTCTGGCTGAGCTCTGGTGAGGCTCCCCACAACCTAGGGTTCCTCCGATCACCCTCCGACACACACACGGTAGTCAAGCGGTCTAACGCACAAACCGGCTACACGGGCACAACTCTCTCTCAGCATCTCAACTATGCTGGCGCTCTCCAACTCCTCGAAAAACCAAGAAGACCAGAAATATTACAGAATGTGTCAGCCTCCAATTCAAGCATCGACCACATCGTAGCTTCTACCCAGGGTAGGGATCCGATCAACACTCTTAGCAAAGACGAAAAAAAAACTACGCGGCTTTGCTACCACCGCCCTTGTTCAATTCCAACTGAACTCCAACCATCGATCAACAAGAAATTCCTCTACCCAGGTCAAAGGCCAACTAGCATAACTTGCCTAGCAACAACCCTGCTACAAGCACGGTATCCTTACGATCAAAATTAGGGCACTTGCCAAGAACTAAAGCCCTAACACCTCAAAGACTGAGCACTGGTTTCTCAACACGAACCTTTCGTGGTTCCCAAAACATACCCCACGGAACGAGCTACACAAAAGTACACTGGCGTGCACAGCTCCAACTTGATTCCTTATGATCCAACACGAACTCTAACACAAGGCAACCTTTGCCTCCAAAAAGAGCCACAACTAGCAAGGGAGCAACAAGAGTTCAAACCCACTCGGGGTCAACTCACCACAAAATGCCACATTTGCCAACTCACTCTACAAGAGCATAACCACACCAAGCTAACAACCTCATACCAATGTGTCCACCAAATGTGCTCCGCACAATCCATCCAACACATGGCTCCCACGCTGGACCAACCACGCATTATCGATGCCAACTCTACTCGTACCAAGGAAACTCAAGGGTAGTCGAATCACTCTACCAACGAACTGGCTCACAAGGCCACAACACAAACGCGGGAACTCGAACGCGGTAGCCCTTCACAACCTACAACCTCTTTTGTACCCAACTCCTGGTGACCTTGAAAGCTCTTGCTTTCCCTCGAACGTCCTCACACTCGTAGTCCTCCGACTACCACCGAGCTAGATCCCTTATGCAACCCAAACAGATGCAACCTCAGAAAATTGGTACAAGGCTAGTGGGGATGCTAAACTCCGAGCGGGTCATAGAACTACCTGCACATCTGGTGCGAGCTGGCCTGAACCTAGGCCTCCTTACCGAGCTTGGTGCCAACAGGCACTACATCCTTTACAACACAAACATCCCTTTACGGGCTTTATGCCCCTCTTAGGGTAAGGAAGGTCACACTCCAGGGGACAGGGCAATGACACTCAACACAAGAGTCTCAAAACTCGAGTAGTCTACTCTCTGGCAACTCGTCTAGCAGACATGCCACGGCCTACTCCTGCATCCCACTCGATGCTCAACAACTACTCAGGCCAACACTCAGGTGGCATCAACTAGTTCCACCTTTGGAACATGCTAACAAAAAGGGTGCTCCACTTCTACTAGCCAACAAAAAAACAAGGACGGATTAAGTCCTGACAAGCAAATTCACACTTCACCCTGGCCACGAGGATACTAAAAGAGCTGGCTGCAAAACGACAGCAGGCTTGCAAGGGGTCAAGATGTCTCTACATCTTCCTCAAAAGCTACTAACAAGGCACTTGCCAATCGACTGGGTGACTCGTGGAGACTCTGCTAGTCCACCTCTCTCAAGGGACTTCTACCACCAAACTGTTGTATCAAACAAACGAGCAGCGGCGCGCCTTGGCCTCTGAACATCAGGTCATCCCCACACTCGGATGATAAACTCGATCCTGGCCAACCACCTAGCTTCTGCTTCCCAAACTCGGTGACTCCATCACGCCAACTAACGCATCCTGCTGATCAAGCCCTCCCGAGAACCTATGGGACTACTGGAGCTACTGGGGGTGTCTTCTTAATAAACTCTGTCAGCTGAGCTATCTGTGCCCAAGACTCCTCACTACGCGCTACAACTGCGCCTGGGTCTCCGCTCTCTGATAGCTAAAAGACCTGCCATCAATTCTCTCATGGCTAGAGCACACTTTACTCAAGGAGTCTCACTCTGAGGCATGCTAGCCTCTACCCTCTTCTCTTGGCAACTCAACAGCCAGGGCCAAAGGTGGCCTACGGGTCTAGACAACCCTGGACGTGGTCTCATCATCAACATGCGCAGTACAACTCCTTAGCTGGAAATACCCAACGTCCCTGCTCCTCTATGTGTAATCAGCATAAGCGATCTACACTAAACACGAAGCTAGTCCACACCGGGACTCTCACTACCCCACAAGGGGAACATATGTATACTAGATGCGGTATTGTAAAATAAAACCCTTAGCTTAATGAACTCAGACAAACCTGACGGCCGCGGAGTGGTGATGATCATGGGGACAACAACCTACAATGCAGGTTAGTCTACAGAATCTATGACTCTGAGCTCTGATACCAACTGTAAGGACCCGACCTGAAATACGGTCCTAAACCTAGGTCCTCACTCAGCATGCAAGTTAAATAACTCAACAAGCGGTTTAGTGTTCATATTTAAAACTTTTTCAAAACATTTCGATTCCGGGGGATTGGGTAAGATTCGACGCGCGATTTGAAGCTGGACCACTTCCCCTACACTAGCTGCACAAAAACCACACGAATCTCCTCACTCCCACGGCCGGCAGAACGAAATCGGAACCAGGGGGAAAGGAAACGGATTTTCGAAGGAAAGGAAGAAGAGGAAGACTTACCAGCTGCTCGGAGGGAGAATGGGCTTCGAATTGGAGAGGAGAGCTCGAAATTGGCTGGTCGGCGAGGGAGAAAATCGCGAAGGAACGCAGTCGGTTGGAGAAGAAAATCGGGAAGGAAATGGGGAAAAAGAAGGAGAAGCTCGGGCGAAATTCTGCACTTAAATAAAACGCACGAAGACAGGCATATATACAAGATCGCGTGCATAGATTAACAAACACGCCCAGTGGCTCGGCTGGCAGCGACCCTTGCCTAGCTTGCAGTGTGACCCTGGCTCGAATCTCACTCGACGCGCTATTTAATTCCCTATTTATTTCCACATTCTTCCAAGCCCAAATGTCTTCACCCAACTTCCCGATCCCATTCAAATCGACTCATAATTTTTCTGGCAATTAACAAATACATAACCAGCCTTGTCGCCCCGACCAAAATTACCAAAATGCCCCTGGGCCTCCCGGGAGGACCGGGATGAAATTTCCGGGCCGTTACATTGGGCGCGAGGCGAGCAACAATCTGGCGCTGTTAGCGTCTTTGGCCAAGGCCGCCGAGCCTTCTTTGGCGCTTGGCGAGGACGGCGCGCGCGACAACCCAGACGGCGACATTGACCGGCCAGCGCCGCGCGAGCCGCGCGAGCGAGCTCGCGGGGCATCTGGGCGCGATCACGGTATGTCTTCTGCGGCGTCTGGGCTGCTTGGCTTGCTGTCATCACGCAGCGGCGGTATCTTTGGGCGTCTGGGCTGCTTTCGGCCGTAGTGTCGACAGCGGTATTTCTTCTTCTGTGTTGGTGGCTCGATGCGGCTCGATTGGGTTTCTTGGTGAGGTCGGCAAGGAGAGAGAGAGAGAGAGAGAGAGAAGGGGGAAGAATAAGGGTTTTTCTCTTTTCTTTTCCTTTTTTCTAAATAAAATAGGCTTTGGGTGGTCCAAAATCTCTTCCCAAGGCTTTCCTCCTTCGAGACCTAGCTGACGCATTCTTTTCCATTTAATAAAACCCATTTAAATCAAGCCTCCTAATAACCGTTAGGTCAAGGGTTCAATTCCCAAAGGAAGCACTCTAATTAACAATAATTTTGCTAATTACCAAAACACCTCCAAACTTCCAAACAACTAGCCCGAACTTCTTGGGTCCTGCAACCAACAACAATCAAGCCTCGACAAAGGCAGGAGTGACCCTGGAGTCCTCAAAATTCACAAAACCCTGTCCGGGGGCTAAAAGTCCAAAATGCCCCTAAGGGTTAAAATAGCACTAACGACCCATCCGAGCATCCGAATAATGAACCGGAAACACCTGGGAAACCGAAATAGAAAACTGGGCCGTTACAGAGATGCTAGGGAGAGTTGTGCCTGTTCAGGCAGTTGGCTGTTAGCTCGTTTGTCGGCAGTGTGTGTCGAGGGTTGCCGTAGAACCCTAGGTTGTGGAGAGCCTCTCAAGAGCTCAGTCAGGCCCAGCTAGTGAGTTTCAGTTGGCTAGCTGGAGGCGTGTAGTTTGTAGCCTCGGTTGAGTTGCTGGCAGTCTTGGTAGACTAGCAAGCCAGTGGTTGTTTGGAGTAGAGTCCGGATTGGTTCCAATGCGGTGGCAAGTTGATGCTTGGTGTTGACCAAGGTGTGGTTTGGAGCTGTTAGAGATTAGTTTTTCTCGTGGGGCGAGTGATTCGTGCCCTGTTGGTGGCTTTCTTGTTTCCAGGATGTTGAGTTGCCCCGTTTGGCATTTGGAGGTTCAGTCTGAGATGGACCCCTATTGTTTCCCCGTGAGATTTAGATGTTGTTGCTCTGGTGGAGCAAGACAGTGAGCGTATGTGGAGCTCTCTGTCCTTCGGTTGTCTGCTTGTAAGAGCCGTTTCCTCCTGGGAGATGTCAGATTTCTCCCGTAGCCATGAGTTGATGGTAGAGGTGCTAGCTTGAAGGAAAAGTTTGTTGGCTGCTTGGAAGCAGTTGTTTGTCCAGTTAGGTGGACTCTTGGATGGTGTTCTAGAGGCTGCAGTAAGGGTTGTTTTGCCTCTTGTGAGTGTTTGGCCAAGAATTGGTCTTTTTGCTTTTTCTAGAGCTAGTTCGGTTCTAGCTAGAGGGCGTTGCCCTGAGGTCTTATTCCTAGTCAGGAAGTTTTGGGAGTTGAACCCTCCCTAGGCAGTTGAGTAAGCTACTACTCAACTCCCTCCCTCCAAGAAAGTTGGTTGTTGTTGCCTTGGGTTTGAGCAAGTCAGCGAGCGTGTGTGAGTTCGCTGCCCTTCTGGAGTTTGCTTGCTGGGAAAGTCGTTTCCCGTTTGGCAGGAGTCAGCTTAGCTCCTGAGTTGTGTAGTGGATCAGAGTAGCGCAGCGAGAGGGCCCCTGCATTGTGTTGTTAGCAAGCAAGTTGTTTGTCCCCGCAAGGGCGGTGGCCAGCCAGTAAGAGTTGTTTCTGGAAAGTTGTTGGTTCTTTGGAGATTGAAGATTTCCCTTTCCCCTAGTCTTTGTGGTGGTTGAGTTGCTCCCTGGATGTCAGCCTCGAGTGTTAGCTTCTGAGGTAGTCTTGCGGATTCGTGTGGCTCAGGATCCGTAAGCTTTGAGGTTGTCGTTATCCATTTTCCTCGTGAGGTTTCGGGAGTGGAGCTTCTGGTTGGAAGTTGAGTAGTAGCTTCGAGGCGAGCGTTGCTCGTTATAAGCTTGGTTTGAGTTCCTGCTGAGCAAGCCTTTCTCGGGCTTTGCTCCTAGTTATTGTGCGCTCGCAGTTGGTGATAAGGCAACCCTAATTCTCAGCCCAAAGATCCAAGCTTATGATGAAGCAAGAACCCTTGAATTAAGAGATTAACACCTCCTTATAGATTTGGGAACAACCAAGAGAAAAGGCTAGAATTTGATTACCCCTTAAGATCAATGATCTAGAAGCAAGATATGGAAGATCTTGTTCTAGATTGAGTCACTCCACAATCAAGCTTGATCAAGGCTGGATTGAATGGCTCAAATGCATTCTATCACAAGATTGCAAGGGAAACTTAGAAAAAGAGACAAAGAACATGCCCAAAAATTCTAAGAAAATGATCTCTTGTAGAGAGCTAATTTTCATTCAATCAAAATCTGAGTTTTACAACTTACTTCATGGCTATTTATAGCCTATGAAAGTTAAACCTAAAATAAAGAAAACCAACATAATTACCATAATGCCATTGTTGCAAAATATAACCTAAAACATTATAAACAAGATTTTAAACATAGACTTGCATAAAAGCTCCTAAAATCTGAAAATTGATGTTTGCGTTGCCAACTCTAACATTTGTATTTCCCCTTGTTGAATGATTAAGACATTTAAATCAAGTCAAATGTCATTAATTCCATGGACAACTTCAATCTTGCATACATTGACTTCCAAAGCATCAAATGGTTCCTCTTCCCTTGAAATGGTCTCTAGCACATGAAATGAATTTTGAATTGAAGCTATCCACATCGAAGGTGAAGAATGAATGCTTGTTGAATCTTCTTTGCTTTGGATCGTGTAATAGGTCCAAGTGCAACTTGTGGAACTCCATGATCCTTATCATCTTCCCCTCTTCGAAAGGATTCGTCCTCGAATCTGGAAAATCATCACCTACATCAAAAGGACTCAAGTCAAGAACATTAAAAGTGAGAACTCATTTGAAAAGTCACCGGAAGATCGATTTTGTAGGCATTGTTGTTAATCCTCTCAAGAACTTGAAAAGGACCATCTCCTCTTGCATGTAACTTGGTCTTCCTTTGAGATGGAAATCTCTCCTTTCGAAAATGAACCCAAACCCAATCTCCTGGTTTAAAAATGAGTTCCTTTCGTCCTTTGTTAATTCGCGAAGCGCTTTTGGAAATTTTGTTTCTCAATTCTCTCTTTCACATCCTCGTGCAAATTCTTGATCAAATCTGCCTTATTTGTTGCCGTGCATCACTCACAAAAACATTAGACGGAATAGGAAGCAAATCAAGAGGTGTAAGTGGATTAAATCCATAAACAACTTCAAAAGGAGAACAATGAGTGGTACTATGAATTGCTCTATTGTATGCAAACTCTACAAATGGCAAGCATTCCTCCCAAGACTTAATGTTCTTAGAAATAATAGCTCTAAGCAAAGTTCCTAAAGTTCTATTAACCACCTCGGTTTGCCCATCGGTTTGAGGATGACATGTGGTTGAAAACAGAGTTTAGTGCCTAATTTACCCCATAATACTTTCCAAAAGTGACTTAAAAATTTAACATCCCTATCACTAACAATAGTTTTAGGAATTCCATGTAATCTTACTACTTCTCTAAAGAAAATATCAGCCACTTGCTTTGCATCATCCGTTTTGTTACATGCTATAAAATGAGCCATTTTACTAAATCTATCAACCACAACAAAAATACTATCTTTACCCCTTTTGGTTCATGGCAAACCAAGGATAAAATCCATAGATATATCAGTCCATGGTCCATTAGGTACATTCAAAGGAGTATACAATCCATTTGGTTGGGTTCTAGACTTAGCCGCTTTGCATTTAAAACATTGACTACAAACCTTATGAACATCATGTTTCATCTTAGGCCAAAAAAAATGTTCATGCAACATATCATAAGTTTTATGAATCCCAAAATGTCCCATTAAGCCACCACCATGGGCCTCTTTCACAAGTAAATCTCTTATAGAACAATTAGGAACACAAAGTTTATTTTTCTTAAACAAATATTCATGAAAGACATAATAATCATCCAAAACTTTTCCAACTCGACAAGATGCAAAAATTGGTCCAAAATCTTTGTCAGATTTATATAGCTCTTTAATGTGCTCAAATCCAAGAATTTTTGCAGTAAGAGAAGTAAAGAGATTGTACCTTCTTGACAATGCATCAGCCACGATATTATCTTTACCTTGCTTATATTTGATCACATAGGGAAATGTTTCAATAAATTCTACCCACTTTGCATGCATGCGTTCAATTTACTTTGACCCTTAAGATGCTTCAAGCTCTCATGATCGATGTGAATCACGAACTCTCTAGGCCATAAGTAGTGTTGCCATACACTGCAATGTACGAACTAAAGCAAACAATTCTTTATCATAGGTAGGATAGTTCAATGCTGCCCCATTTAGTTTTTCACTAAAGTACATCAAAGGCCTTCCATCTTGCATTAAAACAGCACCTATGCCCAAACCACTTGCATCACACTCAATTTCAAATGTCTTTTCAAAGTTAGGCAAGACAAGCAATGGTGCATTGGTTAATTTCTCCTTAAGTTCATTAAAGGCTTTATCTTGCATTTCCCCCCATTGGAACACAACATTTGTTTTTACCAAATCATTCAATGGTGCACTATGGTACTAAAGTCCTTTATAAACCGCCTATAAAAGCTAGCTAACCCGTGAAAACTCCTTACCTCACTTGCATTTGTTGGTGTTGGCCAATCGCGAATTGCCTTAACTTTCTCAATGTCCACTTCTACTCCATTTTTACCAACTATAAATCCAAGAAAGTTAACTTTTTCCATGCAAAAACAACACTTATTCAAATTAGCATAAAGTTCCTCATTTCTAAGTGTAGTTAGAAACGGACCTAACATGTTCGACATGTTCAAGCAAAGTCTTTGAATAAATTAGAATATCATCAAAATACACAACAACATACTTTCCTAAATATTCTCTCAAAACATAGTTCATTAAACGCATAAATGTGCTAGGAGCATTAGTTAGTCCAAAAGGCATAACAAGCCATTCATACAACCCAAACTTGGTTTTGAAAGTTTGTTTTCCATTCATCACCTACATGCATTCTAATTTGATGATATCCAGATTTTAAATCAATCTTTGTAAATAAGCACGAACCATGCAATTCATCAAACATATCATCTAGTCTAGGAATAGGATGTCGATACTTTACATGATTTTGTTGATGGCTCTACAATCCACACACATGCGCCAAGTTCCATCTTTCTTTGGCACCAGATGATGACAGTCTTGAGCATGGACTCAAACTCTCTCGTACATAGCCTTTATCAATGAGCTCCTCCACTTGTCTTTGAATTTCCTTGGTCTCGGTTGGATTGGCTCTATAAGTGGCCTATTGGGAATGACACCCACTGAATGAAGTCTATTTTGTGTTCAATTCCTCGAATGGGAGGTAGTCCTTTAGGTACTTCATCTTGGAACACATCCTCAAATTCTGTAAAAGAGATTGAAACACACTAGGCAAAGAAAGAGTATTATCGTTAGAAGCCAAATATCCTTCCTTGTACATAAGCACAAAGATTGGTTTTGGGAAAACATTGCCCTTCTCACCTCTCCCACTCTAGCAAAACAGCTCACTTTTTTGACTTTTTCAATTTCATCACTTTTTCACTCTCCCTACCACTTTTTTCTCTCTTTTTTATTTTTCGCTATTTTCTCACTCACTTCTTTTTTTCTTTTAATTCTTTTTCTTCATACTCTCTCTTTTTTCCTCCAACTTCAGTTGATCAATATATACATCATTAGAACTTAAAGGTACAAGAGTTGTTTTTCTTCCATCTTTTGTGAAAGAATACCTATTCAAATAACCATCATACATGACCTTCCTATCAAATTGCCAAGGTCTACCAAGCAATATATCTCCAGCGAGCATAGGTAACACATCACAAAGAATCTCATCTTGATATTTTCCTAAAGAAAAAGTAATTAAAGCTTGAGAAACTACCTTCATTGCCCCACTATCATTGAGCCATTGGAGCTTGTATGGTTTAGGATGGTGTTGAATTGGAATTTGCAACCTCTTGATCAAAAATGTACTTACGACGTTGGTGCAACTTCCACTATCAATAACAAGACTACAAGGAGTCCCATTAACGAGACATCGTGTATGGAATAAGTTGTCTCTTTGGTCATCAACATCATTCTCCTTAATTTGAGTGGTAAGGAGTCTTCTTGTTACAAGGGCCAAATGACTCCCATCTTCCAATTCCTCCTCATTCTCATTTTCTTTTTCATCAATTAACTCATCTTCGTCAATGCCCTCTCCATCGGTGACAACTTGTCCATTTTTAATGATCATGACTCTCTTGTTAGGACAATCACGACTAATATGTCCACTCCCTTGACATTTCCAACATTTGATATCTCTATTTCTCTCTCGAACCTCCTTATATCCTTCCATTTTATCCTTACCTTTAGAACTTTCGGCATTGTCCTTTTTGTCAAACTCATACTTGCCTTTTGGCTTCAATTCAACCTTAACATTATTTGCATTCTTTTTCCAAGTATTGGCAGAAAAAGTAGTAGACTTAGAAGAAGAGTACCTCTTGGAATTCTCCTTCTCCCATGCTAATTGTCCTTCAATTTTGACAGCAAGGTGTAACAATTCCTTCATACCAAAGTAAGGTTGTCTATCAACTTGATGAGCCAATTGTCGGTTCAACCCGCCAAGGAACCTAGCCATTGTATCCTCCTCATCTTCGTTAATGCATGCTCTGTTCATAAGGACCTCCATTTCCTTGTAATAATCCTCTACACTTTTGGATCCTGTTGCAAAGTATAGAGCTTTTGCTTGAGTTCTCGAGAATAATGTTTAGGAATGTACCTTTTTCTCATTAGTGTCTTCAACTCCTCCCATGTTTCAATTGGTTCTTCAAAATTTCTCCTCCATTCGGATTTCAAAGAAGCCCACCAAATATTGGCATAATCACAAAATTCAAAGAACGGCAAGTTTCAACTTCCTTTCTTCACTAAAGTTGTTGCAATCGAAAACATGCTCAATTTTGCTCTCATATTGCAAATACTCCTCCGGATCAGATTTCCCATGGAAAGTAGGAATTTTAAGCTTTACTCCCCTACTCCTCTTTCATATTGGTTCTCCTTTCGACCCTTCTAGGTGCTATAATTTCCCTACCCCTCTTCTTCCTCCTCGTCCCCCTCGACCTAAAACTCTCCCTCCCCGTGGATTGTATCCCGCTAAGAGGTTAACATTATCTTCTCCATCTTCATTTTCAACTCCTTCATAATTAAAGTTATCCTCCCTCCCTTGAGGATTTCCTAAAGCTACTTCCATTCGCTCCAACCTATCGCAAGGACTTAACAACTTGAGTTAAACGATTAATGACCCCACTTTGAGCTTCTCTCCACCTAGCTTCACTAATCTCCTCTCCATCTCTCCCATCTTGATTCATGGTTGTAAAATAGTAAAATATATATGAAGGACCTCACACACTCAACTCACTTTGAATTTTACACTCGGGCGCTCGTGTTTATCACACACAAAGGTAGGCTATTTGGGAAAGTGGCTAAAGTTTGATAAAGGTAGGCTAATATGGATAAAGCAAATCTTGTAATAGTGAGCCTTACAAATCAGCCAAGACAAGAAAAATTATGAAATAACAAAATCAAGAACAAAAAGAAATAGAAAGAAAGATAAATGTTGATTTTTTTTTCCCGATATATGGAACACTCGGAAGGAAACAAACAAATGGACGTTTGAAATTACTAATTTGAGTAAATGGCCTTCTTGAAGAATATAGATAACACACCGATCTAAATTTTTGTAGATGGACAATTTGACAAATTCGATCGTTAGCAAGGTGTTATAACTGGAAACAACGAGTAGGCACATGGATAAAATAAAAGATAAAATAAATTCAAATATAGGGTTGGCCACAAGGATATAATGAAATCAAATCTAGAGTAGGTCACAAGGAATTTGATGGAAAAGAAAGATAAATATCGGCAATTTTTTTTTTTTTTTTTTCGTAAATTACACACTGAAAAAGAAACCCACAAACGAATGCTTTACCATGCTAATTTGAATAAGTCGTCTTCTTAAGGATTAAAGATAACGTACTGATCTAAATATTTGCGGAAGAACAGTTTGTCAAATTCGATCGTTATCGAGGTATTACAATCGAAACAATAAGCATTCAATGCAAAAGAGATTTAAAATTGGACAAGAATAATTCAAGATCGAACCATGAACTTTTTTTTTTTTTTTTTTTTTTTAGATCCAACAATGATGAAAAAGCAGAGAAACAAGATCTGAACAAGAAGATGAACGAATTGCTGAAAGTTAAAGATAAAATCAAATCTAGAGCCGCCACAAAGATGCAACCTATGCTTTGATACCAAATGATAAGGCAACCCTAATTCTCACCAAAGATCCAAGCTTATGATGAAGCAAGAACCCTTGAATTAAGAGATTAACACCTCCTTATAGATTTGGGAACAACCAAGAGAAAAGGCTAGAATTTGATTACCCCTTAAGATCAATGATCTAGAAGCAAGATATGGAAGATCTTGTTCTAGATTGAGTCACTCCACAATCAAGCTTGATCAAGGCCGGATTGAATGGCTCAAATGCATTCTATCACAAGATTGCAAGGGAAACTTAGAAAAGAGACAAAGAACATGCCCAAAAATTCTAAGAAATTGATCTCTTGTAGAGAGCTAATTTTCATTCAATCAAAATCTGAGTTTTACAACTTACTTCATGGCTATTTATAGCCTATGAAAGTTAAACCTAAAATAAAGAAAACCAACATAATTACCATAATGCCATTGTTGCAAAATATAACCTAAAACATTAAAAACAAGATTTTAAACATAGACTTGCATAAAAGCTCCTAAAATCTGAAAATTGATGTTTGCGTTGCCAACTCTAACATTTGTATTTCCCCTTGTTGAATGATTAAGACATTTAAATCAAGTCAAATGTCATTAATTCCATGGACAACTTCAATCTTGCATACATTGACTTCCAAAGCATCAAATGGTTCCTCTTCCCTTGAAATGGTCTCTAGCACATGAAATGAATTTTGAATTGAAGCTATCCACTGTCGAAGGTGAAGAATGAATGCTTGTTGAATCTTCTTTGCTTTGGATCGTGTAATAGGTCCAAGTGCAACTTGTGGAACTCCATGATCCTTATCAGTTGGCGTAGTAGAGCGGTTTGAGTGAGTTGGCACAGAGGTGCCGTGGCTTTGTTTGGTAAAGCCGTTGAGATGTTTTCCTCAAGGTGTTGTGCCGCAGAGAGCTGCGTGATGGTTTAGTCCTTGCAGCCCGAGTTTTCCTTGAGAGGAATTTTGTTGGTTGTGCCTTGCCTGGCAGTGTTCTCTTTGGCCAGTTGCTGGTAGGTTTGCTCCGAAAAGTTTGCGTTAGTAGATGAGGAGCTCTAGTTTGTTGGTTTGGCCGAGTGGAGCTCATGCTCGGCCCTTGTCTTTTAGAGGTGGCCGTGAGTGAAGTTTCAATGGTGTGTTTGTTGTTGGCCGTTTGGTTTCTGAAACCTGGGAGGTTCAGTTGTTTGGCCAATTTGTTGTGGGTTGAGGCTGCTTGTTAGTAGCTGTGAGCTCCCAGAGGAGATTTGCCAGAGCGTGGTGTGGAGTTTCAGAGCGTGTGGCCCGTCCTCGAGTTTGCTGAGAGTAGCACCGTTTGAGAGTTGGTGCGAGTTGAGGACGTGGTTTGCCATCTATTCCCTTGGAGTTCAGTGTATGCCCAGTCTGGATGGCATTGTGGCCTTGAGTTTTTTAGAACGCAAGAGGGTTTGGTTTTCAAAGAAGGTTGGTGTTGTTGGCCGAGAAGTTCGGTTAGGTTTGGATCGGTGGAGTTTTCCGAGTGTTTTTGTCTTAGGACTTTCAAGGACGAAAGTCTTAAAAGGAGGGAGTATTGTAACAACCCGATTTCCTATTCCGATTTTGAGGTGCCTTCGGGTCAAGATTCGGTTGTTTGGTTGGGTTTTAGAGCCGTTTGGACCCTTGGGGGTATTTTGGTCTTTTGGCTCTCTGGGCAGGATTTGTGGTTTTCAGAGCTTCGAGGTAGCTCCTGCTTTTGTCGAGGCTTGTTTGTTGTTGGCTGCTAGTCCCGAGGTGTTTGGGCTAGTCGGTTGGATGCTCGGTTGTGGTTTGGGCTTTGGCAAAGTATTGGTTGTTGGGTGTTTATTTTGGGATTCGAGCCCGGGCCCTTATTATTGGTTTGGGAGTTGGATTTAAGTGAGTTTTATTTATTGGAAAAGATTGCTTCGGTCGGGTCTCGAAGGAGGAAGCCGGGAAATGGGATTTTAAGGTTTTAAAGTGGATAAGGTTGGATTTTTGGATAAAATCCCATATTTTTCCTTTTATCCCGTTTTCCTTTTTATTTTCCATTTTCTTTTATTTTTTTTCCCAAAACCATTTTTCTCTCTCTCTGTCTCTCTCTCTCCCCGACCTAGCCCCCCTCCTAGCCGACCCAGCCCGAGCCAGCCCCCTTGCCCAACCACCCCGCGCGCCCTCGCCCTGCCCAGGTCGTGCCATCGCCACGACCAGCTCGCCGCGTCGCGTCGCCCGCTTATACGCGCCTCGCCCGCCCAGCCATCGCGTCGCCAGCCCGAGCTCGCCCTGCCCTGGTCCGTGTCGCCCGAGCTCGCCCGTCGTGTCGTGTCGCTCGCGCCCGTGCGCCGTCCCTATGCCGAGCCGCACCGCGCACCAGCGCCCAGCCGAGCAAGCGCCCGCGCCTGCGCGCCTCGATGCCGCCACTGCGCGCTGTCCCACAGCGCCCAGCACCCAGCCGAGCCCCCCCGCGGCCCAGCCGAGCCCCCTGCAGCCCCAGCTAGCCCGTGCAGCCTTCTCGTTCGCGTGTCAGCCGCGCCTCGTGAGGTGTTCCAGAGCCGAGCCCTGTTTATTTTATTATTATTTAGGCCTATTGTGTGATTATTGATGTGTTTGCTTGGCTCGCTATAGGTTGCTCGGGTTCGATCGCAGTTATTTTTATTGTGTGTTGTTGCCTTCCGACCAGGTAAGGATTTCTTACCGGAGTTGTGTGGGCCTGCGATATTTTCATGATTATGCCTTGCTTGTTTGTTGATCGTTATGAGCATGATAGTAATAGATCGGCTTTGATTGATTTCGCTAGCATGTTTGCTTGATTTTACATGTTAGTGCCATGCTAGGTTTGTTCTCACAAAGATGCTTATGATTCCCCGCTTAAGCTCGTAGTATCATGCTAGGTTAGTGTGATTGATGTCGGTCTTTGTTTGCTAGCCGGAATCATTGCTTTTACTCTGTACTCTTAGATAGAGTTGTAGGGTTTGTCATCATCCGGTGAGAGCGAACATAACGTATCTTGTCCCCACCGGTCGGGAGTAAAGCGAAGCATTGCTTCAGGGGTTGAGAGCGGACATAACGTACTTTGTCCCCAGTGGTCGGATATTGAGCAAAGCATAACATACCTTGCTTTTTCTCCCCCCTCCCAGCAGCCAATGAGACTTAGCTACCTCATTGGCGTATGCCTAGTTTGTAGCCTGCTAGAGCGGAACCCTGCCAACGGTGTAAGCCTGCCTTGGCCGGTTCTTAGCTTCAAGTCGGTGGATCAGGCTGCACAGATGAGCGTCGAGGGCCTCGCACTACTGTGATCAGTGACACCGCTTCCGAGTCATAGGCATGTGCACCTAGCCCGCGTAGTTTGCCCTTAGGCCCCCGCATTTAAGCCGGTTGCAGAGAGCATGCGGTGTGCGCGCACACACGTTAGTTGCCGGTTCGGAGAGCTCCCCCGGGCTAATGTCGTGAGTACACCATTCTTTCCGTTAGAGCCTGACTTCGGGTACTCTCCCGTAAGTCCAGATTAGTGGCAAGGGCAAGGAGGCCCTTGATGACATTCTAGGGATTAGTGTATTCCCCCCGAGTGACAGATACCTCGGTGATGTCCAGGATTGGTCAGTGTATCCAATCCCAGTTAGGCCGGAAGAAAGAGACTTCTGATGAGTCCAGATCTTGTTTTATGAGCTCGTTGAGCTATGATCTGTGTTGGTAGCTGTTTGCTTGCATGCTTTGGTACTAGATGACTGATTATATCGTATTGTACCCCAGTTGGGGATTCTTACTGAGTAATTCGTTACTCACCCTTATTATGTGGTTTTTCCACAGGTAGCCATGGTGCGAGACAGGATGGCTAGAGGAGGAGCTGTAATCATGGAAAACCCGTTGTTCAACTCTGAGTTTTATGTTTATGATTTAAATGTTCTCTGAATGCATGTAGTTGGGCACGGAGCCCTAGGGTGTTTTCTGAATGTATTTCCGGATTCTAGCATTGTTGTAAAGTTTGTATGTTTTAAATAAATCTCTGATCAGAGTAAGTTTTGTAAATGTATTTGTCTTTGAACAGGTGCTTGGAAACATGGACAGGTTCCAGGAATTGATGTTGATTTTAAATGGATGTTTTATGTTTTAGTTTTTACTTAGAATCCGAACACCCTCTTGCAAATTTTCTGTAGATTTGTAATGCATGCATTGAGGTAACAACCTAGTTAGAACCCTTTCGGGTCGGGTCGTTACACCTCATATTTAGGCACTCGAAGGTAGTTGACTGCACTACCAACCACAAAGATCTCTTGGCCTTAACACTAGCGCGAGACTCACGCGCACTAACACTTACCAACCGTCAACCTGCTGACTTACTCATCCCCCAGTAACACTGGGAAGAGGCTCCAGCTCCTCTCGAACATTCTTTCACTTGTAGTCCTACGACTACCACTGAACTAGCTCTCTTGCACGACCTAAATAGGTGCAACTGCCACAAACGGATCCAAAGGCTAAAAGAGTGCTGAACTCCGGACGAGTTATAGAACCATTTGTCTACTCGTGCCAAACTCAGGCCTGAACCAGACTTAGTGCCAAAGCGGCACACCAACCAATGCACCTCAAGTGCCACTACTACCAAATCCACATCTTACTACAAATGGGGCCAGCAAGGTCACAACCTCAAGTGACAAAAACTCTGGCTAGGCATACAAGGGCTCAAAAACTCAAACAACCCTGACTATGGCATCTCCTCTAACTGAAGTCTCACGGCCTACTCTTGCATCTCCACATGATGCTCTACCAAACTCTGGCCGGCTCTCTCAACATGTAGCAGCTAGCTCTACTCCAGGAGCTCACCAAAAGAAGAGTGCTCAACACTACCAGACAACTGGGGAAACCACCCACGGATCAAGTCTGATGGGAACACTGCTCACTGCACCCTTATTCACAGGGTTCCGGCTTACTGACTTGTAAGAACCCGACCCGAAATAAAATCCTAAACCTGGGTCCTCACTCAGCATGCTAGTTAAAATATGTCAACAAGCGGTTTAGTGCTCATATTTTAAAACTTTACAAAACATTTGAGAACGGGGAACACTTAAAACATAACCAACAATTTTCATTAAGCAAATCCAAAAGAGTAAAAACAAACCTGGCCAGTATTTATAAAAGAACACTCAAAACAGTTTAAAACAACTTAACAACATTCCCCTAGGACTCCTATCCATCTACATGCTGAATAAATAATGCAAATAACAAATAACAGAGTGCCGGCAGCTCCCATGATCAATCAGCTCCCTCCGCTAGCCTTCCCGATGCTGTGACAAGTTACCTGGTGGAAAAAGCACATAAATAAGGGTGAGTATAAACATACTCAGTAAGAATCCCCAACCGGGGTACAATACGATACATCAATCATCTAGCACCCTAGTATACATGCAAACAGTTACCAACACAGATCATAGCTCAACGAGCTTACCAGGCAAAAACCAGAGTCCTCGGAAGTCTCCTACTTCCGGCCTAATGATTGGTCCTCTTAACCAATCCCGAGACATCCCTGAGGGTCTTTCTCCCTCAGACAAATGATCAGCTCAAGGACCGATCCCAATAGATGTCTGACACCCTCGAGGGTCTTTCTCCCTCGACCAAATGATTAGCTCAAAAAACAATCCCAACGGGTGTCCTCAAGGGCCTCTTACTCTTGCTAATAAATCTGGACTATGGGGAGAGTACCCGATGTAAGGACCCGACCTGAAATACGGTCCTAAACCTAGGTCCTTACTCAGCATGCAAGTTAAATATTTCAACAAGCGGTTTAGTGCTCATATTTAAAACTTTTCAAAACATTTGGAAACGGGGAACATTTAAAACATAACCAACAATTTTCATAAAGCAAGTCCAACAAGGTAAAACAAGCCTGACCAGTATTTATAAAAGAACATTCAAAACAGTTTAAACAACTTTAACATCATTCCCCTAGGACTCCTGTCCATCTACATGCTGCTGAAAAAATAAATGCAAACAATAAACGACAGAGTGCCGGCAGCCCCCATGATCAAACAGCTCCCTCCGCTAGCCATCCTGGTGCTGTCCCAAGTTACCTGGTGGAAAAACCACCGAAATAAGGGTGAGTATAAACATACTCAGTAAGAATCCCCAACCGGGGTACAATACGATACATCAGTCATCTAGCACCCCAGTATACATGCAGGCAATACGATAACTTAGAGCAAAACGGTTGGTTTAGGCTATGAGCTACTCTTAGAGCGAGCTTATTCAAGGGCTTACAGCTACAACCTATCCTAGGTTCTACACCTGGATGCCCTTCGGGGTCTTACACTATAACGACCCAGTTTTCTATTTCGGTTTCCCAGGTGTTTTCGGGACATTATGTGGATGTTTGGATGGGCCGTTAGAGCTATTTTAACCCTTAGGGGTATTTTGGTCTTTTGCCCCGGTCGTGGTTTTTTGTGGATTTTCAGATTCCAGGTCACTCCTGCCCTTGTCGAGGCTTGATTGTTGTTGGTTGCAGGACCCAAGAAGTTCAGGCTAGTTGGTTGGAAGTTTGGAGGTGATTTGGTAATTAACAAAATTATTGTTAATTTAAGTGCTTCCATTGGGATTTGAACCCTTGCCCTTGATGGTGATTTGGGAGCTTGGTTTAAATGAGTTTTAATAAGAGAAAAAAGTTGCTTCAGTAGGGACTCGAAGGAGGAAGCCCGGGAAGAGATTTAGGTCACCAAGACCTATTTAAATTAGGAAAAGGAAAGAAAATCAAGAAAATCTCATTCCCCTTGTTTTACCTCTCTCTCTCTCTCTCTTTCTCTCTCTCTCTCCTTGCCGACCTCACCAAGAAACCCAACCGAGCCGCACCGAGCCACCCCGAGCCACCGGCCCCAGAAGCAGCCCCCGCCGCCATCACCTGCCCCCAGCCATCACAATTGATCGCCCGACCATCATCACTGCTCGCCCGGTAAGCAGCGGCCAGACGCTGTCGCAGCCGACAACCCGTCGCCCAGACGCGACGCCTAAAGAATGCGTCGCCACAGCCGTCGCTTCGAGCAGAGCGCGCGCGTCGGCGTCTCCGTCTGCTACATGCGCGCCGCGCGCTGGCGCCGTCCGCGCGACATGTCCCCTGCCCGCCCAGCGCACGGTCCCTGCGCGCGCCAGCGTGCCAATGAGCGCCCGATCTGCTGCTCGCCCCCGGTGCACGTCACCGCTTGCCCACTTGCCGCCGAGAGCCTGTTTTGCCAAAATTGTTGGGGCCGAGACCTTGTACCTTCTCGGTTGGTAATTCTCGAGCCTCCACTCTTTTGGACCCTAAGTTGATTGGCTGTTGTTATTGAATTAGGATATTTTTATTAAATACTTCTATGAACATGATTAGTCGATAGGACAGCTTGTGATTGCATTCTTGCTAGCATGTTTGCCTGTTTGTACATGTTAGTGCCATGCTAGGATTGTTCTTCCAGCATGCTTGAGATTCCTGCTTTAAGTTCGTAGTATCATGCTAGGTTATGTGTGATTGATGTTGATATGTATGTCTAGCCAGGAATCAGTTATTTTGTACTCTTAGCTAGTATAGTAGAGTTTGTCATCATCCAGAGGCTGAGAGCGGACATAACGTACTTTGTCCCCACCGGTCGGGAGTAGAGCGAAGCATAACGTACAATGCTTCCCCGGCGTGATGTGGATTTAGCTACCACATCGGCATAAGCCTAGTTTGTAGCCTGCTAGAGCGGAACCCTGCCAAAGGTGCAAGCCTGCCTTGGCCGGTTCTTAGCTTCAGGTCGGTGGTACATGCTTGTAAGAACCCGACCCTAAATACGGTCCTCAACCTAGGTTCTCACTCAGCATGCAAGTTAAATATTTCATCAAGCGGTTTAGTGCTCATATTTAAAACCTTTAAAAACTTTTAGAACGGGGAATGCTTAAAACATAATCAACAGTTTTGTTTAAGAAAAACCAACGAAGTAAAACAAGCCTAGCCAGTATATATATAAAACATTCAAAACAGTTCAAACAACTTTTAATAATGTTTCCCCTAGGACTCCTGTCCATCTACATGCTGAACAAATATGCAAACAATAAAGACAGAGTGCCGGCGGCTCCCCATGATCATTCGGCTCCCTCCGCTAGCCGTCCGGTCTTTGTCCCAAGTTACAGTGGAAAACCACGAGAAATAAGGGTGAGTATAAACATACTCGGTAAGAATCTAGCAACCGGGTACAATACGATACTTCAATCATCTAGCACCCTAGTATACATGCAAACAATTACCAACACGGATCATAGCTCAACGAGCTTACAAGGCGAATCTGGAATCCTCGGAAGTCTCCTTCTTCCACAATGATTGGCTCTCATAACCAATCCCGGGACATCTCCGAGGGTCTTTCTCCTCGGCCAATTGATCAGCTCAAAAACCGATCCCAAAGATGTCCGACACCCTCGAGGGTCTTTCTCCCTCGACCATATGATCAACTCAAAAGCCAATCCCAATGGGTGTCCTCAAGGGCCTCTTACCCTCGCTATAAATCTGGACTATCGGGAGAGTACCCGAAGTCTGGCTCTAAACTGGAAGGAACTGGTGTACTCACGAACATTAGCCCGGGGGAGCTCTCCGAACCGGCGACTAAAGCGTGTCTTGCGCACACCGCATGCTCTTCTCGCAACCGGCGTAAATGCGGGGCCTAAGGGAAAACTACGCGGGCCAGGTCGCATGCCTAAGACTCGGAACGGTGTCACCAACACGATGAGTGCGAGGCCCTCGGCACTCATCTGTGTAGCTGTACCACCGACTGGCTAAGAACCGCCCAGGCGGGCTTGCACCGTTAGCGGTGGTTCCGCTCTAGCGAGCTACAAACTAGGCTTATGCCGATGTGGTAGCTACATCCACATCGGTATTCGTCGGGAAGCAATGTACGTTATGCTTCGCTCTACTCCCGACCGGTGGGGACAAGGTACGTTATGTCCGCTCTCGGCCTCTAGATGATGACAAATTTAACACACTAGCTAGAGTATAGAGTAAACGATTCCTCGCTAAACATACATAATCATCATCAATCATACATAACCTAGCATGATACTACGAACTTAAAGCGGAATCTCAAGCATCTTTGGAAGAACAATCCTAGCATGGCACTAACATGTACAAACAAGGAAACATGCTAGTAGGAATGCAATCACAAGTCATCCTATCCACTAATCATGTCCATAAAAGTAAACATGCATATAAGGCACATTCAAGAAAGCATCGCAGGTCCACACAACCACGGTAAGGAATCCTTACTTGGAAACGAGCGAATAACCTTCACAATCAAATAATGACCCTCGAGCTTTAAAGCGAAACCGAGCAACCTAAGCATTTTAAAAGCATCCTAAATAAATATCAGCAGCCACAGACTTAAAAATCTAAAAGGGATAGGTTCGGGAATTACCAACCGAGAAGGCACGGGTCTCGCAGCAGAAGAAGCGATTTTGGCGCGCTGCTGCGTAGTGCGTAAGGCGCTGGCGCTGGCTTAAGCGCGCAAGCGCGCAGGGGAGGCGCTGGCGCTAAGGCTGCGCGATGCGACGCGATAGGCGCAGCGCGCGCCGGGGGCGGACGCGACGAAGCGCACGGCACGCAGACGCAGACAGTCTTTGCGCTGGCGCGCGCGCGCGGCGCGCAGGTGGCTCGGTGCGGGACGCGCGCGCGCGCTGTCTGGGCTGGCGAGGCGCCAGCGACCGGGCGCGCTGGCATGGGCGATCTGAGGCGTCTGGCACGCTGGGCATGGGCTGTGCTTTGCGATCTGGCTGCCATTGGCCGCTTCGCTGCGCTCGGGCTGAGCAGGGCTGAGCGGGGGTGCGGCTAGGGCGGCTAGGGTTTCTTGGTGAGGTCGGCTAGGAGAGAGAGTGAGAGAGAGAGAGAGAGAGAGAGAGAGAGAGATTTTTTCCAAAACAAGGGGAATAGGATTTTCTTTCCTTTTCCTAATTTAAATGGGTCTAAAATCCCTTCCCAAGGCTTTCTCTTGCGGGTCCCGGCTAAAGAAATTCTTTTCTTTTTAACTAAATCTTCTTTTTCTAAAAACTCCAATTTCACCATTAGGGCAAGGGTTCAAATCCCAATGGGACCAATTAAATTCCAATTAATTTTTGCTATCAACCGGAATGTCTCCGAACTTCTAATCAACTAACCCAAACTCCTTGGGTCTTGCAACCAACATTAATCAAGTCTCAACGAAGGCCGAAATGACCACAAGCCCCGAAAATCCTCAACCTCGACCGGGAGCAAAATACCAAAATACCCTTAAAGGTTAAAACAGCTCTAACGGCCCATCCGAACATCCGAATAATGACCCGAAATCACCTGGGTACCCAAAATAGAAAACTGGGCCGTTACAATACTCCCTCCTTTCAAGACTTTCGTCCTCGAAAGTCCTAAGATGAAAACAACTCTAGAAAAACTCCACTGGTTCTTAACCAACCAAGCTCCTGAAAAAGACAACACAAATCCTTCTTTGAAACCGAACCCTCTTGGGTTCCCAAAGGCTCAAGCCCATGGCAGACACCGAGTCCGCCACGAACTATCTCAACCAAAACTGAACTAACACTGAGCTTCGAAGAAAACATGCGATAACTAGTCGGTGAGCCACATCCTCTGACTCGCACCAACTCTCAAACGGTCTTACGACTCTAGGGCTCACTTATCCATGCTAACCCAACTCGGAACGCCTCTCTACGGTGCTACTCTCAGCAAACTCGTGAACGGGTCACAAGCTCTAAAACTCAACGCCACGCTCCGGCGTAACTTCTCTCTGAATGCTCATAGCATTTGTTATCAAACAAACCTCGACCCTTCACCATGCCGACCAAACAACCGAACCTCCCGGGTTTAAGAAACTAAACGGCCTACTCATACTTCGCAAGAGACTGCGAACCCCACCGGTTGCCTACAATCCTTAACGAAATCCAATTCGAACCACCAACGGTGGCTCGATCCTAGGCAACCTTCTCCAACTAGCATGCGTCCACAACACTAAAGCAACCATCTTACGAGAAATCGAAGCACCAAAGCCAAGGGCACTTTTCTCGTTCACCAAACGGCTACCACCACACACACTAGGCGATGCATCGACTTCGGCCACCCCGAACGATGGGGTCAAAGAACGAGCTCCACTCACCCAAACTAATAAACCGAGCCCCCTCATCGGCCGACAACAAACTTCCCAATGCAATCCGATCAGCCACTGGCCTAGGTGAACATCGCCAAACAGGAAAACAAACAACGTTCCTCTCACGGAAACCTCGAGCAACAAGGAATAAAACATTACGTGGCTACTAGCAACACGATAGCTGGAGGATCGAAACTCAAGGGCTTTACCACCCAATGCCACGGCACCTCTGTGCCAACTCACTCAACTGTGGCTCAGCTAAAATGCCAACTGCGAATGCACAACGACTAAAGGAAAAGCCCGAGAAAGGCTTGCTTAGCAGAAACTCAAACCAAGCTCATAACGAGCAAAGCTCGCCTCCAAGCTGCCACTCAACTCTTAAGCCCATCTGGCTGCTCCAAGGGCTTCCTCCTTATAGCTTAGACCTAACTCTTCTTCCAATCCAAAACTCCACCCACGAGACATCGCGAGGAATAAGGATAGCGACGACCACAAGCTTGCGGATCCTGAACAACACGAGTCGGCAAGACTACCTCAAAAGTTAAAACTCGAGGCCGGCATCCACGGTGCAACTCAACTACCAAAGAACTAAGGGGGGTCTACAAGCTCCAAAGATCCAACAACCTTCCGCCAACAACTCAAGCCTTTGAACTGGCTGGCCTTCGCCCTCGCGGGAACAAACAACTTTCCGCTTGCTATCAAACAGACGCAGGGACACTCTCGCTAGGCTGACCGCTGCGCTACTCTGATCAACTACACAACTCAGGAGCTAAGCGACTCCTCCTCTGAGGAACGATTTCCTAGCAAGCGCACTTAGAAGGGACAGTGAATTTCACACACGCTCATTTGTCTTGCTCAAACTCAACAATAACAACCACCAACTCTTCTCGGAAGAAACATCCAAGGGTTCCTCAATCGCTTGAACCACCAACTTGGAACTAGCAGTGCCTACCCAATTGCCGAGGGAGGGGTCAACTCCCAAAACTTCCTGACTAGTAACAAGTCCTCAGGCGACGCCAGCTTGGTCGAACCAAGCTAGCCCTAGGAAACAGCAAAGGAACCAAACCTTGGCCAACGCCAAGCACCACCTTGCTAAGAATTCTAAAAAAAAAACCAACGCGGAGGCTACTAAGAACAACTCTAGCTTGTCAACCGCCTACAAGCATCCGGCAAACTCAACCGAGGAACACTTTGCTGGTCTGACCGAGCTCGGTGAGGCTCTCCTCAAATTAGGGTTCCTCCGATCTCCTCCGACACACACTTGTCGTCAAGCGGTCCTAGCCCGACAATCGGCTACACGAGCACATCTCCCTCAAACATCTCAACTTGTCTTTGGCCAAAGCTCTTCCTTGCCACATCTGTAGCAAGCACG
Organism: Sicyos edulis; assembly: GCA_036507275.1. Classification (NCBI taxonomy): domain Eukaryota; kingdom Viridiplantae; phylum Streptophyta; class Magnoliopsida; order Cucurbitales; family Cucurbitaceae; genus Sicyos; species Sicyos edulis. The sequence continues at coordinate 19,011,159 of CM071854.1, forward strand.
GGCGATGCTCCACACAATCCGAAAAGCGCCTTACCAAACTTGATGCAATGAGCCGACTGCCTGGCCCCGCCCTGCTGACGATCCTGAGCTCTAACCTGCAGTCGGTGCTGATCGCGACCCCTAGGCGGCCCCCCGCTCGGCGAAGTCTGCTATCCACCTGAGCGGGAACAACTGGAAGACCCAAACTTCCTCTTGCTCAAAGCATCAGCCACATTGTAGCTTCTATCCAGGGTAAGGATCCGAACAACTCTCTTAGCCATGGCAGCCAAAAACTACGCGATTATGCTACCATCGCCCTTGTTCAGTTTCAACTGAACTCCAACCATCGACCAACAAGAAATGCCTCTACCCAGGCCAAGGGCCAACTAGCATAACTTTCCTACGCAACAACCCTCTGCTGCCACACGTAGCCTCTCAACCCAAGTTAGGGCACTTGCCAAGAACTAAAGTCCTAACTCCTCGGAATGAGCACTTTGGTTTCACAACCCAAAACCCCTCGTGGTTCTTGAAAAATACACCACGGACGAGCTACACAAAAGTACATTGGCGTGTACAGCTCCAACTTGGTTCCTTAAGATCCAAACCAACAAGTATTCTCACACAAGGCAACTTTTGCCTCCCAATAGAGCCACTTCTAGCAAAGGAGCAACAAGAGTTCAACCCACTCAGGGTCAACTCACCACGGAATGCCACATTGGTCGACTCACTCTTACAAGAGCATATCCACACCAAGCTAACTTAACTCCTACCGATGGTCCACTAAACGTGCTCCGATCAACCATCCAACTCATGGCTCTAACAGTGGATCAACCACGCATCATCGATGCCAACCCTACTCATATTAGGGTAACTCCAGGGTAATCGAATCACACTACCATCCAACTGGCTCACAAGCCCACAACACAGGCGCGAGATCTCGGACGCGCTAGCCCTTAACAACCAACAGTATCCTTTGTACCCAACTCTCGGTGACCCTGAAAGGCTCCTACTTATCCCTCGAACGACCTCAAACTTGCAGTTCTCTAGCTACCACCGAGCTAGATCTCTTATGCAACCCAAATAGGTTAAATCTCATGAATGGGTACAAGACTAGTGGGGATGCTAAACTCCGGGCGGGTCCTGGAACCACCTGCACAAAAAGTGCTAACTGGTCTGAATCTAGGCCTCCTCTCAAAGCTTAGTGCCAATAGGCACTACTTCCTTTACAACACAAACATCCCTTTACGGGCTTCAAGCCACTCTGAGGGTAGGGAAGGTCACACTCCAGGTGACAAGGCAATGGCACTCAACACAAGAGTCTCAAGAATCGAGTAGACTACTCTTTGACATCACGTCCAACAGACAAGCCAAGGCCCACTCCCGCATCCCACTCGATGCTCAACGAATACTCAGGCCAACCCTCGGGTGGCAACACCTAGCTCCACACGGAACATGCTAACTGAAGGTGCTTCTCTCTAATAGCCACCAAAACCACGGACGGATTAAGTCCTCGACAAGCAAACTCCACACTACCCCACAGCTCACGAGGGTACTAAAGAACCGGCCAAAAACGATCAGAGGCTTGCGGGAGGACAAGATGTGTAACGGCCCGTGTTTCGTCCCGTCTTCCGGGTATGCCCTAGGGTATTTTTAGTAATTTGGTCGGGCCGTCGAAGCCGTTTATATCTTTTTCAGCTTGCTAAAATTATTGGATGGATTTATGAAGGTTTTTGAGGCTTTGTGGTTTGGTTTGAACATGGGTAGATGCAAAAGTAAAAATAAAGGAATTTGTCTTTGCAGTGGGTTTGAACCCGGTCTCCGGGAAGCTTGTAGAGATGTGTGCCAATTGAGCCATTAGGTGCTCTTGTTGCTCTTTCTGCATCACATCTTAGTTAACCTTGGATCTTTGGTGTTTGGTGCATTTGGTTAAATGAAATAGAAATTAGGTTTGTTGTGTTTTCTTCTCCAAAAGAGTTGTGGCCGCCCAAGCTTTCTCCCAAGCTCTCCTTGCCGATTCTTCATCCTTGCGGCTCCCTTGGATCGTTCATCATCATTAGGGTAAGTCTTCATCCTCTTCATCTTCTCGATTGGGTGTTCTTGTTGGCCGAAGGTAAGGAGAAGAGCTTGTGTGTGTGTGTGTTTGTAGCAGTCGCCCAAAGATGCCCAGATTCGCCAAAGAAGCAAGCCCGAGCCGCCAGATCGCTTAGCAAAAGCCCAGTGCCCAGTCGCGCGTGCGAAGCGAGCACGAGCCGCCCAGACCGCCCGGCCAAAATCCACGGCCGTCGCGCGCACTGCTGAGCGGCGGCCGCGCGCCGCGTCGCGCGCGCGCGCCCGCTCCGCTGCGCCGTGCGCGCGCGCGTCGCGCCGCGCGCCTCGCGCCAGCGCGCGCTCGCTCGTCGCTTGCATGCGCGCGCGTGCGCTGCGCCCGGCCGGCCGTCATGCGCGCCACAGCGCGCAGCCCTACTGCCTCCTCCTGCGCCGTCGGCGCCCGATGTCGCGTGTCCTGCCGCCCATCAGCCCCCTTCTGCGCTGCGTCGGCGCCAAGAAGCCCCCCCGCCGTTGCTGCCGTCCGCGTGTCGGCCGTGCCGTGTGAGTGCCCTGAGCCGAGCACACTTGTTTTATTATATTTTTAGGGCTATGATTGTGATTTCTATTGTGTTTGTTAGGTTCTCGTTAGCTAGCTCGGGATCGATCGCAGCGTAGGATTTTGTGTGTAGTTGCCCCGGCCAAGGTAAGGATCTCTTCACAGGAGTTGTGTGGACCTCTGCGATGTTCTATGTGATTGTTGTTTGTATGTTTGTTTGTGATTATCGGCATGTATAGTTTAGGTGCTCTGCTCAATTCTCGACTAGCATGACTTCGTATGTTGTTCTCTCATGTTAGCCCATGCTAGGTTGTTCCGTTCTAGCATGCTCATATCTGTTCTTGCTTCGTAGTACCATGCTAGATTCGTTGTATCTGTTGAGCACGTTTTGGATTGTATTGGATTGTATGTTATTGATATGATAGGTTAAAGTGTAGGTAGGTAGCATCATCCGGCTCGATGCATAAAGTATCTTGCATCCATGGCGGGGGCGTCGAGACAGTTTCTCCGTCCACTGGACCCGTTAGGGTTTAGCTAACCCGACCGGTAGGCCCTGCAATCTTGGGTGAGGGTGGCGAGATCATTAAATGCCCCAACGGTCGGGATGATGACTTGGCATTGCCTCGTCCCGGACGATCGGCACGCGTCCTCGGCGTGTTCGGCCGTAGCCCTTGATTGCCACTGTTAGGGCAGGGACCGCTTCTGGTGTAAGCCTACCACGACCGGTTCCTTAGCCTCAAAGTGCGGTGGTTCAGGTGACATAGTTCACGTGTCCGTGTCTCACACCCTATGTCGGTGACACCGATCCGGAGATTTAGTTAGGCGTGGTGGATCGGACATGGGCGGCTGCCACTAGACCGGCACCCCCATAGTCTGCGATGAGCACGCGGTGCATGCTTACGCTCATTACAAATACCCGGCCGGAGAGCTCCTCGGGATCTTGAGCTAGTGCACCTTTCGTGATCGGCGAGTGAGCAGTGAGGCCGAGACTTGGTTCTCGTATAGGGCGTATTGTGTGGTGTGGATTATTCCGGACTAAGACCCTGAGTTGGCATCCGAGGTCCAAGTGTGGACTTAAGCTATGTGCTCTATTATGTGTTTATGTTCATAGCTTGCATACACTCATCTAGATGACCATGTGCATCGTGTTTGTACCCCGGTCGGATTCTTCTTGAGTAATTCGTTACTCACCCTTACTTATCTTTCGGTAACCATGGCGCGAGGCGGGATGGTCAAGGAGGAGCTATGATCATGGGAACGTCTTTGTCGTCTCCGACTTTTTATTTCTATGACTCTTGTCTTTCATTTTCCCACACGACATGTGCCAGGACACGAGCCCTAGGATGTTTTCTCAATGATTTTGTGGATTCCCGCTTTATTGAATTTGAGGATGTTTCAAATGTTTTAATAAATCTCTGATCAGAGTGTACGTTTTGGAAATGTTTTTGCCTTGAAACAGGTTTCAGCAAACTATATTGATTTCTGATTGAACCTTGATTGTTTTGTTTTAATTGGGAATCTAAAAACTTATTTGCATATTATCCTTTCCTTTGAATGTATGCATTGGGGTAAAGGCCTATTTAGAGCCCCTTTTGGGTCGGTCTTTACAGATTGGTATCGAGCTCGTAGAGTCATAGACTTTGTAGACTCGACCTTTTGTTGTAGGTCGTCTTTCCCATGATCACCCGGACTCAAGCGAGTCATCAGTACGCCTAAATTCTTTGTTTTTTTTTAAAAGGGTTAAGAATTTACAATACCTTTCATCTAGTGTATGCCTTGTGTAGTGTTGTGGAGCGGAGACGAAGCGAGTTCTCGACTCGTTGTTGGTTTGGGCTTAGTGAGCCATCATGCCAACTTTCATGATCTGGCGGTTTGTTTAGCGACTTGTTGAGGTATCCAGATAGATTCGGATGCCCCGGGACATCGTTCCGAGGAGGCGAGCTTAGACTCCGTTGGCCATTTGTGGCCCGATTCTTCGCTTTTCCCTAGTGAGAGGGTGGTGGTGCTTCGTGCGGTCGCGATATGTTGATCGCACCCGAGGAGCAGGGCGCTTGGCATGTCCGACCGAGGAGTTGGACGGTCGTGTTGATGTTGAGGCGCGTCCGGGGTTGTTAGGCCCGCATGCCGTTTGGCCCCGCGATTGAGTTGCCTAGAGGAGGGGGTAGAGGCTAGCAGCGCCTCAGTGAGACTCCTTGAGCGAGTGTGCTCCACCATGAGAGATCGATGGCGTGTCTTTAGCTATCGAGAGCGGAGACCAGTGCGCAGCTTGTAGCGCGTAGTGAGGAGTCCCGGCACGATTAGCCCGGTGGCAGAGTCTGTTTCACATTTTCCCCAAAGAGCTCTTGTAGCCCCTGAGGTTCTCGGGAGGGCATGATCGGCGAGTTTATTCGGATGAGTTTGTTGGCGTTGTTGGAGACGCCCGAGTTGGCAAATGGATGCCTGTAGAGCTCGATGTTTTAGTAAGTCCTCTGATAGTAGTAAAGTAGTTGGCCGTGTTTGAGTTTAGCATCCGTGTGTGGGATGCCCCGCTGCTCAAAGGCCGAGGTGTGCCGTTCTGTCTTTGTTTGGTTCATCGGATGGTGGTGGAAATCCCTTGTGAGAGGTGGTCTAGCGAGTCTCCACCACGTCGCCCGGGTTGTTTGGCAAGTTGCTGTGTTAGTGGCTTGAGGCGGATGAAGGGTCATCTTTGCCCCCTTGCGAGCCTGTTGTTGTTTAACATCCCGCTTCCTCGGATGTGGATTTGGTAGTAGTAGCACTTGAGGTGCATTGGTTGGTGTGCCACTTTGGCACTAAGTCAGTTCAGAGCTTGAGTTTGGCTTGGCATAGCGGATGGTTCTATGCCGTCCGGAGTTCAAAGACACTTCTTTAGCCATTGAATCCATTTATGGAAAATGCACTTGTTTAGGTCGTGCAAGAGGGCTAGTTCGGTGGTAGTTGAAGGACCACAAGTGAAAGGATGTTCGAGAGGAGCTGGAGCCTCTTCCCGGTGTTCTTGGGGGTCGAGTAAGTCGACAAGTTGGCGGTGGCAAGTGTTAGTGCGTGTGAGTCTCACGCTAGTGCTAAGGCCAAGAGATCTTTGTGGTTGGTAGTGCGGTCCATTACCTTCAGCCAGTTGCCTAAACACGAGTTGAGTGAGCATTGTAGATGCGAGTTCGGTCCAGCAGGGGAACCATGAGTTGGATGCCCGTGAGATGAGTTGGATGCTCTCGAGATGAGTTGGATGCTTATGAGATGAGTTGGATGCCTATGAGATGAGTAGGACGCCTTATGTGTAAGCGCACTTGGTAGAGTCTTGGTATAAAGTAAGTTCGGTTTGGCGTCGTTATGTTTTAGCGAGCAAGGTTGCCACTTTGCTTCCAGTATCGTATGTGAAGATGGAACTTTTGGTGTTCCTTGGATTGTTTGTATCATTGCTAGGAGTTATCGTTGCTTTGTGGAAAAGCGCTTGTTAGTCTTGGATCTCTAAAGGAAGGTTGGGAGTTGTGCACACAAGTGTGTTTTGTGTGGTTCGTTCCGTGGCGAGAGTTTCAGATCCATGTAGGGTTTGCTTTGGAGATCTCGTGCTCAGTGCCTTGAGAAGTTGGACTCAGTGTGGTTGTTGTAAGGCTTGGGTTGAGGTGGTAAGGATCTGATTGCTCGTGGTATCAAGTTGTTGCTTAGGCAAGATTTGTTAGGTTGGGCCTAAGCTTGGTTGGCGGATCTTCTTGTTGATCGTTGGTTGGAGTTCGATTGGAAACCCAGAACAAGAGCGATGGTAGCTAAGCCGCGTGGTTTACGATCGGCATGGCTAAGAGAGTTGTTCGGATCCTTCCTTGGGTAGAAGTTATGTTGTGGCCGATGCTTTGAGTAGGAGGATGACGCGTTCTGTAGCGTTTGGGTCCTCTAGGTTCCCAAGGAGTTGGAGTTGGCCAGCATGGTTGGGATCTTGGAAATTGGAGTTGTTTGTTCGAGCGGTTGTCCTGTTAGATCGTATCTTAGCGGTGTGTGTGTGTCGGGGTTGCCGAAGAACCCTAGGTTGTGGAGAGCCTCTCCAGAGCTCGGTCGAGGCCCAGCTAGTGAGTTTCAGTTGGCTAGCCTGGGCGTGTAGTTTGTAGCCTCGGTGGAGTTGCTAGCGATCTTGGTAGACTAGCAAGCTAGTGTTTATTTGGAGTAAAGTCCGGAGTGGTTTCGGTGTGGTGGCAAGTTGATGCTTGGTGTTGACCAAGTGTGGATTGAAGTTGCTAGAGTTTAGTTTTGCTCGTGGGGCGCGAGTGGTTTGTGCCATGTTGGTTGTTTTTTCTGTTTCCGGGATGTTGAGTTGCCCGTTTGGCATTTGGAGGTTCACCGAGATGGACCCTTGTTGTGCCCTCGTGAGATTAGATGTTGTTGCTCGGTGGAGCAAGACAGTGAGCGTATGTGGAGTTCTCTGTCCATTGGTTGTCTGCTTTGTAGGAGCCGTTTCCTTCGGGGAGTTGTCGGGTTACTCCCTGGTCTTGGAGTTAATGGTGGAAGCGCTAGCTTGAAGGAGAAGTTTGTTGGTGCTTGGAAGTAGTCGTTTGTCCAGCTAAAGCGGATTCTTGGAGGGTGTTCTAGAGGCTGCAGATAAAGGTTGTCCCGCCTCTTATGAGTGTTTGGCCTAGTTGGTTAAGATTTTGTGTGTTGGCATGGAAGATGTTGCACCTTTGTAGTGGAAGATCTCCTTTGTATCGATTGTGGGTTGAGGTTGCACCATTGTGGCCGGATTAGGTCCGGACTTATCGAGGATCCTTGGCGGCTAGTGTAGCTTGCACTCTGCCACCCATTGTTGGTATTCTTGTTCTTGGTAGTTGGTGTTGACCCGGGTAGTGGAGTTCCGTTATGAAGTTTCGGTGGGAAGGTGCATTAAGCCTAAGCTTGAGGGTTAAGCTTTGTATGTGTTATCGTTTGGACTTGTGAGATGTGTTTCATATTTGAGGCGAGCTTTGTTCCGTTGTTTGCATGGAGGTAAGTTTAGTGGATGGAGCCCTCTGGGGGTTTGGTTGTTTGCAAGTTGTCTTGCCCAAATAGTGATTTGAGTCGAGCTAGAGATGAGTGGATTGGCATAGCTATGCGATTGTAGTTGTTTGAGCTTCCTAGTTCGTAGCACTCAAGTTGTTGGATTGTAAGTTTCCGTGTGGGAGCCACACCTAGTTGAGGTTGTTGTGTGAGTTCGGATTTTTAGAGTATTGACTTGATGAGCTAGAGCTCGCACCTCGGTTGGTGTCTGGATGCCATTTCTATGGAGTAGAGGCATGTCGATTTGGTTGGAAATGTTGCCATTAGGGTGTGGCAACAAAGGTTTGTTCTAGGCGGTGCGTGGGCGAACCGTGATTCAGAGAGAGTGTTCTTAGAGGCTTATGAGCCGAGTGCGATTCTGTAGGGTTTCCACCCTTTTTGTCCGATGGTCTTTTGGGAGGAGGAGCGAGATCCTTCGGGAGCTTGTTGCGAGTTGGTGTTTCCGTGATTAGGCGGCGGGAGACCAGGTGTGGTTTTAGGAGGTTGCCTTGGGTAGCATGATTCGGCCGGTCGATTCTTGTGGTTCCATTGAGGCATTGTATGGTAAGTGTTGCAGTCTCTAGTCTTTGTGAGAAAGGTTGGTGGCCGTCGGTGTTGTTTTGGGTCTGTGTTCTTTGCAGCTTGACCGGAGGTGTTGTGCAAGAGGTTGAGCTCGTTTGTGGTTAGCTCGGAGCGAGGCATGAAAGTTTCGTCGATGTTAGTGTCGAGTTTTAGAGTTTGAGGTTGGACAAAGGCGTGCTTTTAAGGTTGTGCCGTTGTGAGTTGTGTTGAGTTTTGGTAAGCGGGAGAAGTGGAGTCTCCTGTTGTTGGACCATTTGAGATTCTCGAGAGGATTGGCGAGTTGCATATTGGTTAGCTTTTTCTCAGTAATTGTCGGTACCGTGCGATATTCTCATGTATCGGTGTGAGGCGGTATGTGTCGGACCCATCGCTCGGTGTGGACTTTGAGCCTTTGCACCGATTGAGGATTTGAGCTTCGAGAGGAAGCCCGTGAGTATTCTCGTCCTTGAGACGAAGACGTTGCATAATCGTGAGATCCGTTTGGTAAAAGTTCGGTGGAGGAGTTAGAGTTCGAGAGGAGGCCGCTTGTGAGCGGGAAAACGGGATGAGATTGCGGTATCTGTCTTTGTTTGATCTTAAGGACTTTCGAGGACGAAAGTCATAAAAAGGAGGGAATATTATAACGGCCCGAGTTTTCGTCCCGATCTTCGGTATGCCCTAGGGTATTTTAGTAATTTGGTCGGGCACATCGGGGCCGTTTATATCTTTCGATTGCTAAAATTATTGGATGGATTTATGAAGGTTTTTGAGGCTTTGTGGTTTGGTTTGAGCATGGGTAGATGCAAAAGTAAAAATAAAGGAATTTGTCTTTGCAGTAGGGTTTGAACCCGGTCTCTGGAAGCTTGTAGAGATGTGTGCCAATTGAGCCATTAGGTGCTCTTGTTGCTCTTTCTGCATCACATCTTAGTTAACCTTGGATCTTTGGTGTTTGGTGCATTTGGTTAAATGAAATAGAAATTAGGTTTGTTGTGTTTTCTTCTCCAAAAGAGTTGTGGCCGCCAAGCTTTCTCCCAAGCTCTCCTTGCCGATTCTTCATCCTTGCGGCTCCCTTGGATCGTTCATCATCATTCGGGTAAGTCTTCATCCTCTTCATCTTCTCGATTGGGTGTTCTTGTTGGCCGAAGGTAAGGAGAAGAGCTTGTGTGTGTGTGTGTTTGTAGCAGTGCCCGAAGATGCCCGGATCTGCCAAAGAAGCAAGCCCAGCCCGCCCGGATCGCCTAGCGACAAGCCCGGCTGCCGGTCGCGCGGCCAGCAGAGCACCAGCCGCCCGGACCGCCATGACCTTATCGCGGCCGTCGCGCGCTGCTTTGGCGGCCAGCGCGCCCGCGTCTCGCGCCCGCGCGCGCTCCTCGCTGCGCTGCGTCGCGCGCGCATCGCGTCGCTTTGCCTCGCGCCAGCCAGCGCTGCCTCGTCCGCTTGCCCGCGCCCGTGCGCTGCGCCCAGCCCGGCCGTCGCGCGCGCAGCCAGCCACCCTGCCTCCTGCTGCCGTCAGCGCCCGGTGTCAGCGGTCCTGCGCGCCATCATCCCCTTCTGCGCGCGTCGGCGCCAAAGCAGCAGCCAGCCGTCTTTTGCGCGTCCGCGTGTCGATCGTGCCGTGTGAGTGCCCCGGCCGAGCACACTTGTTTTATTATATTTTTAGGGCTATGATTGTGATTTCTATTGTGTTTGTTAGGTTCTCGTTAGCTAGCTCGGGATCGATCGCGGCGTAGGATTTTGTGTGTAGTTGCCCCGGCCAAGGTAAGGATCTCTTACCGGAGTTGTGTGGACCTGCGATGTTCTATGTGATTGTTGTTTGTATGTTTGTTTGTGATTATCAGCATGTATAGTTTAGGTGCTCTGTTGCAATTCACGACTAGCATGACTTCGTATGTTGTTCTCTCATGTTAGCCCATGCTAGGTTGTTCCGTTCTAGCATGCTCATATCTGTTCTTGCTTCGTAGTACCATGCTAGGTTCGTTGTATCTGTTGAGCACGTTTTGGATTGTATTGGATTGTATGTTATTGATATGATAGGTTAAAGTGTAGGTAGGTAGCATCATCCGGGCTTTGATGCATAAAGTATCTTGCATCCATGGCGGGGACGTCGAGGCAGATTCTCGTCCACGGACCCCGTTAGGGTTTAGCTAACTTAACGGCCGGTAGGCCACGCAATCTTGGGTGAGGGTGGCGGTATTAAATGCCCCAGCGGTCGGGATGATGACTTGGCATTGCCTCGTCCCCGACGATCGGCACGCCCTCGGCGTGTTCGGCGTAGCCCTTGATTGCCACTGTTAGGGCAAGGACGCTTCTGGTGTAAGCCTACCACGACCGGTTCCTTAGCCTCAGTGCGCGTGGTTCAGTGACATAGTTCACGTGTCCAGTGTCTCACACCCCTATGTCGGTGACACCGATCCAGAGATTTTAGTTAGGCGTGGTGGCCGGACATGGGCGACTTGCCACTGGACCGGCACCCCCATAGTCTGCGTAGCACGCGGTGCATGCTTACGCTCATTCTGACGCCGGCCGGAGAGCTCCTCGGGATCTTGAGCTAGTGCACCTTTCGTGTCGACGATGAGAGCGCCGAGGCCGAGACTTGGTTCTCGTATAGGGCGTATTGTGGTGTGTGGATTATTCCGGACTAAGACCACGAGTTGGCATCCGAGGTCCAAGTGTGGACTTAAGCTATGTGCTCTATTATGTGTTTATGTTCATAGCTTGCATACACTCATCTAGATGACCATGTGCATCGTGTTGTACCCCGATCGGGGATTCTTCTTGAGTAATTCGTTACTCACCCTTACTTATCTTCGGGTAACCATGGCGCGAGGCGGGATGGGTGAAGGAGGAGCTATGATCATGGGAGCGTCTTTGTCGTCTCGACTTTTTATTTCTATGACTCTTGTCTTTCATTTTCCCCAGAATGCATGTGGCAAGACACGAGCCCTAGGATGTTTTCTGAATGATTTTGTGGATTCCCGCTTTATTGAATTTGAGGATGTTTCAAATGTTTTAATAAATCTCTGATCGAGTGTACGTTTTGGAAATGTTTTTGCCTTGAAACGAGTTTGACAAACTATATTGATTTACGATTGAACCTTGATTGTTTTGTTTTAATTGGGAATCTAAAAACTTATTTGCATATTATCCTTTCCTTTGAATGTATGCATTGGGGTAAAGGCCTATTTAGAGCCCCTTTTGGGTCGGGTCTTTACAAGATGTCTCTACATCTTCCTCAAAAGCTACTAACTTGGCGACTTGCCAATCGGCCGGTGTGGTGGTGGAGACTCTCTTGGTCCGCCTCTCATAGGGGACTTCCACCACCACACCTTTCTTTGCATCAAACGACACGAGCGACACGCCTCGACCTCACGAACATCGTGGTCATCGGCCTCTGAACACGAGTCATCCCAACACTGGATGATAAACTCGATCTGGACAACTACCTCGCCAAGCCAGATGATGGGTCTCAAAACATCCAACTCTCTGAGGGTTCCACTAGCCAAACTCTGCGGCTCGATCAACGCCAACTAACTTATCGGCATAACTCGTTGATCGATCCCTCCGGGAGCCTCAGGGCAAGCTGGAGCTACAAGGAGGGGCGTCTCCTAAATAAACTCTGCCAGGTGGGCTATCTGTGCCCAAGACTCCCCATTCTGCGCTACAAATTGCGCTGGGTCTCCGCTCTCTGTTAGCTAAAAGACTGCCATCAACTCTCGCATGGTGGAGCACACTCTGCTCAAGGAGTCTCACTCACGAGGCGTGCTAGACTCTACCCCTTACTCTTGGCAACTCATGCGCGGGGCCAAAGGTGGCCTACGGGTCTAAACGACCACGGGCGAGGTCTCATCATCAACATGAACGGTCCAACTCCTCGGTTGGAGATACCAAACGTCTGCTCCACAGTGCGATCCACGCACTAGCGATCTGCCACGAGCACCTCCACCCTCTCACTGGGGAGAACCACAATCCCAGGCCACAAATGGCCTACGGAGTCTAAGCTCTACCTCCCTGCAGGTGCGATCGACACACTGGGCGATCTGCACAAAGCATAAAACCTAGCCCACGTTGGGGCTCTCAGCACAAGCAAGGGTAACACATGTATACTAGATGCGATGTTGTAAAATAAAACCCTTAGCTTAATGAACTCGACAAACTGTGGTAGAGTACTTGATGATCATGGGGGCAACAACTTTGTAAAGCAAGTTAGTCTCTGAGAATCTATGACTCTGTGCTCACGATACCAAGCTGTAAGAACCCGACCCTAAATACGGTCCTAAACCTAGGTTCTCACTCGGCATGCAAGTTAAATATTTCATCAAGCGGTTTAGTGCTCATATTTAAAACCTTTAAAAACTTTTAGAATGGGAATGCTTAAAACATAATCAACGATTTTGTTTAAGAAAAACCAACGAAGTTAAACAAGCTTTGCAGATATATATATAAAACATTCAAAAGCAGTTCAAACAACTTTTAATAATGTTTCCCCTAGGACTCTGTCCATCTACATGCGAACAAATATGCAAACAATAAAGACAGAGTGCCGCGGCTCCCATGATCATTCAGCTCCTCCGCTAGCCGTCCGGTCTTTGTCCCAAGTTACACGTGGAAAACCACGAAAAATAAGGGTGAGTATAAACATACTCATTAAGAATCTAGCAACCGGGTACAATACGATACTTCAATCATCTAGCACCCTAGTATACATGCAAATAGTTACCAACACGGATCATAGCTCAACGAGCTTACAAAGCGAGAATCTGGAATCCTCGGAAGTCTCCTTCTTAGGCAATGATTGGCTCTCATAACCAATCCGGGACATCTCAGAGGTCTTTCTCCTCGGCCAATTGATCACTCAAAAACCGATCCCAAAGATGTCCGACACCCTCGAGGGTCTTTCTCCCTCGACCATATGATCGACTCAAAAGCCAATCCCAATGGGTGTCCTCAAGGGCCTCTTACCCTCGCTTATAAATCTGGACTATCGGGAGAGTACCCAAGTCGGCTCTAAAGCGAAAGGAACCGGTGTACTCACGAACATTGGCAGGGAGCTCTCCGAACCGGCAACTAAAGCGTGTCTTGCGCACACCGCATGCTCTTCTGCAACCGGCGTAAATGCGGGGCCTAAAGGGCAAACTACACGCGGGCAGTGCGCATGCCTAAGACTTCGAAGCGTGTGTCACCGAACACGATGGTCACGAGGCCCTCGGCACTCATCTGTGCGACTTTGTACCACCGACACGACTAAGAAGAACCGCCAAGGCGGGCTTGCACCTTTGGCGGGGTTCCGCTCTAGCGAGCTACAAACTAGGCTTATGCCGATGTGGTAGCTACATCCACATCGGTCGGTTGTCGGGGAAGCAATGTGCGTTATGCTTCGCTCTACTCCCGGCCAGTGGGGGACAAGGTGCGTTATGTCCGCTCTCGGCCTCTAGATGATGACAGACCTAACACACTAGCTAGAGTATAGAGTAAACGATTCCTCGCTAAACATACATAATCATCATCAATCATACATAACCTAGCATGATACTACGAACTTAAAGCGGGAATCTCAAGCATCTTTGGAAGAACAATCCTAGCATGGCACTAACATGTACAAACAAGCAAACATGCTAGTAGGAATGCAATCACAAGTCATCCTATCCACTAATCGTGTCCATAAAAGTAAACATGCATATAAGGCACATTCAAGAAAGCATCGCGAGTCCACACAACCACGGTAAGGAATCCTTACACGAAACAGCGAGAATAACCTTCACAATCAAATAATGACCCTCGAGCTTTAAAGCGAAACCAAGAGCAACCTAAGCATTTTAAAAGCATCCTAAATAAATATACAGCGACCAAGTGACTTAAAAATCTAAAAGGGATAGGTTCGGGAATTACCAACCGAGAAGGCACGGGTCTCGCGCAGCAAGAAGCGATTTTGGCGGCTGCTTTGGTGCGGCTTCGGCGCTGGCGCGCTTGGCGCGCGGCGTGCGAGGGCGGCGCGCGGCGCTGGCTGCGCGCGATGTGGATCGAAGGCGCCAGCAGTCTGTGTGTGGCGGACGCGGATGAGCGGCACGCACGCACACGCAGACGCAGATGTCTTTGGCGCTGGCGCGCGCGAAGCGGCAGCGTGCGCGGCGCGGTGCAGGCGGCTTTAGTGCGGGAAAAGCGCGACAGCGTCTGGGGTGAGTGAGGCAAAGCTATGGCGCGGGCGCGCGCTGCATGGGCGCGATGAGCGTCCCGGGCACGCTGGGCATGGGCATCTTTGCGATGCAGGCTGCACTGTGCGCTGAGGTGGCGAGTGGCTGAGCGGGGGTGCGGCTAGGGCGGCTAGGGTTTCTTGGTGAGGTCGGCTAGGAGAGAGAGTGAGAGAGAGAGAGAGAGAGAGAGATTTTTTTCCAAAACAAGGGGAATAGGATTTTCTTTCCTTTTCCTAATTTAAATGGGTATAAAATCCTTCCCAAGGCTTTCTCTTGCGGTCCAGGCTAAAGAAATTCTTTTCTTTTTAACTAAATCTTCTTTTTCTAAAAACTCCAATTTCACCATTAGGGCAAGGGTTCAAATCCCAATGGGACCAATTAAATTCCAATTAATTTTTGCTATCAACCGGAATGTCTCCGAACTTCTAATCAACTAACCCAAACTCCTTGGGTCTTGCAACCAACATTAATCAAGTCTAAGCGAAGGCCGAAATGACCACAAAGCCCGAAAATCCTCAACCTCGGCCAGGGAGCAAAATACCAAAATACCCTTAAAGGTTAAAAAAGCAGCTCTAACGGCCCATCCGAACATCGAATAATGACCCGAAATCACACAGGTACCCGAAATAGAAAATCGGGCGTTACAATATCTTTTGCCGAGATGAGTGCCGACGGCCTCGCACTCTCGTGTTCGGTGACACCGTTTCCGAGTCTTAGGCATGCGTGCACGCCCGCGTAGTTTGTACTTAGGCCCCCACGTTTACGCCGGTTGCAAAGCGACATGCGGTGTGCGCGCAAGACACAGCGTTAGTCACCGGTTCGAGAGCTCCCGGGCTAATGTTCGTGAGTACACCGATTCCTTCGATTTAGAGCCGGACTTGGGTACTCTCCGATAGTCCAGATTTGTTAGCGAGGTAAGAGGCCCTTGAGGACACCCATCGGGATTGGCTTTTGAGCTGATCATTTGGTCGAGGGAAAAAGACCCTCGAGGGTGTCGGACATCTTTGGGATCGGTTTTTGAGCTGATCAATTGGCCGAGGGAGAAAGACCCTCGGAGATGTCTCGGGATTGGTTATGAGAGCGCCGGAAGTAGGAGACTTCTGAGGATTCCAGATTCTGCCTTGTAAGCTCGTTGAGCTATGATCTGTGTTGGTAACTGTTTGCACGTATACTAGGGTGCCAAATGATTGATGTATCGTATTGTACCCCGGTTGGGGATTCTTACTGATTATGTTTATACTAACCCTTATTTCTGTGGTTTTTCCACCAGGTAACTTGGGGCAAAGCCAGGGCGGCTAGCGCGAGGAGCCGATTGATCATTGGAGCCACCGGCACTCTGTCTTTTATTGTTTGCATAATTTGTTCAGCATGTAGATGGACAGGAGTCCTAGGGGGACGTTTTTAAAAGTTGTTTAAATTGTATTGTATGATTTTATAAACACTGGCCAGGCTTGTTTTACTTTGTTGGATTTGCTTAAATGAAGGTTGTTGTTTATGTTTTAAGTGTACCCGCTTTTAAATGTTTTGAAAGGTTTTAAATATGAGCACTAAACCGCTTGATGAAGTATTTAACTTGCATGCTGAGTGAGAACCTAGGTTTAGGATCGTGTTTTGGGTCGGGTTCTTACAGTAACCTAGGACTTAGTGATGCCAACAGGGACTTATTGTAACGGCCCAGTTTTCTATTTCGGTTACCCAGGTGATTTCGGGTCATTATTCGGATGTTCGGATGGGCCGTTAGAGCTATTTTAACCCTTAGGGGCATTTTGGTCTTTTGCCCCCGGTCAGGGTTTTGTGGATTTTCGGGATTCCAGGGTCATTCCTGCCTTTGTAGAAGCTTATTGGTTGTTGGTTGCAAGACCCGAGAGGTTTGGGCAAGTTGTTTGGAAGTTTGGAGGTGTTTTAGAAAATGGCAAAATTAATTGTAATTTTGGTGCTTCCATTGGGTTTTGAGCCCTTGCCCTAAATGGTCTTAGGGAGTTTGTAGGAAAAGAGAGTCTTATTTTAAAATAAGTTTGTTTGGGCCGGGTTTTGAAAGAGGAAGCTTTGGGAAGGGATTTTAGACCCATTTAAATTAGGAAAAGGGAAGAAAGTCAAGAAAGTCCTTTTCCCCTTGTTTTGCAATCTCTCTCTCTCTCTCTCTCTCTCTCTCTCTCTCTCTCTCTCTCTCTCTCTCTCTCTCTCTCTCTCTCTCCTAGCCGACCTCACCAAGAAACCCTAGCTGCCCATCCCCACACCAGATCGCGCCAGCCCTGCCCAGCCACGCCGCCCAGATCGCACCAGCCCACCCCACCACGCCGCACGAGCCGCGCAAACCCCATGCCCGAGCGCGCCCGACGCCTACGCGCCCCATGCCAGCGCGCGCCCGATCGCCTTGCCTCGCCCAGCCCAGACGCGTCGCGCCGTTCCGCACCAGGCCGCCTAGACGCGCCGCGCCGCTCCGCTTGCTGCCGCCCCGACGCGTCGCCCAGCGCCGCTTCGCTGCTGCCGCCGAGACGCGTCGCCGCGCGCCTTTATCCTCGCGAACCGAGCAGCGCCAGCGCCAGCCTCGCCAGCCCTAGCGCCCAGCGCGCAGCCCCTGCGCCCATGGCGCGCGTCGCCTTGCGCTTTGCTGCCGAGACGTGTGCCTTCTCGGTTAGTAAATTCCGAGCCTCCACCCTTTGGGCTTCCTGATTTTAGATGTTGTTTATTAATTAGGATATTTTATTACTTGCTTAGGTGGCTCGGGTTCGCTTAAAAGCTCGAGGGTCGTTATTTGATTCGGGATAATTAACCTCCACTTATTTCCGTGTAAGGATTCTTACCCGGGTTGTGTGGACCTGCGAATAGTTGATAGCACGCGATTCTTGTAATTATATGAGTTTCTAGTGATAGGTTACATGTTTTCTTTTGATTCATGTTCGTGACATGTTTACATCCCGTTAGTCCCATGTTAGGCTTTCCTATCTTGATAGAACCAGTGCCATTTGTATCTTTGCTAGATCCAAGTTACTGGTTAGATGTGTGATGTATAGTATAGAGGACCAGAAGAGGCAACTAGTTTGGGGTCCCGCTCGGGCAAGACCCGATGGACATCTGGAGGTGTAAGGCCCTATGGGCATCCTAGGTGTGTAAGGCCCACTGGGCATCACTGATTCTGGAGGTGTAAGGCCCTATGGGCATCCTAGGTGTGTAAGGCCCACTGGGCATCACTTATTCTGGAGGTGTAAGGCCCTATGGGCATCATAGGTGTGTAAGGCCCACTGGGCATCACCGAGAGTCGGAGGTGTAAGGCCCTATGGGCATCCTAGGTGTGTAAGGCCCACTTTGGGCATCACCGATTCTCGGAGGTGTAAGGCCCTATGGGCATCCTAGGTGTGTAAGGCCCACTGGGCATCACTGATTCTGGAGGTGTAAGGCCCTATGGGCATCCTAGGTGTGTAAGGCCCACTGGGCATCACTGATACTAAAGGTGTAAGGCCCGATGGGCATCCTAAGTGTGTAAGGCCCCACTGGGCATCACTGTATCCTAAGTGTGTAAGGCCCCACTGGGCATCATCAGTGTCCTAGGTTGTGTGTAAGGCCCGAAGGGCATCCAAATGTAGGACCTAGGAGAGGCTATAGACGGAAGCCTTTGAGTAGGCTCGCCTTTGAAGTAGCTCATAGCCTACACCAACCGTGCCCGCTCTAAGTCTTTGTATGGTTGCATGTCCGTGTGCTAAATCAGATGATTTCGTATTGTACCCCGATTGGGGATTCTTACTGAGTATCTTGTTGCTCACCCTTATTTTCTGTGGCTTTCCACGGGTAACTTGGGGCGGAGAGGCTGGATGGCTAGGAGGAGGCGGCTCGATGATCATGGATAGTGACTCTGAGTTGCACGTTCTTTTAATGTTTTCTTTGATGATTTAGCATGTAGTGGGACTTGGGTCCCTAGGAAAGCACTCAAAAATCTATTTTATGTTTCTCGTACCGTTTATCTTGATTTGTTTTTAAGAAAGTACTGATCAGTCATCTACCTGTTTATTTTAAATAGAATTATATTTTCTTTGTTTTGAATGTGCTTACTTCAAAGATTTAAATTTCAAACTCTGAATGACGTTTTACATTCCTAATCATGCATGCTAAGTAAGGAATTTAGGATAGAGACCGTTTCTTTGGGTCGGGTCCTTACAGTTGGTATCAGAGCTCAGAGTTATAGGTTCTGTAGACTGACCTGCAGCTGTAGGTTGTTTTCCATGATCATCAGCGCTCCGACAGCCATCAGGTATGTCCATAAGTTTAAGGTTAATGGTTAAGAATTACAATACTGCATCTAGTATACATTTGTTACCCTTGTTGGGCAGTGAGAGCCTCAGCGTGGGCTAGTTTTTATGCCTTGTGTAGACCGCCAGTTGTTGATTACACATTGAGGAGCAGGGACGTTTGGTATGTCCAATCGAGGAGTTGGACTGATCGTGTTGTTGTTGAGACCACGTCCAGGGTTGTCTAGACCCGTAGGCTAGTTTTGGCCCTGGCAGTTGAGCAGCCAAGAGGAGGGGGTAGAGGCTAGTCTACCTCAGAGCGAGACTCCTTGAGCAAAGTGTGCTCCCGCTGTAAGAACCCGACCCAAGAAACGGTCTCTAACCTAAAGTCCATACTTAGCATGCATGATTCAGAATATAAACATCATTCAGAGTCGGAAGTTTAAACCTTTGAAGTAAACACTTTTAAAACAAAACCATGATTTCAATTAAATAAAACAGGTAAATGACTGATCAGTACTTTCTTAAAACAATTCAAAGGAAAACGGTACGAGAACATAAAATAGTTTGAATGCTTTTTCCTAGGGACCAAGTCCCACTACATGCTAAATCATTAAGGAAAACATTTAAAGAAACGTGCGACCCAGAGTCAGCTATCCATGATCATCGAGCCGCTTCCTCCTAGCCATCCAGCCTCTATCCCAAGTTACCTGGTGGAAAGCCACAGAAAATAAGGGTGAGCAACAAGTTACTCAGTAAGAATCCCCAATCGGGTACAATACGAAATCATCTCATTTAGCACACGGACAGCAAACTATACAAAGACTTAGAGCACGAACGGCCGGCTTAGGCTATGAGCTACTTCTAGGCGAGCCTATCCAAGGGCTTCCGTCTATAGCCTCTCTAGGTCCTACATTTGGATGCCCTTCGGGCCTTACACAACCTAGGACACGGTGATGCCCATGGGGCCTTACACACTTAGGATGCCCATCGGGCCTTACACCTTCGATGACGGTGATGCCCGGTGGGCCTTACACACCTAGGATGCCCATAGGGCCTTACACCTCCGTAATCGGTGATGCCCAATGGGCCTTACACACCTAGGATGCCCATAGGGCCTTACACCTCGGTCGGTGATGCCCAGTGGGCCTTACACACCTAGGATGCCCATAGGGCCTTACACCTCGAGAATCGGTGATGCCCGGTGGGCCTTACACACCTAGGATGCCCGTGAGGCCTTACACCTCCAAACTCGGTGATGCCCAAAGGACCTTACACACCCTAGGATGCCCGTAGGGCCTTACACCTCTCAAACTCGGTGATGCCCGGTGGGCCTTACACACCTAGGATGCCCGTGAGGGCCTTACACCTCGGATGTCCATCGGGTCTTGCGGCGGGACCCCAAACTAGATTACCTCTACGGCCCTCTATACTATTCATCACACATCTAACCGTAACTTGGATCTAGCGACATCAAAAGAGGCGACATGGTTCTATCAAGATAGGAAAGCCTAACATGGAACTAACGGGATGTAAACATGTCACGAACATGAATCAAAAGAAAACATGGAAACTATCACTAGAAACTCATATAATTACAAAGATGTCAGCGTGCTATCAACTATTCGCAGGTCCACACAACCCCGTAAGAATCCTTACACGAAATAAGTGGAGGTTAATTATCCCGAATCAAATAACGACCCTCGAGCTTTTAAGCGAACTCGAGCAACCTAAACAAGTAATAAAACATCCTAATTAATAAACAACATCTAAAATCGGGAAGTCCAAAGGGTGGAGGCTCGAAATTTACCAACCGAGAAGGCACTAGATCTCGGTCCCATCTATCTCGGCAAAAGCAGGCACTCGGCGGCAAGTGGGCGAGCGGGACGCGTGCGGGGCAGCAGCCGGGCGCTGGCGCGGCTCTTTGGCGCCTGCTTTGGCGCTGGCGCCAGCGGCGCTTCTTTAGCGTAGTGCTGGCAGGGACGATGCGCAGTGTGACACTGGTGGCTGGCGCCTTGGCGCGCTGGGCGAGAATCGGTTAAGCGATGGCGTCTGTGCGCCGACGGCGTGCGAACAGAACAACGCGGGCGGCGGCGCTGCTGGGCGTCTGGGCGCTGAGGCTGCTGGGGCTGCAGATCTATTTCTTTGAAATTGGGGTCTCTTCTTGATGGGGCTGCTTTGGTGCGATCTGGTGGGCTGCTTTGCTCATTGGGCTTTGCTCAGTGGGTTGTTTGGCTGGCCGGGACGGCTCGGTGAGGCTCGGTTGGGTTTCTTGGTGAGGTCGGCAAGGAGAGAGAGAGAGAGAGAGAGAGAGAGAGAGAGAGAGAGAGAGAGAGAGAAAAGTGGTAAAACAAGGGAATGGGATTTTCTTGATTTTCTTTCCTTTTCCTAATTTAAATAGGTCTTGGTGACCTAAATCCCTTCCCAGGCTTCCTCCTTCGAGTCCCTACCAAACAAACTTATTTTAAAATAAGACTCTCTTTTCCTACAAACTCCTAAGACCATTTAGGCAAGGGCTCAAAACCCAATGGAAGCACCAAAATTACAATTAATTTTGCCATTTTCTAAAACACCTCCAAACTTCCAAACAACTTGCCCAAACCTCTGGGTCTTGCAACCAACAACCATTAAGCTTCGACAAAGGCGGGAATGACCACGGAATCTGATAATCCACAAAACCACTGACAGGGGCAAAAGACCAAAATGCCCCTAAGGGTTAAAATAGCTCTAACGGCCCATCCGAACATCCGAATAATGACCCAAAATCACACAGGTAACAGAAATAGAAAAGCTGGGCGTTACAATACTCCCTCCTTTTAAGACTTTCGTCCTCGAAAGTCCTAAGACGACACAAAACTCTAGGAAAACTCCACTTTGATTCTTAACCAACCAAGCTCCGGTTAAGACAACACAAATCCTTCTTGAAACCGAACCCTCTTGGTTTCCCAAAGGCTCCAAGCCCAAAAGACACCGAGTCTGCCACAAACTATCTCAACCAAAACTGAACTAACACTGAGCTTCGAAGAAATCATGCGATAGCTAGTCGGTGAGTCACACCCTCTGACTCGCACGAACTCTCAACGGTCTTAAAATCCTAGGGCTCACTTAGCCCTGCTAACCCAACTTCGGGCGCCTCTCTCGGCGCTACTCACAACAAACTCGTGGGCGGGTCACAAGCTCTAAAACTCTACGCCACGCTCCGGCGTAACTTCTCGAATGCTCATAGCATTTGTTA
Organism: Sicyos edulis; assembly: GCA_036507275.1. NCBI lineage: Eukaryota > Viridiplantae > Streptophyta > Magnoliopsida > Cucurbitales > Cucurbitaceae > Sicyos > Sicyos edulis. The sequence continues at coordinate 19,032,921 of CM071854.1, forward strand.
TCACCACGACCTCGACCCTTCACCATGCTTGACCACACAACTGAACCTCCCATGTTTGAAAACAAAACGGTCTACTCTTACTTCGCAAGAGACTGCGAACCCCACTGTTGCCTACAATCCTTAACGAAATCCAATTCGAACCACCAACCGGTGGTGATCCCTAGGCAACCTTCTCCAACTAGCATGCGTCCACAACACTAAAGCAACCATCTTACGAAAATCGAAGCACCAAAGCCAAGGGGCACTTTTCTGGTTCATCAAGCGGCTACCACCACTCACACTAGCTGAAACTTCAGCTTCGGCCACCCTGAACGACAAGGTCCAGGAACAGGCTCCACTCAGCCAAACTAAAAAAAAACGGAGCCCCTCATCGGCTGACAACAAACTTTCCAATGCAATCCGTTCAGCCATTGGCCTAGGTGAACATCGCGGACAGAAAACAAACAACATTCCTCTCACGGAAACCTCGGCGACAAGGAATAAAACATCACGCGGCTACTAGCAACACAATAGCTGGAGGATAACAACTCAAAGGTTTCCAACCAATGCCACGACATCTCTGTGCCAACCCACTCAACCTGTGGCTCACTATAACGCCAACCTGCGAACGCACATCAACTAGGAACAAAGCCCAAGAAGGGCTTGCTCTGCAGAAACTCAACCCAAGCTTATAACGAGCAAGGCTCACCTCCAAGCTGCCACTCAACCCTTAAGTCCATCTGGCTGCTCTAAGGACTTCCTCCTTATAGCTAGACCTAACTCTTCTTCTGATCCAGAAACTCCACACTCGGGGCATCGTAAGGGAAACGGACTGACGAGGCTATCTCCAAAGATAATACTCGAGGCTGGCATCCATGGTGCAACTCAACCACCAAAGAAACTAGGGTTTTCTTCAAACCCCAAGGAACCAACAGCTTTCCAGCAAAGACTCAACCACCGAGGGAGGGGTCAACTCCCAAAACTTCCTGACTAGGAACAGGTCCTCAGGGCAACGCCCTCTTGCTCGAACCGAGCTAGCTCTTGAAACAACAAGAGAACCAAAACTTGGTCAACACCAAACACCAACTAGCCATCTCACCGGAACCAATCCGGACTCTACTCCAAACAAACACTAGCTTGCTAGTCTACCAAATCTGCAAGCAACTCACCCGAGGAACACTGCTTGGGTGACTGAGCTCTGGAGAGGCTCTCCATAACCTAGGGATCCTTCGTTCATCCTCCGACACACCGCGGTCGTCAAACGATCTAACAGGACAACCGCTACACAGGCACAACCCTCTCCAAAGATCTCAACTACGCCGGCCAACTCCAATCGCTTGAAAACCAAAAGGACCGAAACGCTCACGAGATCGCCATCCTCCTACTCAAACATTAGCCACAACAAACCTTCTACCCAAGGTAAGGATCCGAACAACTCTCTTAGCCATGACGATCAGAAACTACGCGGCTTTGCTACCACCGCTCTTGTTCAGTTCCAACTGAACTCTAACCAGGCTAAGGTCCAACTAGCAAAACTTGCTTAAACAACAACCCGGCTACGAGCACGACATCCTTACAACCAAAGCTAGGGCACTTGCCAAGAACTAAAGTCTTGACACCTCAAAGATCGAGCAGCACCGGGTTCCTCAACACGAACCTCTCGTGGTTTCACAAACATAAACCACGGAACAAGTTACACAAAAGTACACCGGCGTGTACAGCTCCAACCAGATTCCTTAAGATCCAAAGCCAACAAGGATTTTCACACAGGCAACTTTTTGCCTCCAACAGAGCCACTACTAACCAGGGAGCAACAAGAGTTCAAACCCTCTCGGGCCATCTCACCACGAAAAGCCACATTGGCCAACTCACTCTTACAAGAGCACATCCACACCAAGCTAACATATTTCAAGCCAATGTGCCCACTAAACGTGCTTGATCGAGCCATCCAACTCATGGCTCTAACATTGGATTAATCACGCATCCTTGATGCCAACACTACCCATACTAGGGTAACTCAAGGGTAGCCAGAATCATGCTACCAACAAAGCGCTCACAAGCTCACAAGCAGCGCGAGAACTTGAACGCGCTAGCTCTTTAACAGCCTACAACATCCTTTGGTACTCAACTCTCGGTGACTCTGAAATGCTCCTATTTTTCCTCGAAAACCTCATACTTGTAGTCCTCTGACTACCCCTAGCTAGATCTCTTATGCAACCCAAGCAGGTGCAACCTCGGAAATGGGTACAAGACTAGCGGGGATGCTATACTCTCGGCGACCATGGAACCTCCTGCACAAAAGTGCCAACCGGCCCGAATCTAGGCCTCCTCTCAAAGCTTGGTGCCAGCAGCACTACATCCTTTACAACACAAATCAGTAAGTAAACGAGGCTTTATACCCCTTTGAGGAAAAGGAAGGTCACACTCCAATTGACGGGGCAATGGCACTCAAAGACAAGAGTCCAAATACTCGAATAGTCTAATCTCTCGGCATCTTGCCTAACGGACATGCCACGGCCTACTCCTGCATCCCACTTGATGCTCAACCAAAAGCTCAGGCCAACTCCTCGGTTGGGAACAACTTGTTCCACAATTGGAACATCCAAACAAAAGAGTGCTCCACTCTACTAGCGGCTGAAATCCACAAACGGATTAAGACCTGACAAGCAAACTCCACACTACCCCCCCTGGCTACGAGGGTACTAAAAGAACTAGTTGTAAAACGACGACGAGGCTTGCAAGGGACGGGATGTCTCTACATCCTTCTCAAAAGCTACTAACACGGCAACTTGCCAATAGGCCGGCGATCGGTGGAGACTCTGCTGGTCCACCTCTCTCAAGGGACTTCCACCACCAAACTGCTGTATCAACAGCACCAGAACGGCACGCCTTGGCCTTTGAACATCAAGTCATCCCAACACTCGGATGATAACTCCATCCTGGCCAACCACCTCGCTTCTGCTTGCCAAACTCGGCGGCTCGAATAATTCCAACTAACTCATCAGCATGAACCTGCTGATTAAGCCCTTCCGGAAACCTCCGGGGTTACTGGAACTACTAGGGGGGTGTCTCCTAAATAAACTCTGTCAACTAGGCTATTTGCACCCGGGACTCCCCACTACGCGCTACAATCTGCGCCTGGGTCTCCGCCCTCTGATAGCTAAAAGACCTGCCATCAACTCTCTCATGGCGGGAGCACACTTTGCTCAAGGAGTCTCGCTCTGAGGTAGACTAGCCTCTACCCCCTCCTCTTGGCTGCTCAACTGCCAGGGCCAAAACTGGCCTACGGGTCTAGACAACCCTGGACGTGGTCTCAACAATAACACGATCAGTCCAACTCCTCGATTGGACATACCAAACGTCCCTGCTCCTCAATGTGTAATCAACAACTGGCGGTCTACACAAGGCATAAAAACTAGCCCACGCTGGGGCTCTCACTGCCCAACAAGGGTAACACATGTATACTAGATGTAGTATTGTAATTCTTAACCATTAACCTTAAACTTATGGACATACCTGATGGCTGTCGGAGCGCTGATGATCATGGAAAACAACCTACAACTGCAGGTCAGTCTACAGAACCTATAACTCGAGCTCACGATACCAAGCTGTAAGAACCCGACCAAGAAGCGGTCTCTAACCTAAAGTCCATACTTAGCATGCATGATTCGAATATAAACATCATTCAGAGTCGGAAGTTTAAACCTTTGAAGTAAACACTTTTAAATCAAAACCATGATTTCAATTAAATAAAACAGTAAATGACTGATCGAACTTTCTTAAAACAATTCAAAGGAAAGCGATGCGAGAACATAAAATAGTTTGAATGCTTTTTCCTAGGGACCAAGTCCCACTACATGCTAAATCATTAAGGAAAACATTTAAAGAAACGTGCGACCCAGAGTCAGCTATCCATGATCATCGAGCCGCTTCCTCCTAGCCATCCACCTCTATCCCAAGTTACACGTGGAAAGCCACGAGAAAATAAGGGTGAGCAACAAGTTACTCAAGAAGAATCCCCAATCGGGTACAATACGAAATCATCTCATTTAGCACACGGACGAGCAACCATACAAAGACTTAGAGCACGAACAGTGGCTTAGGCTATGAGCTACTTCTAGGCGAGCCTATCCAAGGGCTTCCGTCTATAGCCTCTCCTAGGTCCTACATTTGGATGCCCTTCGGGCCTTACACAACCTAGGACACGGTGATGCCCGGTGGGGCCTTACACACTTAGATGCCCATCGGACCTTACACCTTCGATGATCGGTGATGCCCGGTGGGCCTTACACACCTAGGATGCCCATAGGGCCTTACACCTCGAGAATCGGTGATGCCCAAAGGGCCCTTACACACCTAGGATGCCCATAGGGCCTTACACCTCCGAATCGGTGATGCCCAATGGGCCTTACACACCTAGGATGCCCATAGGGCCTTACACCTCGAGAATCGGTGATGCCTAGTGGGCCTTACACACCTAGGATGCCCGTAGAGGCCTTACACCTCAAACTCGGTGATGCCCGGTGGGCCTTACACACCTAGGATGCCCGTGAGGCCTTACACCTCCAAACTCGGTGATGCCCGGTGGGCCTTACACACCTAGGATGCCCGTGAGGGCCTTACACCTCCGGATGTCCATCGGGTCTTGCCCGAGCGGGACCCCAAACTAGTTACCTCTACGGCCCTCTATACTATTCATCACACATCTAACCGTAACTTGGATCTAGCGACATACAAAGAGGCGGCATGGTTCTATCAAGATAGGAAAGCCTAACATGGAACTAACGGGATGTAAACATGTCACGAACATGAATCAAAAGAAAACATGGAAACTATCACTAGAAACTCATATAATTACGATGTCGTGCTATCAACTATTCGCGGGTCCACACAACCCCTGTAAGAATCCTTACACGGAAATAAGTGGAGGTTAATTATCCCGAATCAAATAACGACCCTCGAGCTTTTAAGCGAACTCGAGCAACCTAAACAAGTAATAAAACATCCTAATTAATAAACACATCTAAAATCGGGAAGTCCAAAGGGTGGAGGCTCGGGAATTTACCAACCGAGAAGGCACTAGATCTCGGTCCCATCTATCTCGGCAAAAGCAGGCACTCGGCGGCAAGTGGGCGGGCGGGACGTGCGGTGGGCGCGAGCAGCAGGCGTGGCGCTGGCGGGGCCCTTCTTTGCGCGCGGTCGCAGCGAGGGCAGAAAGCCAGTGACACGGGCGCTGGCGCGGCGCGCTGGCGCGAAATCGGTTAGGCGATGGCGTCAGTGCGCGCGACGGCGCGTGGACGGGGCAAGCGCGGGCGGCGGCTGCTTTGGGCATCTGGCGCTGAGGTCTTGCTGGCTGCGACAGATCTCTTTCTGGGGTGAAGTCTGCTGGCGGCGATGATGGGGCTCTTTGGTGCGCGATCTGGCTGGCCGCTGCTCATTGGCCGTTTGCTTTCGGGTGGGTTGTTAGGTGGCTGGCCGGGACGACTCGGTGAGGCTCGGTTGGGTTTCTTGGTGAGGTCGGCCGGAGAGAGAGAGAAAGAGAGAGAGAAAGTGGTAAAACAAGGGAATGGGATTTTCTTGATTTTCTTTCCTTTTCCTAATTTAAATAGGTCTTGGTGACCTAAATCCCTTCCCGGGCTTCCTCCTTGAGTCCCGGCCCAAACAAACTTATTTTAAAATAAGACTCTCTTTTCCTACAAACTCCTAAGACCATTTAGGGCAAGGGCTCAAAACCCAATGGAAGCACCAAAATTACAATTAATTTTGCCATTTTCTAAAACACCTCCAAACTTCCAAACAACTTGCCCAAACCTCTCGGGTCTTGCAACCAACAACCATTAAGCTTCGACAAAGGCAGGAATGACCTGGAATCCACGAAAATCCACAAAACCACGGCCCGGGGGCAAAAGACCAAAATGCCCTAAGGGTTAAAATAACTCTAACGGCCCATCCGAACATCCGAATAATGACCCGAAATCACCTGGGTAACCGAAATAGAAAACTGGGCCGTTACACCCGCCATGAGAGAGTTGATGGCAGGTCTTTTAGCTATCAGAGGGCGGAGACCCAGGCGCAGATTGTAGCGCGTAGTGAGGAGTCCGGTGTGCGAGATAGCCTAGTTGTGAGTTTATTTAGGAGACACCCCTAGTAGCTCCAGTAACCCGGAGGTTTCCGGAAGGGCTTAATCAGCAGAGTTCATGCTTTGATGAGTTAGTTGGAATTATTCGAGCCGCCGAGTTTGGCAAGTGGAAGCCTGAGGAGCTTGATGCTTTAGAGAACTTGCTGGTAGCGACAAGGTGGTTGACCAGGTTCGAGTTTATCATCCAAGTGTTGGGATGACCTCGTGTTCAGAGACCGATGACTTGATGTTCAAAGGCCAAGGCGTGCCGTTCTGGTGCTGTTGATACAGCAGTTTGGTGGTGGAAGTCCCTTGAGAGAGGTGGACCAGTGAGTCTCCACCGATCTCCCCTGTCTATTGGCAAGTTGCCGTGTTAGTAGCTTTTGAGAAGGATGTAGAGACATCCTGTCCCCTTACAAGCTTCTTTGTCGTTTCTGACCAGTTCTTTTAGTACCCTCGTAGCCAGGGGATAGTGTGGAGTTTGCTTGTCAGGGCTTAATCCGTTTGTGGATTTCAGCGGGCTAGTAGAGTGGAGCACTCTTTTGTTTGGATGTTTCAATTGTGGAACAAGTTGTTGCCACCCGAGGAGTTGGCCTGAGCCTTTGTTGAGCATCGAGTGGGATGCGGTTGGCTGAGCTATTATTGAGCATCGAGTGGGATGCGAAGTTGGCTGAGCTATTATTGAGCATCGAGTGGGATGCGAGAGTAGGCCGTGGCATGTCTGTTAGGCGAGATGCCGAGATTAGACTGCTCGAGTATTTGGACTCTTGTGCTGAGTGCCATTGCCCCGTCAATTGGAGTGTGACCTTCCTTTTCCTCAAAGGGGTATAAAGTTCGTTTAGGGCTGATTTGTGTTGTAAGGGATGTAGTGCCTGTTGGCACCAAGCTTTGAGAGGAGGCCTAGATTCAGGCCAGTTGGCACTTTTGTGCAGGAGGTTCCATGGTCACCGAGAGTATAGCATCCCCGCTAGTCTTGTACCCATTTCCTGAGGTTGCACCTGTTTGGGTTGCATAAGAGATCTAGCTAGGTGGTAGTCAGAGGACTACAAGTATGAGGTTTTCGTGGGAAAAGAGGAGCATTTCAGAGTCACCGAGAGTTGAGTACCAAAGGATGTTGTAGGCTGTTAAAGAGCTAGCGCGTTCGAGTTCTCGCGCCTGTTTGTGAGCTTGTGAGCCAGTTTGTTGGTAGCATGATTCGGCTACCCTTTGAGTTACCCTAGTATGGGTAGTGTTGGCATCAAGGATGCGTGATTAATCCAGTGTTAGAGCCATGAGTTGGATGGCTTATCGAAGCACGTTTAGTGGGCACTTTGGCTTGAGATATGTTAGCATGGTATGGATGTGCTCTTGTAAGAGTGAGTTGGCCAATGTGGCTTTTCGTGGTGAGTTGGCCCGAGAGAGTTTGAACTCTTGTTGCTCCCTGGTTAGTAGTGGCTCTGTTGGAGGCAAAAGTTGCCTGTGTGAAAATCCTTGTTGGCTTTGGATCTTAAGGAATCTGGTTTGAGCCAGTACACGCCGGTGTACTTTTGTGTAACTTGTTCCGTGGTTTATGTTTGTGAAACCACGAGAGGTTCGTGTTGAGGAACCAGTGCTCGATCTTTGAGGTGTCAAGACTTTAGTTCTTGGCAAGTGCCTAGCTTTGGTTGTAAGGATGTCGTGCTCAAATGGCGGGTTGTTGTTTAAGCAAGTTTTGCTAGTTGGACCTTAGCTTTGGTTAGAGTTCGGTTGGAACCGAACAAGAGCGGTGGTAGCAAAGCCGCGTAGTTTCGATCGTCATGGCTAAGAGAGTTGTTCGGATCCTTACCTTGGGTAGAAGGTTTGTTGTGGCTAATGTTTGAGTAGGAGGATGGCGCGTGCAGTAGCGTTTCCTGGTCCTTTTGGTTTTCAAGCGCTTGGAGTTGGTTAGCGTAGTTGAGATCTTTGGAGAGGGTTGTGCCCGTGTAGCCGGTTGTCTGTTAGATCGTTTGACGACCGTGTGTGTCGGAGGATGAGCGGAGGATCCTCGGGTTGTGGAGAGCCTCTCCAGAGCTCGATCCACCCAAGCGATGTTCCTCGGGTGAGTTGCTTGCGGATTTGGTAGACTAGCAAGCTAGTGTTTGTTTGGAGTAGAGTCCGGATTGGTTCCGGTGAGGTGGCTAGTTGGTGTTTGGTGTTGACCAAGTTTTAGTTCTCTTGTTGTTTCAAGAGCTAGCTCGGTTCGAGCAAGAGGCGTTGCCACGAGGACTGTTCCTAGTCGGGAAGTTTTGGGAGTTGACCCCTCCTCGGTGGTTGAGTAAGTTCTGCTTGATCTGGATTGGTGGTCCAATCGGTTGAGGTTTCCTCTTGGGTGTTGCTTCCAAGAGAGTTGGTTGTTGTTGCCCTTGGGTTTGAGCTAGTCCGCGAGCATGTGTGATGTTCGCTGCCCTTTAGAGGTTCGCTTCTTGGGAAATCGTTTCCCGTTGAGGAGTAGTCGGTGTAGCTCTTGAGTTGTGTAGTTGATCGAGTAAGCGCGATGGTTAGCCCAGTGAGAGGGTCCACGCCTTGTGTTGTTAGCAAGCAAAAAGTTGTTTGTCCTCGCAAGGGCGGAGGCCACCCAGTTTAAGAGTTGAGTTTTTCTTTGGAAAATTTGTTTGGTTCTTTGGGGTTTGAAGAAAACCCTAGTTTCTTTGGTGGTTGAGTTGCACCATGGATGCCACCTCGAGTATTATCTTTGGAGATAGCCTCGTCGGTCCGTTTCCCTTTTCGATGTTCCGAATATGGAGTTTCTAGTCGCAAGATGAGTTAGGCCTAGGCTAAAAGGAGAAAGTCCTTTGAGTAGCGAGTTGGACTTAAGAGTTGAGTGGCGGCTTGGAGGCGAGCCTTGCTCGTTATAAGCTTGGGTTGAGTTTCTGCAGAGCAAGCCCTTCTTGGGCTTTGTTCCTAGTTGATGTGCGTTCGCGATTGGCGTTATAGCGAGCCACGCTTGAGTGGGTTGGCACGAGAGATGTCGTGGCATTGGTTGGAAACCTTTGAGTTGTTATCCTCCGGCTATTGTGTTGCTAGTAGCGCGTGATGTTTTATTCTTTCTTTGCTCGAGGTTTCCGTGAGAGGAATGTTGTTTGTTTTCTGTCTGGCGATGTTCACCTAGGCGATGGGTGAACGGATTGCATTGGAAAGTTTGTTGTCACCCCGATGAGGGGCTCCGTTTTTTTAGTTTGGTGAGTGGAGCTGCTCTGGACCTTGTCGCTCGTTCGGGGTGGCGAAAGCGAAGTTTCACTAGTGTGAGTGGTGGTAGCCGCTTGATGAACCGAGAAAAGTGCCCCTTGGCTTTGGTGCTTCGATTTCTCGTAAGATGGTTGCTTTAGTGTTGTGGACGCATGCTAGTTGGAGAAGGTTGCCTAGGGATCGATCACCGGTTGGTGGTTCGAATTGGATTTCGTTAAATTCGAGGTTGTGTGATAACAACTATGAGCATTCGAGAGAGAAGTTCTGGAGCGTGGCGTAGAGTTTTAGAGCTTGTGACCCGTCCACGAGTTTCTTTGTGAGTAGCGCCGTAGAGAGGCGTTCCGAGTTGGGTTAGCGGGGCTAAGTGAGCCCTAAGATTTTAAGACCGTTGAGAGTTCGTGCGAGTCGGAGGGTGTGACTCACCGACTAGCTATCGCATGATTTCTTGAAGCTCGATGTTAGTTCGATTTTGGTTGAGATAGTTTGTGGCGGACTCGGTGTCTTTTGGGCTTGGAGCCTTTGGGAAACCAAGAGGGTTGATTTCAAAGAAGGATTTGTGTTGTCTTAACCGGAGCTTGGTTGGTTAAGAATCGGTGGAGTTTTCCTAGAGTTATTTTTCGTCTTAGGACTTTCGAGGACGAAAGTCTTAAAAGGAGGGAGTATTATAACGGCCCGATTTTCTATTTCGGTTACCCGTGTGATTTGGGTCATTATTCGGATGTTCGGATGGGCCGTTAGAGCTATTTTAACCCTTAGGGGCATTTTGGTCTTTTGCCCCGATCGTGGTTTTGTGGATTTTCGAGATTCGAGTCATTCCTGCCTTTGTCGAAGCTTATTGGTTGTTGGTTGCAAGACCCGAGAGGTTTGGGCAAGTTGTTTGGAAGTTTGGAGGTGTTTTAGAAAATGGCAAAATTAATTGTAATTTTGGTGCTTCCATTGGGTTTTGAGCCCTTGCCTAAATGGTCTTAGGGAGTTTGTAGGAAAAGAGAGTCTTATTTTAAAATAAGTTTGTTTGGGCCGGGTTTTGAAAGAGGAAGCTTTGGGAAGGGATTTTAGACCCATTTAAATTAGGAAAAGGGAAGAAAATCAAGAAAGTCCTTTTCCCCTGTTTTGCAATCTCTCTCTCTCTCTCTCTCTCTCTCTCTCTCTCTCTCTCTCTCTCTCTCTCTCTCTCTCTCTCCTAGCCGACCTCACCAAGAAACCCTAGCCGCCCATCCCCACACCGGTCGCGCCACTGCCACGCCCGGCCACCCGCCCGATCGCACCAGCCACCTTGACCCGCCACGCCGCACGAGACCGCAGCACGACCCATGCCCAGCGCGCCCGACGCGCCTGCATCGCCCATGCGCGCGCGCGCCGGGCCGCCTTGCCTCGCCAGCCCAGACGCGTCGCGCCGTTCCGCACCAGCCGCCCGAGCGCGCCACGCGCGCTCGCTTCTGCCGCCACAGCGCGTCGCCGCCAGCGCCCGCTTCGCTGCCGCCGCCAGACGTCGCCGCCAGCGCGTCTTTGTCCTCGCGAACCCGACGTCCCGCCTTGCCGCGCGACCAAGCGCAGCGCCAGCGCCAGCCTCGCCAGCGCGCCAGCGCCCCTGCCACCAGCGGCGCCAGTCCTGCCGCTAGCTGCCGAGGCGTGTGCATTCTCGGTTAGTAAATTCCCGAGCCTCTACCCTTTGGACTTCACGATTTTAGATCTTTGTTTATTAATTAGGATATTTTATTACTTGCTTAGGTGGCTCGGGTTCGATTAAAAGCTCGAGGGTCGTTATTTGATTCGGGATAATTAACCTCCACTTATTTCCGTGTAAGGATTCTTACCCGGGTTTGTGGACCACTGCGAATAGTTGATAGCACGCTGATTCTTTGTAATTATATGAGTTTCTAGTGATAGGTTACATGTTTTCTTTTGATTCATGTTCGTGACATGTTTACATCCCGTTAGTCCCATGTTAGGCTTTCCTATCTTGATAGAACCATGCTGCCATTTGTATCTTTGCTAGATCCAAGTTACGGTTAGATGTGTGATGTATAGTATAGAGGATCGAAGAGGCAACTAGTTTGGGGTCCCGCTCGGCAAGACCCGATGGACATCCGGAGGTGTAAGGCCCTATGGGCATCCTAGGTGTGTAAGGCCCACTTTGGGCATCACCGATTCGGAGGTGTAAGGCCCTATGGGCATCCTAGGTGTGTAAGGCCCACTGGGCATCACTGATTCTGGAGGTGTAAGGCCCTCTGGGCATCCTAGGTGTGTAAGGCCCACTGGGCATCACTGATTCTGGAGGTGTAAGGCCCTATGGGCATCCTAGGTGTGTAAGGCCCACTGGGCATCACTGATACTGAAGGTGTAAGGCCCGATGGGCATCCTAAGTGTGTAAGGCCCCACTGGGCATCACTGTATCCTAAGTGTGTAAGGCCCCACTGGGCATCACTGTGTCCTAGGTTGTGTAAGGCCCGAAGGGCATCCAAATGTAGGACCTAGGAGAGGCTATAGACGGAAGCCTTTGAGTAGGCTCGCTTTTGAAGTAGCTCATAGCCTACACCAACCGTGCCCGCTCTAAGTCTTTGTATGGTTGCATGTCCGTGTGCTAAATCAGATGATTTCGTATTGTACCCCGATTGGGGATTCTTACTGAGTAACTTGTTGCTCACCCTTATTTTCTGTGGCTTTCCACCAGGTAACTTGGGACAGAGGCTGGATGGCTAGGAGGAGGCGGCTCGATGATCATGGATAGCTGACTCTGAGTTGCACGTTCTTTTAATGTTTTCTTTGATGATTTAGCATGTAGTGGGACTTGGGTCCCTAGGAAAGCACTCAAAAATCTATTTTATGTTTCTCGTACCGTTTATCTCGTACCGTTTATTTTATGTTTCTCGTACCGTTTACCGTTTATCAGTCATCTACCTGTTTATTTTAAATAGAATTATATTTTCTTTGTTTTGAATGTGCTTACTTCAAAGATTTAAATTTCAAACTCTGAATGACGTTTTACATTCCTAATCATGCATGCTAGGTAAGGACTTTAGGATAGAGACCGTTTCTTTGGGTCGGGTCCTTACACTTATACACAAGGATTCCCATCGGGGTCTTACACCTGCAATCAATGATGCCCATCGGGGTCTTACACATCTAGGATGCACATCGGGGTCTTACACCTCCAAGTCAATGATGCCCATCAGGGTCTTACACATCTAGGATGCCCATCGGGGTCTTACACCTCCAAATCAATGATGCCCATCGGGGTCTTACACATCTAGGATGCCCATCAGGGTCTTACACCTCTAAATCAATGATGCCCATCGGGGTCTTACACATCTAGGATGCCCATCGGGGTCTTACACCTCCAAATCAATGATGCCCATCGAGGTCTTACACATCTAGGATGCCCATCGGGGTCTTACACCTCCAAATCAATTATGCCCATCGGGGTCTTACACATACGGATGTCCATCGGGGTCTTACCCGAGCGGGACCTAAACTAGTTACCCCTACAATCTTCTACACTATACATCACCTGCCTATCCCTAGCATGGAACTACAGGATAAAATAGGACAAGGTTATGCCAAGATAAGGAAAGTCCCTAGCATGATACTACGTTCTCAAGCATGAATCAAAAGCATGCTGGAAGAACAAACCTAGCATGGCACTAACATGAACAACAAGCAAACATGCTAGCAAGATTTCAAACACAAGTTGTCCTATAGCTATCATGCTCATAACAATAACCAAGCATGCAAGGCACAATCCTGAAAGCATCGCAGGGTCCACACAACCACGGCAAGAAATCCTTATGTAACGGCCCAGGTTTTCATCCCGGTCTTCCAGGTATGCCCTAGGGGTATTTTGGTAATTTGGTCTGGCCGTCAGGGCCGTTTATGTCTTTTTCCAGTTGCTAAAATTATTGGATGGGTTATTGTAGGTTCTTGAGGCGTGCCTCGACCGGTTCCTTAGCCTCCGGTGTGGTGGTTCAGGCTGACATAGTTCACATGTCCAGCTCTCACACCCCTATGTCAGTGACACCGATCCAGAGATTTAGTTAGGCATGGTGACTGAACATGGGCAGCTTGCCACTAGACCCGGCACCCCCCATGGTCTGTAGTAGCATGCGGTGCGCGCTTACGCTCATTACAGCGCCGACCGGAGAGGTCCTCGGGATCTTGAGCCATTGCACCTTTCGTATCGACAATAGACAGGCTGAGGCCGGGACTTGTTTCTCGTATAGGGCATATTGTGTGGTGGATATTTTTCTTTCCGGAGTAAGACCCTGAGTTGGCATCCGAGGTTTATATGTGGATTTAAGCTATGTGCTCTATTCTGTGTTTATATTCATAGCTTGCGTGTCTTCCAGCTAGATGACCATGTATATCGTATTGTACCCCGGTTGGGGATTCTTACTGAGTAATTCGTTACTCACCCTTATTTTTGTTGTTTTCCACAGGTAACCAAGGTGCGAGACAGGATGGCTGAAGGAGGAGCTGTGATCATGGGAACCAGCTGTCAAACTCTGATTTTATGTTATGACTCTTTATGTTTTTGTTTCCTCTGAATGCATGTAACCGGGCACGGAGCCCTATAATGTTTTCTAAATGTTTTTACGGATTCCAGCATTGTTGCAACTGTTGAAAGTTTTGAATGCTTTAATAAATCTCTGATCAGAGTAAACTTTTGGAAACGTATTTATCTTGAAACAGGTGCTTGGAGACAGGGACAGGTTTCAGGAAATTGTTTTAACTTTGAATTGAATGTTTGAATGTTTTGGTTTTAATTGGAATCTGAAAGTCATTCCTGCTTATTGTCTTTAACTTTGAATGCATGCATTGTGATAACTCCCATTTAGAGCCCCTTTTGGGTCGGGTCTTTACTGATTGGTATCGAGCTCGAGTCATGGATTCGTAGGATCGACCTTTTGTTGTAGGTCGTTTTCCCATGATCACGGCACTCAAGCGATCATCAGTGCACGCTAAGTTTCTTGTTTTAGAAAAGGGTTAAGAATTTACAATACCTTTCATCTAGTGTATGCCTTGCTTAGTGTTGAAGAGCGGGGACGAGCAGGTTCTGACTCGTTGTTGGTTTGGGCGTAGATCGCCAGCATGCCAATCACCCGCAATGGAAGAGGAGGTATCAGGATCGGGTCTGATACTGCAGGGACATCATCCCAAGCTGAGACTGATGGCATTCCTTAAGATCCAACAAAAGTACACTGGCGTGTACAACTCCAACTAGATTCCTTAAGATCCAACAAGAACTCTCACACAAGGAAACCTTTGCCTCCCAAAAGAGCCACAACTAGCAAGGGAGCAACAAGAGTTCAAACCCACTCGGGGTCAACTCACCACGAAGCGCCACATTGGCCAACACACTCTACAAGAGCATAACCACACCAAGCTAACAAACCTCATACCAATGTGTCCATCAAATGTGCTCCGCACAATCCATCCAACTCATGTCTCCCACGCTGGACCAACCACGCATCATCGATGCCAACTCTGCTCGTACCAAGGAAAACTCAAGGGTAGCTGAATCACTCTCCCAATAAATTGGCTCACAAGGCCACAACGCAAACGCGAGAACTCGGACGCGCTAGCCCTTAACAACCTACAACATCCTTTGTACCCAACTCTTGGTGACCCTGAAAAAGCTCCTACTTTTCCCTCGAACGACCTCACACTTGTAGTTCTCTGACTACCACCGAGCAAGATCTCTTATGCACCCCAAACAGGTGCAATCTCAGGAAACGGGTACAAGCCTAGTAGGGATGCTATACTCCGGGCGGCCATGGAACCACCTGCACAAAAAGTGCCAATTGGCCTGAATCTAGGCTTCCTCTCAAAGCTTGGTGCCAACAGGCACTACATCCTTTACAACACAAACATCCCTTTACGGGCTTTAAGCCGCTCTGAGGGTAGGGAAGGTCACACTCCAGGTGACAGGGCAATGGCACTCAACACAAAAGTCTCAACACTCGAGTAGTCTACTCTCTGGCAACTCGTCTAGCAGACATGCCACGGCCTACTTCTGCATCCCACTAGATGCTCAACAACTACTCAGGCCAACACTCAGGTGGCAGCCACTAGTTCCACCTTTGGAACATGCTAACAAAAAGGGTGCTCCACTTCTACTAGCCAACTGAAAACCAAGGACGGATTAAGTCCTGACAAGCAAACTTCACACTTCACCCTGGCTACGAGGGTACTAATAGAGCTGGCTGCAAAACGACAGCAGGCTTGCAAGTGGTCAAGATGTCTCTACATCTTCCTCAAAAGCTACTAACACGGCACTTGCCAATCGACCGAGTGACTCGTGGAGACTCTTCTAGTCCACCTCTCTCAAGGGAATTCCACCACCAAACTGCTGATCAAACAACACCAGAACGGCACGCCTTGGCCTCTGAACATCAGGTCATCCCCACACTCAAATGATAAACTCGATCCTGGCCAACCACCTCGCTTCTACTTGCCAAACTCGTCGGCTCCATCACACCAACTAACTCATCAACATAAACCTGCTGATCAAGCCCTCCCGGGAACCTCCAGGACTACTGGAGCTACTAGGGGTGTAAGGACCTGACCCAAGAATCGGTCTCTAACCTAGAGCCTTACTTAGCATGCATGATTAAGAATGAAGGAAAAAAAAAACATCGTTCGGAGTACCAAATTTAAATCTTTTCAATCATCACATTTAAAACAAACCATAAATCCATTAAAATAAAAATCAACGAATAAGTGACTGATCAGTACTTTCTTAAGAAAACAAAGGAAACGGTTCGAGAACATAAAATAGTTTTTGAGTGCTTTCCTAGGGACTCAAGTCCCACTACATGCTAAATCATAAACACAATAAAAGAACGTGCAACTCAGAGTCAGCTATCCATGATCATCCAGCAGCCTCCTCCTAGACATCCAAATTCGGTCCCAAGTTACACGTGGAAAACCACATAAAATAAGGGTGAGCAACGAGTTACTCAGTAAGAATCCCCAACCGGGGTACAATACGAAAACCTCTCATTTAGCACACGAACATGCAACCATACAATGATTTAGAGCAAACAGTTGGGTTAGACCATACGCCCCTCCTAGAGCTTGCCTATTCGAAGGCTTACAGCTATAAACTACCCTAGGTTATACACCTGGATGCCCTTCGGGCCTTACACAACCTAGGACTCAGTGCTGCCCATCGGGAACTTACACACCTAGGATGCCCATCGGGTCTTACACCTCCAACTCGGTGATGCCCATCGGGTCTTATACACCTAGGATGCCCATCGGGGTCTTACACCTCCGACTCGGTGGATGCCCATCGGGTCTTATACACCTAGGATGCCCATCGGGTCTTACACCTCCAACTCGGTGATGCCCATCGGTCTTATACACCTAGGATGCCCATAGGGTCTTACACCTCCAACTCGGTGATGCCCATCGGGTCTTATACACCTAGGATGCCCATCGGGTCTTACACCTCCAACTCGGTGATGCCCATCGAGTCTTATACACCTAGGATGCCCATCGAGGTCTTACACCTCCAACCCGGTGATGCCTCAGAAAGACCCGACCCAAAAGGGGCTCTAAATGGGCCTTTACCCCAATGCATGTAGTGAAAATAAAAGACATTATGAAAAATACATTTGGATTCCAAGTAAAAACAGAAACATTCAACAACCAAAACATACATTTCTAAAAGCACACTCACGATCGAGATTTATTTAAACCATTAAAACAATCCACAAGTACCAATATGCTGGAATCCATAAAACGTAAGAAAACATCCTGGGGCTCTGTGCGTCCTACATGCATTCGGGGAAATAATAAAAGGTGAAGAGTCATGATAATTAAAATAAATAATCGGAGATGACAAAGAGTTCCATGATCATAGCTCCTCCTTGACCATCCATCCTGTCTCGCCTTGATTACACCTGTGGAAAACCACGTAATAAGGGTGAGTAACGAATTACCAGTAAGAATCCCCAACCGGGTACAATACGATATACATGATCATCTAGAAGAATGTATGCAAGCTATGAGAACAAACACAGAGCGGAGCACATAGCTAAGTCCACACTTGGACCTCGGATGCCATCTCGTGGTCTTAGTCCTAAAAATACCACAACACACTAAACGCACTATACGGGAACAAGTCCCGGCCTCGGCTTATCTCCGACACGAAAGGTGCAATCGCTCAAGATCCCGAGGAGCTCTCGATCCGGCGCCAGTAATGAGCGTAAGGATGCACCGCGTGCTTCTACGAGACTATGGGTCTGCCGGTCTAGTGGCAAGTTGCCCATATCCGGATACCACGCCTAACTAAATCTCTCGGATCGGTGTCACCGACATAGGGTGTGAGAGACTGGACACGTGAACTATGTCACCTGTACCACCGCACTTTGAGGCTAAGGAACGGGTCATGGTAGGCTTACACCAGGAAGCCGCCCTTACCTTATCGGTGGCAATCAAGGGCTCTTTGCCGAACACGCCGAGGACGTGCCGGCCGCCGGGGGACTAGGCATTGCCAAGTCATCATCCCGACCATTGGGGCATCGCTTAGACTACCACCTCACCCAAGATTGCGGGGCCTACCGGTTGGGATAGCTAATCCCTCACGGGGTCCAAGGATCTGAGAATCTGTCTCAATCGTCCTTGCCATAGATGCAAGATACTTTATGCATCGGGCCCGATGATGCTATCTACCCGAATTCTAAACCTTAACAATAATAACGATTCAATCAATGCAGGTCCAATACGTGCTCATCGGATACAAAGAACCTAGCATGATACTACGAAGCAAGAACAGATATCGAACATGCTAGAATAGAACAACCTAGCATGGGCTAACATGAGAAACAATACAAGAGTTCATGCCAACAGAATTGAATGAGAGCACCTAGGCTAAACATGCTAGTAAACATACACGAGCATACAAAACAACAATCACAAATATACCGCGCAGGTCCACACAACCCCTGTAAGAAATCCTTACCTTGGTCGGAAGACTTTTACACACAAATCCTAAGTCATGGAACAATCCCGAGCTAGCGGCGGGAACCTAGCAAACCAACAATAATCGACATCTAAAATATCTAAACAACAATAGGACAACAAGCTCGGCTCGGGAACTCACGCGCGCGACGACACGAGCTTGGGGCCTCAGCGGCAAGCCCAGCTCGGCAAGGCTGGCGCTGTTTGCTACCGGGCACGGCAGGACACGCTACTGGCCGCGCTACCAAGCACGCACGACACGACACGCGCCGGCTGCTATGCTACCGCACGGCAAGGACACGCTACCGCTGCGCGCGCCGCACGGCAAGCGTGGACACGGCGCGCGGCGAGCGCGTCTGGCGGCGCGCGCGCGCCCGGCGTCTGGCGGCAGGCGCGCGCGAACGCTCTGGCCGCGCGTGGCGAGCAGCTTCGGCAAGCGGACACGGCGAGGGCGCGGCGAGCGATCGGGCGATCTCTCGGCGGCGAACGGCGAGGCTCGCTGCGAAACAGTCTGGGCGTCTGCGCGGGGCCCGCTCGACCGATCCGGGCGTCACACGAGTGCTTTGGCCGCCGATCTGGGCGTCGCGATGGTGCTCGGCCGATCTGGGCGTCGCGGCAGGCTGGTTCGTTCGATCGATCTGGGCGTCGCGGCAGCGAGGCGGTCTGCTGATGGAGCCGGGCCGATGCGACGAGCTCGGTCTTTGGACTCCTACCGGTGTTGCACAACACACACACACACAACTCCTTTTTCTTACATTCGGCCAAAGAAAAACCCAAATGAGAAGATGAAGAAGATGAAGACTTACCCGAATGATGATGATCGAACCCAAGGAGATGCAAGGATGAAGAACTCGGCAAGGCTATGGAGATGGAGAGCTTGGGCGGCCAAGAGATGTTTTGGAGAAGGAGATGAAATAACCTATTTCTATTTCATTTAACCAAATGCACCAAAACTCCAAAAATCCAAGGTTAACTAAGATGTGATGCAGAAAGAGTAACAAGAGCACCTAATGGCTCATTTGGCACACCTCTCTACAAGCTTCCCGGAGACCGGGTTCAAACCCATTGCGGACAAATTACTTTATTTTTACTTTTGCAACAAACCTTGCTCAAACCAAACCACAAACCCCTCCAAAAACCTACAAAAACCATCCAATAATTTTAGTAGCTGGAAAAGACACAAACGACCATGACGGCCCGACCAAATTACCAAATTACCCTAGGGGCATACCTGGAAGACCGGGAAGAAAAACACAGGTCGTTACAATATTCCCTCCTTTTATGACTTTCGTCCTCGAAAGTCCTTAAGACAAAATATTCGAGGTAATGCAACCTCATCTCGCCTTCCCGCTCCCAAGTGGCTTCCTCGAACCCCGATTCTTCCACTCAACCTTTACTAAACGAATCTCGCGATTACGCAACGTCTTGGTCTCAAAGGCAAGGATCCTCACCGCTTCTCCTCGAAGTTCAAATCCTCATTCAAATGCAAAGGCTCAAAGTCCACAATGTGCGACGGGTCCGGCACATCTTGCCTCAACATCGATACATGGAAAACACTATGCACTCTGCGATAGTGACGGAGGTAGGGCTAACTTGGTAAGCAACTCTGCCAATCCTCTCTAGGATCTCAAATGGACCAACAAAACGGGGACTCAACTTCCCACGCTTACCAAACCTCGGAACACCTCGCATCGGAGCAACCTTAAGGAACACATGCGACCAACCTCAAACTCCAAATCTCGACGCCGAACATCGGCGTAACTCTTCTGCCTGCTCTGAGCATTTTGTCAACATACGAGCTCTAATCTTCTGCCTTGCACCATTGGTCAAGCTGCAGAACTTTCGGGACCCAACACTGTCTATCACCAACCTCTTCCCGAACACGGGGGACCGACAACGCTTACCATACAATGCCTCGAATGGAGCCATCCGAATCGCCGATCGTAATCGTTGTTATAGGCAAACTCCATCAAGTCTGAATCTCGTCCCAATCGCTCGGGAAATCCAACACACAAGCCCTCAACATATCCTCGAGAATCGATTCACTCTCTCGGTCGACCATCCGTCTCGAGGGTGAAAAGTCAGGCTGAAATCGCACTCTGTGCCCAAACCCTTCTGGAGCGCTCTCGAGAACGAGAAGTGAACCGCGAGTCACGATCGGACACAATCCTCACCGGCACACCATGATAACGGATGATCTGCTCCAAAAACAATTTCGCGCCTTTGTCGTTCCACGGTATAAGTGTCCCTCACCGGAATGAAGTGTGCGCTCTTGGTCAAACGGTCGACTATCACCCAAATCGGAGAGAACTTCCTGAGTCCTTGGCAAACCGATATAAAGTCCATAGAGATCTCTTCCCATTTCCAGCGGGTACACTCGATGGTCGCAACAAACCTGGCTGGCCTCTGCTGGGGTGCCTTCACTTGCGACAAGTGAGACACCTACCGACAAACTCTGCCACATCTCTCTTCATCCCCATCCACCGAAAAGTCCGCTAAGGTCTGATACATCTTGGTACCCCAGGTGCCAAGCAAAAGAAACAGTGGGCCTCAGAGCAAACTCGGCTCGCAAACCCGCACAATGTCCGGAACACACAGTAGGCCTCTATAAGTCAACCCAGCATGCAGGGAATACACAAAGTCAAAGTCACCGTCAAGACTAACTCACAACCAATCTCTTAAGTGCGGGGTCACCCAACTGGGTTGTCTATAATCCACATGCGAATCAACGGTGAGCAGTCCAAGCTGACCCTGGCGGTAACCTCTCCCAACAACATCGCAACCTCGGCCCGCTCGAACTCTCTCGCAAGCGGGCTGAAACTCAACAACGCCGCAGAGTGCGGCGTCTTTTCTCGCTTAAAGCATCGGCCACTACGTTGGCTTTACCCGGATGGTACAAAATCTCGCAGATCATAATCCTTTACCAACTCTAACCATCTCCTCTCGCCTCATATTCAACTCCTTACGAGTAAACAGATACTTGAGGCTCGGTGATCGGTAAACATCCGAATCCGCTCACCATACGGGTAATGCCTCCAAATCTTGATGCAAACACCACTGCTTTGCCAACTCCATATCATGAGTCGGGTAGTTCTGCTCATACGGCTTGGTGACGGGAAGCATAGGCAATGACCTTCCCGTCTTTGCATCAACACACAACCTAATCCAAACTTGGAAGCATCATCAGAGAGACCACGAAACCACTGTCCCCTCCGGGATCGCCAACATCTTGCCAAGTCAAACTACGCTTGAGCACAGCAAAGCTCTCATCACACTCTTTGTCCCAAACAAACTCGACACCCTTCCTCGTCGGGCGAGTGAGGGGCGAGGCTAAAGCGAAAAAGTCCTTGACGAACCGACGGTAGTAACTCGCCAAACCAGAAAAAGCTGCGAATCTCGGCATCGGAAGTCGGCTTGGCCCATGAACTCACGGCCTCAATCTTCGCGGGTCCACGGCTATACCATCTCTCGAAACCACGTGGCCTAGGAAGGCCACTGCTCCAACCGGAAGTCACATTTGGAAAACTTCGCATAAAGCCGGTTTTCCCTCAAAGCCGCCAATACTCGCCTCGGATGCTCTGCATGGTCTTCTTTAGACCTCGAATAAATCGAGGATATCGTCAATGAACACGATGACGGCCGTCCAAAAATGATTTGAACACCCTATCCATCATGTCCATGAACGCTACCGGGGCATTGGTCAATCCAAACGACATGACCACAAACTCGTAGTGACCATATCTAGACACGAAAGTCGTCTTAGGAATGTCGGCATCCCGATCCGCAAATCGATGGTAACCGGATCTCGGATCTATCTTGGAGAACACGAAGCTCCTGAAGCCGATCGAACAAATCATCGATACGGGCAACGGATACTTATTCTTCATCACACCTTATTAAGCTCGCGGTAATCAATACATAAGCGCATAGAACCATCCTTCTTTTTCACAAATGAGGATGATGGTGCTCCCCACGAGGACACACTTGGACTGGATGAACCCTCGGTCTAACATCTCCTGCAATCGAATCTTGATTCCTTTAACTCACGTGGCGCCATGCGATACGGAGCCTTCGAGATAGGAGGGTCCTGCTCGAGCTCAATAATGAAGTCAACCTCTCTCTGGGGCAACCCCAGTAACTCCTCGAAACACGTCCCGCAGACTCACGCACGACCGGTGCTGATCAGCGACATACGAGGGGCGGCTCTTCCCGCATGGCAACTTGGCTAGATAGCCCCAAGCTCCATGAGCTAGCAAACGACGAGCTTTCACGGTGACACCATCGGCGGGCAAACTCCACCTGGACTCCACGAAACTTAAAGCTAGGCCGACTGGCGCTTTGAACACTACTTCTTTCCGGTGGCGGTCAATCAACGCGTGGTTAGCGACTAACCACTCCATACCAAGAATCACATCAAAACCGCTCATAGGCGTAACTATGAGCGTGGCCTAAGCAACTCTCCTGATATCTCGATCCGGCCATCCTTAATCTTATCTCTAGCCAACATACTAACTCCCGAAGGAGTTGCAACAGATAACTCAAAACCTAGAGGCTCTAGTCTTAACTTAGCATGCTCGAGAAACAACACGAGATACAAATGAATGCGTGGAACCGAGAATCAAACAAGACAAATGCGCAGTGATCTAAAACAAGAAGCGTACACGCCACAGCGGCATCCGTGCGCTCGGCCTCTGACGGTCGTAGCAAACACTCGACCTGCCGCTCTGCTGCCTGGCCGAGCCGCCATAGCCGGGTGATCACAAAAAGCGGGCCATGTGCCCCTCTCTACCACAACGGTAGCACAATCTAGGTCCAGGTGACAAGCTCGCGTGGACTTTCCCACAAGTAGCACAAGCGGGAAATCGCTCAGGTCCTCCTGGCGTGAGGCTGAAACGGACCGGAGCTCTCCGTGATCTCTGCTGCAAATCGCCCTTGGCGGCGCCGCCGCCTCGAAAAGTCAAACTTCCTCTTACGCCCCACAGTTGCTGGGGACGGGACGGCCGAAGCAGAGCGGCAACAACCCGCTCAATGAGATACTTCCCATTATAGATCGTGGCTAATCGGGCGACCCTAGCATAAGTGTCGTGGGCACGAGCCACGACATCTGGGAAACACCTGCCTCAATCCGGATATGAACTTCCGAATCTTCACTGCGGGTGGCAATCAACCGAGGAGCAAAATATCCATACTCGAGAACTTGCGCTCATATTCCTCAATGGAATCGTAACCACGCTTGTGTTCGGAAGAGCTCCACCATCTTCTCCTGAGCCTCATCACCGATGAACTTTACCTTGAACTCACCTTGAAGAACTCCCAAGTAGCGGGTGGAGACCCAGTGGTCTCTCGCTCAAGGTGGACTCCCACCACCATCTCATTTGTGCCTCCTAGCACATGAGCCGCACATCTCGGCCTCTGAATATCGGGGCACACCATGATCGGGAAGGTGTACTCCAAATGGGCGATCCACACAGGCCGCCGCCAACGCATCACCGGTGGCATCAAACTTCTCGAGCTTCCACTTCACAAAATCCTTGACCACCTACCCAATTCCTCGGCACCCTCTCGCCATATCTCGCCTCTGGGGCTACTTGCTCTTGTGGAGCCGGAGGAGCTACGAGCTCTTTGAACCAATCGAGTCACCGCTCGATCTGGGCTCGGGACTCTTCCCGCCGCGCGCCAATAAGGCTCAGGTCTCGCCTCTGGTCACTCAACATGCGACCATAAAAGCCCTCATAGACTCGGCAAACTCTGCTCCGGAGAGCGATCTCACGCAGCCTTCGATCGCCTCAACGCCCGCTCTAGGCGTAACAGGGAGGAGCTGCTTTGGTGGAATGCCATCGATGTCGGCTTGGGACGATGTCCCTGCGATGATCGAGATCCGATCCCGATACCTCGACTCGCTCTCGAACCTCCTCTCCCAAGACGGGTGATGCATCTTTGGCGATCTACATCCAAACCAACAACGAATCAAAACTCGTCACACCATTCCACAACACCAAACAAGGCATACACTAGATGATAGGTATTGTAAATTCTTAACCCTTTTCCTTTCTAAAACAATAAATCTAGGCGTACTGATGATCTGCGCAGATCTTGATGATCATGGAAAACGACCTACAACAAAAGGTCGAGTCTACGAATCTATGACTCGAGCTCGATACCAATCAGAAAGACCCAGACCCAAAAGGGGCTCTAAATGGGCCTTTACCCCAATGCATGTAGTGAAAATAAAAGACATTATGAAAAATACATTTCGATTCCAAGTAAAAATGAAAACATTCAACAACCAAAACATACATTTCTAAAAGCACACTCGATCGTAGAGATTTATTTAAACCATTAAAACAATCCACAAGTACCAATATCTTTGGAATCCATAAAACGTAAGAAAACATCCCGGGGCTCGTGCCTGTCTACATGCATTCGGGGAAATAATAAAAAGGTGAAGAGTCATGATAATTAAAATAAATAATCGTAGATGACAAGCAGTTTCCATGATCATAGCTCCTCCTTCAACCATCCCGTCTCCCGCCTTGATTACACGTGGAAAACCACGGAATAAGGGTGAGTAACGAATTACCCAGTAAGAATCCCCAACCGGGTACAATACGATATACATGATCATCTAGAAGAATGTATGCAAGCTATGAGAACAAACACAGAGCGGAGCACATAGCTAAGTCCACACTTGGACCTCGGATGCCATCTCGTGGTCTTAGTCCGGAAAATACCACAACACACTAAACGCACTATACGGGAACAAGTCCCGGCCTCGGCTTTCTCTCACGATCACGAAAGGTGCACTCGCTCAAGATCCCGAGGAGCTCTCGATCGTATTTGTAATGAGCGTAAGGATGCACCGCGTGCTTCTACGACTACTATGGGGTGCCGGGTCTAGTGGCAAGCCGCCCATATCCGGATACCACGCCTAACTAAATCTCGGATCGGTGTCACCGACATAGGGGTGTGAGACACGGACACGTGAACTATGTCGGCTGTACCACCGCACTTTTTGAGGCTAAGGAACGGGTCATGGTAGGCTTACACCGAAGCCGCCCTTACCTTATCGGTGGCAATCAAGGGCTCTTGCCGAACACGCCGAGGACGTGCTGCCGCTGCCGGGACTAGGCATTGCCAAGTCATCATCCCGACCATTGGGGCATCGCTTAGACTACCACCCTCACCCAAGATTGCGGGGCCTACCGGGTTGGGATAGCTAATCCCTCACGGGGTCCAAGGACGGAGAACTGCCTCAATCGTCCTTGCCATAGATGCAAGATACTTTATGCATCGGGCGGATGATGCTATCTACCCGAATTCTAAACCTTAACAATAATAACGATTCAATCAATGCGGTCCAATACGTGCTCATCGGATACAAAGAACCTAGCATGATACTCACGAAGCAAGAACAGATATCGAACATGCTAGAATAGAACAACCTAGCATGGGCTAACATGAGAAACAATACAAGAGTTCATGCCACCAGAATTGTTAAGCGAGCACCTAGGCTAAACATGCTAGTAAACATACACAGCATACAAAACAACAATCACAAATATACGCGTGAGGTCCACACAACCCCGGTAAGAAATCCTTACCTTGGTCGGAAGACTTTTACACACAAATCCTAAGGCTGCGGAACAATCCCGAGCTAGCGAGGGAACCTAGCAAACCAACAATAATCGGCATCTAAAATATCTAAACAACAATAGGACAACAAGCTCGGCTCAAAGGGAACTCACGCGGCGCGACGACGAGAGCTTGGGGTCGCTGGCAAGTCGCTCGGCAAGGTGGGGCGCTGGCCGCGCTACCGCACGCAGAGGACACGCTACCGCCGCTGCTGCACGCAACCGGACGGACACGCTACTGCTGCTGCTACCGCACGCAAGGACACGCTACCGCCGCGCTACCGGCACACGGCAGCAGGAGGACGCGCGCGCGGCGCAGCGTCAGCGCGCGGCGCGCGGCGCCGGCGTCGGGCGAAGCGCGCGCGGCGAACGCTCGAGCGAAGGCGCGCGGCGAGCAGCTCGGCAAGCGGACACGGCGAGCGCGTGCGAGCGACGGGCGATTCGCCGCTGGCTGGCGAACGGCGAGGCTGCTGCGAAATGTGCCGGCGTCTGGCGGGGCGCTCGACCCGTCTGGGCGTCGCGACAGCCGCTCGGCCGATCTGGGCGTCGCGGCAGTGGCTCGGCCGATCTGGGCGTCGCGGCGAGGCTGGTTCGATCGATCTGGGCGTCGCGGCAGCGAGGGGGCGGTCTGTTGACGGAGCCGGGCGATCGGACGAGCTTCGGTCTTTGACTCCTCTACGGTTGCGCACAACACACACACACACACACTCCTTTTTCTTACATTCGCCAAAGAAAACACCCAAATGAGAAGATGAAGAAGATGAAGACTTACCCGGAATGATGATGATCGAACCCAAGGAGATGCAAGGATGAAGAACTCGGCAAGGCTATGGAGATGGAGAGCTTGGGCGGCCAAGAGATGTTTTGGAGAAGGAGATGAAATAACCTATTTCTATTTCATTTAACCAAATGCACCAAAACTCCAAAATCCAAGGTTAACTAAGATGTGATGCAGAAAGAGTAACAAGAGCACCTAATGGCTCATTTGGCACACCTCTCTACAAGCTTCCCAGGAGACCCGGTTCAAACCCCTATTGCGAAAGACAAATTACTTTATTTTTACTTTTGCAACAAACCTTGCTCAAACCAAACCACAAACCCCTCCAAAAACCTACAAAAACCATCCAATAATTTTAGTAGCTGGAAAAGACACAAACGACCATGACGGCCCGACCAAATTACCAAATTACCCCTAGGGCATACCTGGAAGACCGGGAAGAAAAACCTGGGTCGTTACATGCCCATCGGGGTCTTATACACCTAGGATGCCCATCGAGGTCTTACACCTCCAACTCAGTGATGCCCATCGGGGTCTTATACACCTAGGATGCCCATCGGGGTCTTACACCTCCGGGACATAAACTAGTTACCCCTAACATCTTCTGCACTATATAACACCTGTCCAACCTTAACATGGATCTAACAGCATACAACCGAAAACATGGTTTTGTCGGGTTGGAAGGACCTAGCATGGAATTAATTGAGTAACACATAAAACATGGATAAGTCAGGATAGGAGAACCTTAGCATGGAACTAACGGAACGCAAACATCACACGAATACGGGATCGAAGCAAGCATGAATCCTATCCACTAGAAACTCATACAGTCACAGTAATCAACATGCTATCAAAGTATTCGCAGGGTCCACACAACCCCGGGTAAGAATCCTTACCTGGAAACAAGTGGAAAAATAGCTATCACGAGTCAAGAAGCAACTCTTGAGCTTCCAAGCGGACCCAAACAACCAACGGCGAAGTCACGAGGTCTCGGCAGCCAGGGGGCAGGATGGGCGCTGGGCACTTGGCGCTGAGGCTGGCGGCCTTTCTCGCGCGCGCAAGCGAGCGGAGGCGGCGCTGAGCGAAGCACGGGGACGACGCGTCTGGGCTGTGGGGCAGCGCCCGACGCGTCTTGGCTGTAGAACGGCGCGCGGCGCGAGCGGCAGAGCTAGACGGCAGCGAGCGGCGTCTTGCGAAGCAGGGCGTGCGGCGGCTGGGCGATGCAGAGACTGAGCGACTAGGTGCGGGCGGTGCAGCGCTGGGTTGGGCGACTTGGTGCGGGCGGTGCAGCGCTGGGATGGGCGACGATGGGCGGCCTGGGCTGACTGGGTTGGGCGGTGAGGCACTGTAAGGACCCGACCCAAAAGAAACGGTCTCTAACCTAGATCCTTACTTAGCATGCATGTCTAGGAATGTAAAACGTCATTCAGAGTTTGAAATTTAAATCCTTGAGGTAAGTACATTCAAAACAGAGAAAAATATAATTCCATTTAAAATAAACAGGTAGATGACTGATCAGTACTTTCTTAAAAACAAATCAAGGGAAACGGTACGAGAAACATAAAATAGGTTTTTGAGTACTTTTCCTAGGGACTCAAGTCCCACTACATGCTAAATCATAAGAAAACAATAAAAGAATATGCATCCTAGAGTCAGCTATCCATGATCATCCAGCAGCCTCCTCCTAGCCATCCCGCCGATGTCCCAAGTTACAGGTGGAAAACCACGAGAAAATAAGGGTGAGCAACGAGTTACTCAAGTAAGAATCCCCAACCGGGTACAATACGAAAACATATCATTTAGCACACGGACATGCAACCATGCAATGACTCGAGCAAACAGATGGGTCAACAGAACGTCACTCTTGGGCTTGCCTATTCGAGGCTTACACAACCTAGAACTCGATGTTGTTGCCCTTCTGGGGACTTATACACCTAGGATGCCCATCGGGTCTTACACCTCCAACTCGGTGATGCCCATCGGGGACTTATACACCTAGGATGCCCATCGGGTCTTACACCTCCAACTCGGTGATGCCCATCGAGGACTTATACACCTAGGATGCCCATCGGGTCTTACACCTCCAACTCGGTGATGCCCATCGAGGACTTATACACCTAGGATGCCCATCGGGTCTTACACCTCCAACTCGGTGATGCCCATCGGGACTTATACACCTAGGATGCCCATCGGGTCTTACACCTCCAACTCGGTGATGCCCATCGAGACTTATACACCTAGGATGCCCATCGGGTCTTACACCTTCGGATGTCCATCGGGGCCTTCCCCGGCGGGGCGCGCTAGTTACCTCTACAATCTCTTACACTATACATCATCCGCCAATTCCTAGCATGGCACTAACAGATAATAACAAGGTCACGGTTATGCCGAGACAATTTAACTCCTAGCATGATAACTTAACAGGATATATCGGGAATCTCAAGCACAAAATCACCGGAACAAGAAAGAGCAAGCAACCTATCCACTAGAAATTCCATACAAACACAACACATGGCATGCTATCAAAGTATTCGCGAGGTCCACACAACCCCTGTAAGAAATCCTTACATGAAGTGAATAGAACCAACGATCAACGGATGACTCTCGAGCTTCTAAGCGAACCCGACAACCTAAGCAAGTAATAAAAATCAACCTAGTTAACCAACAAAGACTAAAAAGCACAAAAAGTCCAAAGGGTCAGCCTCGGAATTTACCAACCGAGAAGGCACCGTGCTCGGCAAAGCGGCGTGCGGCGAGGGGCGTGCGGCGGCGGCAGTGCGCTCTTGTGGTGATCGTCGGCAAGGAATTTCTGCTGGCTCTTTGGCGGTGTGCAAAGCAGGGCGCTGGGCGCGGTGCGCTGCTGCAAGGGCGCGGCGCGTGGTCATAACGCCCGATTTTCTATTTCGGCTTCCCGTGTTTTTCGTTCATTATTCGGATGTTCGGATGGGTCGTTAGTGCTATTTTAACCCTTAGGGGCATTTTGGTCTTTTGCCCCGGTCGTGGTTTTGTGTGGGTTTTGGAGGATTCGGGTGTCACTCCGCCTTTGTCGAGGCTTGATTGTTGTTGGTTGCAGGACTCAAGAAGTTCGAGCTGGTTGTTTGGAAGTTTGAAGGTGATTTGGTAATTAGCAAAATTATTGTTAATTTAAGTGCTTCCATTGGGATTTGAGCCCTTGCCCTAGATGGTAATTTGGAAGCTTGGTTTAAATGGGTTTATATAAGGAGAAAAGGTTGCTTCAACCGGGACTCGAAGGAGGAAGCCCGGGGAAGGGATTTAGGTCACCAAGACCTATTTAAATTAGGAAAAGGAAAGAAAATCAAGAAAATCCCATTCCCTTGTTTTACCACTTTTCTCTCTCTCTCTTTCTCTCTCTCTCCTGGCCGACCTCACCAAGAAACCCAATCGAGCCTCACCGAGCCGTCCCGGCCAGCCAAACAACCAGTAGCGAGCGAATTTCAGCGGCCAGCCCGAATCGCACCAGCGGCCCCATCGTCGCAAGCGCCGAGCCCCAGCCAAATGATAGAATGCATCGCGGCCAGCCATTTCAGCGCCCAGAGCGCCAGCGCGCGCCCGCCCGCATTTGCCCGTCCGCCCAGCGCCGTCAAGCTGCACTGACGCTCATCGCCCAACCGATTCGCGCCCCAGCGCGCCACGCCAGCGCTCGTCCCCCTACCGCACCGCGCGCCCAGCCAGCCCGCCCGCTCAGCCAGCCCTCAGCCCAGCGCCAAGAGCGCCCGCACAACACTGCTGCGCCCCAGTACCGTCGTCCCGCCCACCCACTTGCCGCCGAGTGCCTGTTTTTCCGAGATAGATGGGACCGAGATCTAGTGCCTTCTCGGTTGGTAAATTCCCGAGCCTCCACTCTTTTGGACCCTAAGTTGTTTGGTCATTGTTATTTAATTAGGATATTTTTATTAAATGCTTAGGTTGCTCGGGTTCACTTAGAAGCTCGGGAGTCGTTTGGTTGGCTTATGGTAGTTATTTTCTGCTTGTTTCCAGGTAAGGATTTCTTACCGTGGTTGTGTGGACCCTGCGATGCTATCATGATTGTGCCTTGTATGCTTGGTTGTTGTTATGAGTATGTTAGCTATTGAACACGACTTGTGTTTGAAATCTTGCTAGCATGTTTGCTTGTTGTTCATGTTAGTTCCATGCTAGGTTTGTTCTTCCAAAGATGCCATGTCTTGTGATTGTATGAAAATTTCCAGTGGATAGGTTACATGTTTTCTCTTGCTTCCATATCGTGTTGCTCTTGTGTCCCCTGATATATTATGTTAGTTCCATGCAAGGGGTTTAATTATCTTGGCATACCTTGTTCTATTTTATCCTGTTAGTTCCATGCCAGGCATAGGCAGGTGATGTATAGTGTAGAAGACTGTAGGGGTAACTAGTTTAGGTCCCGCTCGGGTAGGACCCCGATGGACATCCTAGGTGTGTAAGTCCCCGATGGGCATCACTGAGTTGGAGGTGTAAGACCCTGATGGGCATCCTAGGTGTGTAAGTCCCCGATGGGCATCACTGAGTTGGAGGTGTAAGACCCTGATGGGCATCCTAGGTGTGTAAGTCCCCGATGGGCATCACTGAGTTGGAGGTGTAAGACCCTGATGGGCATCCTAGGCGTGTAAGTCCCCGATGGGCATCACTGAGTTGGAGGTGTAAGTCCCCGATCGACAAAGACCGAGTCCTAGGTTGTGTAAGGCCCGAAGGGCATCCAAGTGTAGAACCTAGGATAGGGAGTAGATGAAAGCCCTTGAATAGGCTCGCTCTAGAAGTAGCTCATAGCCTAACTCAACCGTTTTGCTCTAAGTCATTGTTTTATTTGCATGTATACTAAGGTGCTAGATGACCGATGTATCGTATTGTACCCCGGTTGGGGATTCTTACTGAGTATGTTTATACTCACCCTTATTTCGTGTGTTTTTCCACCGTGGTAACTTGGGACATCGGCGGGATGGCTAGGAGGAGGCGGCCGGATGATCATGGATAGTCGACTGGGGATGCATGTTCTTTTATTGTTCTCTTTATGAGTTAGCATGTAGTGGGACTTGAGTCCCTAGGAAAAACACTCAAACTATTTTATGGTTCTCGTCATCGCATTCTTGTTTTGTTTTTAAGAAAAGCACTGATCAGTCAATTACTCTTGATTTTTACATTGGCTTCTGTGGTTTGTTTAAAGTTCTGTTGATTGCAAAAGTTTTAAATGAGTAGAATGGATGGTGTTTTACATTCCTAGGCATGCATGCTAAGTAAGGATCTAGGTTAGAGACCGCTTCTTTTGGGTCGGGTCCTTACGCTTGGTATCGAGCTCGAGTTATAGGTTCTACAGAGTGACTGCGCAGCTTGTAGGTTGTTTTCCATGATCATCGACTCTCCGCTTGACCATCGGTATGTCCGTAAGTTTAAAGTTAAGGGTTAAGAATTACAATCATCGCATCTAGTATACATGTGTTACCCTTGTTGGGCGTGAGAGCCCGGCGTGGGCTAGTTTTTATGTTTTCAGAGACCGCCATTGTTGATTACACATTGAGGAGCGAGGGGACGTTTGGTATCTCCAACGAGGAGTTGGACCGTTCATGTTGATGATGAGACCTCGTCCAGTCGTTTAGACCCGTAGGCCACCTTTGGCCCCGGCGGATGAGTTGCCAAGAGTAAGGGGTAGAGTCTAGCACGCCTCGAGTGAGACTCCTTGAGCAGAGTGTGCTCCACCATGCGAGAATTGATGGCGTGTCTTTTAGCTAACAGAGAGCGGAGACCCAGCGCAATTTGTAGCGCGTAATGGGGAGCCTTGGCGCGAGATAGCCCGGTGGCGAGGTTATTTAGGAGACGCCCCTCCTTGTAGCTCCAGCTTGCCCCGAGGCTCCGGGAGGATCGATCAACAAAGTTACGCTGATAAGTTAGTTGGCGTTGATCGAGCCACCCGAGTTTGGCTAGTGGAACCTCAGTAGAGCTGGATGTTTTGAGACCCATCTGCTTTGGCGGCGAGGTAGTTGTCCAGATCGAGTTTATCATCCGGTGTTGGGATGACTCGGTGTTCGTGAGGCCGATGACCTTGATGTTCGAGAGGTCGAGGCGTGCTGCTCGTGTGTTGTTTGATGCAAAGGTGTGGTGGTGGAAGTCCCCTATGAGAGGCGGACCAGCAGAGTCTCCACCACCACCCGGTCGATTGGCAAGTTTGCCAAGTTAGTAGCTTTTGAGGAAGATGTAGAGACATCTTGTCCTCCTGCAAGCTGCAGATCGTTTTGTAGCCACTTCTTTTAGTACCCTCGTAGCGGGGGTAGTGTGGAGTTTGCTTGTCAAGACTTAATCCGTCCGTGGTTTTCACCTGGCTATTAGAGAGAAGCACCTTCATTAGCATGTTCCAAGAGTGGAGCAGTGTTTTTGCCACCCGAGGGTTGGCTTTGAGTATTTGTTGAGCATCGAGTGGGATGCGAGGAGTGGGCCGTGGCTTGTGCATTAGACGTGATGTCGAGAGAATAATCTACTCGAGTGTTGAGACCCTTGTGTTGAGTGCCATTGCCTCACACAGAGTGTGACCTTCCCTTCCTCGGAGGACTTAAAGCCCGTAAAGAGATGTTTGTGTTGTTAAGGATGTAGTGCTGCTGGCACCAAGCTTTGAGAGGAGGCCTAGAGTCGGGCCGGTTGGCACTTTTGTGCAGATGGTTCCAAGACCCGCCCGAAGTTTGGCATCCCCACTAGTCTTGTACCCACTTCCTGAGATTGCACCTGTTGGGGTTGCATAAGAGATCTAGCTCGGTGGTAGTAAGAGAACTACAAGAGTGAGGTTGTTCGAGGATAAGTAGGAGCCTTCAGGTCACCGAGAGCTAGGTACAAAGGATGTGTTGGTTGTTAAGGGCTAGCGCGTCCGAGTTCTCGCGCTTTGTGTTGTGGGGGCTTGTGAGCCGGTTGGATGGTAGTGTGACTCAACTACCCTCAGGAGTTACCCTAATATGAGTAGGGTTGGCATCGATGATGCGTGGTTGATCCATGTTAGAGCCATGAGTTGGAAGGTTGATCGGAGCACGTTTAGTGGACCATTGGTATGAGGTAAGTTAGCTTGGTGTGGCTATGCTCTTGTAAGAGTGAGTGGACTAATGTGGCTTTCCGTGGTGAGTTGACCACGAGTGGGTTGAACTCTTGTTGCTCCTTTGCTAGTTGTGGCTCTATTGGGAGGCAAAAGTTGCCTTGTGTGAGAGTACTTATTGGTTTGGATCTTAAGGAATCAAGTTGGAGATGTACACGTCGGTGTACTTTTGTGTAGCTCGTTCGTTAGTGGTGTATGTTTTGGGAACCACGAAAGGTTCGTGTTGAGGAACCGAGCTCGGTCGGACCCAAGCGGTGTCCCTCGGTTGAGTTCTTTGGATGCTTGTAGTCGTTTGGCAAGCTAGAGTTGTTCTTAGTAGCCTCTGCGTTGGTTTTCGAAATTCTTAGCAAGGTGGTGCTTGGCGTTGACCAAGGTTTGGTTCCCATGTGGTTTCTAGAGCTAGCTTCGTTCGAGCAAGCTGGAGTTGCCCTGAGGACTTGTTCCTAGTCAGGGAGTTTTGGGAGTTGACCCCTCCCTCTGTAACGGCCCAGGTTTTCGTCCCAGTCTTCCAGGTATGCCCTAGGGGTATTTTAGTAATTTGGTCGGGCCGTCAGGGCCGTTTATATCTTTTTCGATTTATAAAATTATTGGATGGATTTATGAAGGTTTTGAGGCTTTGTGGTTTGGTTTGAGCATGGGTAGATGCAAAAGTAAAAATAAAGGAATTTGTCTTTGCACTAGGGGTTTGAACCCGGTCTCTCCGGGAAGCTTGTAGAGATATGTGCCAATTGAGCCATTAGGTGCTCTTGTTGCTCTTTTCGCATCACATCTTAGTTAACCTTGGATCTTTGGTGTTTGGTGCATTTGGTTAAATGAAATAGAAATTAGGTTTGTTGTGTTTTCTTCTCCAAAAGAGTTGTGGCCGCCCAAGCTTTCTCCCAAGCTCTCCTTGCCGATTCTTCATCCTTGCAGCTCCCTTGGATCGTTCATCATCATTCCGGGTAAGTCTTCATCCTCTTCATCTTCTCGATTGGGTGTGTGTTTGTGTGTGTGTGTGTTTGTAGCAGTCGCCCAAAGATGCCCAGATCTGCGCCAGAAGCAAGCCGCCGCCCAGATCGCCTAGCGACAAGCCCAGTCTGCCCGAGATCGCGCGGGCAGCGAGCACCGAGCCGCCCGCACCGCCCGGCCGCCGCGGCGTCGCGCGCTGCTGCTTGCTGCAGCCACGCGCCGCGCCGCGCGCGCGCGCGCGCGCGCGCCGCTCCTCGCTGCCGTCGCGCTGCCGCGTCGCCGCCGCGTCTCGCGCCAGCGCTTGCTCGTCGTCGCGCTTGCCGCGCGCGTGCGCTGCGCCCGGCCAGCACATGTCGCATAGCGCCTTGCGCCGCGCTCCTACCGCCCGTCAGCGCCCGGTGTGCGGTCCTGCCGCCCATCGCCCCCCCCCTGCGCCCCGTCGGCGCCAGCCGCCCGCCGCCGTCTCGCCTGCCCGTCCGCGTGTCGATCGTCTGCGTGTGAGTGCCCTGCCGAGCTCGCTTGTTTTATTATATTTTTTAGGGCTATGATTGTGATTTCTATTGTGTTTGTTAGGTTCTCGTTAGCTAGCTCGGGATCGATCGCGGCGTAGGATTTTGTGTGTAGTTGCCCCGCCAAGGTAAGGATTTCTTACCGGAGTTGTGTGGACCTGCGATGTTCTATGTGATTGTTGTTTGTATGTTTGTTTGTGATTATCGGCATGTATAGTTTAGGTGCTCTGTTGCAATTCTGACTAGCATGACTTCGTATGTTGTTCTCTCATGTTAGCCCATGCTAGGTTGTTCCGTTCTAGCATGCTCATATCTGTTCTTGCTTCGTAGTACCATGCTAGGTTTGTTGTATCTGTTGAGCACGTTTTGGATTGTATTGGATTGTATGTTATTGATATGATAGGTTAAAGTGTAGGTAGGTAGCATCATCCGGGCACGATGCATAAAGTATCTTGCATCCATGGCGGGGGCGTCGAGACGTTCTCCGTCCCTGGACCCCGTTAGGGTTTAGCTAACCCGACCGGTAGGCCACGCAATCTTGGGTGAGGGTGGCGGTCGTTAAATGCTCCAACGGTCGGGATGATGACTTGGCATTGCCTCGTCCCCGACGATCGGCACGTCCTCGGCGTGTTCGGCCGTAGCCCTTGATTGCCACTGTTAGGGCAAGGACCGCTTCTGGTGTAAGCCTACCACGACCGGTTCCTTAGCCTCAAAAAGTGCGGTGGTTCAGTGACATAGTTCACGTGTCCGAGTCTCACACCCTATGTCGGTGACACCGATCCGGAGATTTAGTTAGGCGTGGTGGTGGACATGGGCGACTTGCCACTAGACCCAGCACCCCCATAGTTCTGCGATAGCACGCGGTGCATGCTTACGCTCATTCTGGCGCCGGCCGGAGAGCTCCTCGGGATCTTGAGCTAGTGCACCTTTCGTATCGGCGATGAAGACAGTGAGGCCGAGACTTGGTTCTCGTATAGGGCGTATTGTGTGGTGTGGATTATTCCGGACTAAGACCACGAGTTGGCATCCGAGGTCCAAGTGTGGACTTAAGCTATGTGCTCTATTATGTGTTTATGTTCATAGCTTGCATACACTCATCTAGATGACCATGTGCATCGTATTGTACCCCCGGTCGGGGATTCTTCTTGAGTAATTCGTTACTCACCCTTACTTATCTTTCGTGTAACCATGGCGCGAGGCGGGATGGTGAAGGAGGAGCTATGATCATGGGAACGCGTCTTTGTCGTCTCGACTTTTTATTTCTATGACTCTTGTCTTTCATTTTCCCTGAATGCATGTGGCGGAGCACAGAGCCCTAGATGTTTTCTGAATGATTTTGTGGATTCCCTTTTTATTGAATTTGAGGATGTTTCAAATGTTTTAATAAATCTCTGATCGAGTGTACGTTTTGGAAATGTATTTGCCTTGAAACAGTTTCACAAAACTATATTGATTTGATTGAACCTTGATTGTTTTGTTTTAATTGGGAATCGAAAACTTATTTGCATATTGTCCTTTCCTTTGAATGCATGCATTGGGGTAAAGGCCTATTCGAGAGCCCTTTTGGGTCGGGTCTTTCTGATTGGTATCGAGCTCGAGTCATAGACTTTGTAGACTGATCTTCTTTTGTTGTAGGTCGTCTTTCCCATGATCACGGCCTCAAGACGGTCATCAGTGCACGCCTAAGTTCTTGTTTTTTTTTTTGAAAAGGGTTAAGAATTTACAATACCTTTCATCTAGTGTATGCCTTGTGTAGTGTTGTGGAGCGGAGACGAGCGGGTGTTCTCGACTGTTGTTGGTTTGGGCTTAGTGAGCCATCATGCCAACTTTCATGAGTCAGCGATTTGTTTAGCGGCTTGTTGAGGTATCCAGATAGATTCGGATGCCCCGGGACATCGTTCGAGAGGGAGGCGAGCTTAGACTCCGTTGGCCATTTGTGGCCCGATTCTTTTCCCCTAGTGAGAGGGTGGTGGTGCTTCGTGCGGATCGCCAATATGTTGATCGCACCCGCAGGAGCAGGGCGCTTGGCATGTCCGACCGAGGAGTTGGACGGATCGTGTTGATGTTGAGGCCGCGTCCGAGGTTGTTAGGCCCGCATGCGGTTTGGCCCCGGCAGCTTGAGTTGCCTAGAGGAGGGGGTAGAGGCTAGCGGCGCCTCGAGTGAGACTCCTTGAGCGAGTGTGCTCCAACCATGAGAGATTTGATGGCGAGTCTTTAGCTATTAGAGAGCGGAGACCCAGCGCGCGATTGTAGCGCCAGTGAGAGGAGTCCTGGCACGCAGTTAGCCCAAATGATGAGTTTGTTTCAGCATTTTCCCCGGTAGCTCTTGTAGCCCCCTGAGGTTCTCGGGAGGGCATGATCAAGCAGAGTTTATTCGGATGAGTTTGTTGGCGTTGTTGGAGATGCCCGTGTTGGCAAATGGATGCCTGTAGAGCTCGATGTTTTAGTAAGTCCCACTTTGCTAGCGATGAAAGTAGTTGGCCGGTTTGAGTTTAGCATCCGTGTGTGGGATGCCCCGCTGCTCAAAGGCCGAGGTGTGCCGTTCTGTCTTTGTTTGGTTCATCGGATGGTGGTGGAAATCCCTTGTGAGAGGTGGTCTAGCGAGTCTCCACCATCGCCCGATTGTTTGGCAAGTTGCCGTGTTAGTGGCTTGAGGCGGATGAAGGGTCATCTTTGCCCCCTTGCGAGCTGTTGTTGTTTAACGACCCGACTTCCTCGGATGTGGATTTGGTAGTAGTAGCACTTGAGGTGCATTGGTTGGTGTGCCACTTTGGCACTAAGTCCAGTTCGAGCTTGAGTTTGGCTTGGGCATAGCGGATGGTTCTATGCCGTTCGAGTTCAGCGTACTCCTTTAGCCTTGGATCTGTTTATGGCGCTTGCACCCGTTTAGGTCGTGCGGAGCAGGGCTAGTTCGGTGGTAGTCGATGGACTACAAGCGAAAGGATGCTCGAGAGGAGCCGAGCCTCTTCGATGTTTACGGAGGTTGAGTAAGTCAAAGCGGTTGCCGGGTTGGTAAATGTTGGTGCGCGTGAGTCTCGCGCTAGTGTTAAGGCCAAGAGATTTTCCTTGTGGTTGGTAGTGCGGTCAACTACCTTCGAGTGCCTAAATCGAGGAGAGTTGAGCATTGTAGATGCGAGTTTGGTCCAAATGAGGGACCATGAGTTGGATGCTTTTGAGGCGAGATGAGTGATGCCTGCGAGAGGTTTTGGATGCCTTGGGGGTCGACACCCTTGGTAGAGGCTTGGTATAAAGTAAGTTTGGTTTGGCATGATTATGCTTTGGTAGAGCAAGGTTGCCTCGGCTTTCGAGTATCGTGTGGAGATGGGACTTTTGGTGTTCCTTGGATTGTTTGTATCATTGCCGGGAGTTATCGTTGCTTTGTGGAAAAGCGCTTGTTAGTCTTGGATCTCTAAAGGAAGGTTGGGAGTTGTGCACACAAGTGTGTTTTGTGTGGTTCGTTCCGTGGCGAGAGTTTCGAGATCCATGTAGGGTTTGCTTTGGAGATCTCGTGCTCGGTTCCTTGAGAAGTTGGACTCAGGTGGTTGTTGTAAGGCTTGGGTTGAGGTGGTAAGGATACGATTGCTCGTGGTATCAAGTTGTTGCTTAGGCAAGATTTGTTAAGTTGGGCCTAAGCTTGGTTGGCGGATCTTCTTGTTGATCGTTGGTTGGAGTTCGATTGGAAACCGAACAAGAGCGATGGTAGCTAAGCCGCGTGGTTTCTGATCGGCATGGCTAAGAGAGTTGTTCGGATCCTTCCTTGGGTAGAAGTTATGTTGTGGCTGATGCTTTGAGTAGGAGGATGACGCATTCTGTAGCGTTGGGTCCTCTAGGTTCCCAAGGAGTTGGAGTTGGCCAGCATGGTTGGGATGCTTTGAAATTGGAGTTGTTTGTTCGAGCGGTTATCTGTTAGATCGTATCTTGGCGGTGTGTGTGTCGAGGGTTGCCGAAGAACCCTAGGTTGTGGAGAGCCTCTCTCGAGCTCGGTCGAGCCCAGCTAGTGAGTTTCAGATTGGCTAGCCGGAGGCGTGTAGTTTGTAGCCTCGGTGGAGTTAGCAGCGATCTTGGTAGACTAGCAAGCTAGTGTTTATTTGGAGTAAAGTCCGGAGTGGTTTCGGTGTGGTGGCAAGTTGATGCTTGGTGTTGACCAAGTGTGGATTGAAGTTGCTAGAGTTTAGTTTTGCTCGTGGGGGGCGAGTGGTTTGTGCCATGTTGGTTGTTTTTCCTGTTTCCAGGATGTTGAGTTGCCCCGTTTGGCATTTGGAGGTTCAGTCTGAGATGGACCCTTGTTGTGCCCCGTGAGATTAGATGTTGTTGCTCGGTGGAGCAAGGCGGTGAGCGTATGTGGAGTTCTCTGTCCGTTGGTTGTCTGCTTGTAGGAGCCGTTTCCTTCGGGAGTTGTCAGGTTACTCCCTTGGTCTTGGAGTTAATGGTGGAAGCGCTAGCTTGAAGGAAAAGTTTGTTGGCTGCTTGGAAGTAGTCGTTTGTCCAGTTAAGCGGATTCTTGGAGGGTGTTCTAGAGGCTGCAGTAAAGGTTGTCCTGCCTCTTATGAGTGTTTGGCCTAGTTGGTTAAGATTTTGTGTGTTGGCATGGAAGATGTTGCACCTTTGTAGTGGAAGATCTCCTTTGTATCAGTTGTGGGTTGAGGTTGCACCATTGTGGTTGGATTAGGTCTGGACTTATCGAGGATCCTTGTGGCTAGTGTAGCTTGCACTCTGCCAGCCATTGTTGGTATTCTTGTTCTTGGTAGTTGGTGTTGACCAGGTAGTGGAGTTCCGTTATGAAGTTTCGGTGGGAAGGTGCATTAAGCCTAAGCTTGAGGGTTAAGCCTGTATGTGTTATCGTTTGGACTTGTGAGATGTGTTTCATATTTGAGGCGAGCTTTGTTCCGTTGTTTGCACGGAGGTAAGTTTAGTGGATGGAGCCCTCTGGGGCCTGGTTGTTTGCAAGTTGTCTTGCCCAGCTAGTGATTTGAGTCGAGCTAGAGATGAGTGGATTGGCATAGCTATGCGATTTGTAGTTGTTTGAGCTTCCTAGTTCGTAGCACTCAAGTTGTTGGATTGTAAGTTTCGTGTGTGGGAGCCGTCACCTAGTTGAGGTTGTTGTGTGAGTTCGGATTTTGGAGTATTGACTTGATGGCTAGAGCTCGCACCTCGGTTGGTGTCACGGATGCCATTTCTATGGAGTAGAGGCATGTCGATTTCGAGTTGGAGAGGTTGCCATTAGGGTGTGGCAACAAAGGTTTGTTCTAGGCAAAGCGGTCGCGTGGGCGGCACTGTGGTTCGGAGAGTGTTCTTAGAGGCTTATGAGTGAGTGCGATTTACGTAGTGTTTTCACCCTTTTTGTCCGATGGTCTTTTGGGAGGAGTAGGCGAGATCCTTCGGAGCTTGTTGCGAGTTGGTGTTTCCGTGATTAGGCGGCGGGGAGACCAGTGTGGTTTTAGGAGGTTGCCTTGGGTTGCGCTTCTCGTGATCGATTCTTGTGGTTCCATTGAGGCATTGTATGGTAAGTGTTGCGTGTCTCTAGTCTTGTGAGAAAAAGGTTGGTGGCCGTCGGTGTTGTTTTGGGTCCCGTGTTGCTGCAGCTTGACCGACGAGGTGTTGTGCGGAGGTTGAGCTCGTTTGTGGTTAGCTCGGAGCGAGCATGAAAGTTTCACCGATGTTCGCGTCGAGTTTTAGAGTTTGAGGTTGGACAAGTCGTGCTTTTAAGGTTGTGCCGTTGTGAGTTGTGTTGAGGTTTGGTAAGCGGGAGAAGTGGAGTCTCCCGTTGTTGGACCATTTGAGATTCTCGAGAGGATTGACAGAGTTGCATATTGGTTAGCTTTTACTGTCATTGTCGGTAGTGTGCAGGTGTTCTCATGTATCGGTTGAGGCGGTATGTGTCGACCCATTGCTCATTGTGGACTTTGAGCCTTTGCGGTGATTGAGGATTTGAGCTTGAGAGGAAGCTGTGTGAGTATTCTCGTCCTTGAGACGAAGACGTTGCATAATCGTGAGATCCGTTTGGTAAAAGTTCGGTGGAGGAGTTAGAGTTCAGAGGAGGCCGCTTGTGAGCGGGAAAACGGGATGAGATTGCGATATCTGTCTTTGTTTGATCTTAAGGACTTTCGAGGACGAAAGTCATAAAAAGGAGGGAATATTGTAACGGCCCGTGTTTTCGTCCCGATCTTCCAGTATGCCCTAGGGTATTTTAGTAATTTGGTCGGGCCGTCGGGGCCGTTTATATCTTTTTCGAGTTGCTAAAATTATTGGATGGATTTATGAAGGTTTTTGAGGCTTTGTGGTTTGGTTTGAGCATGGGTAGATGCAAAAGTAAAAATAAAGGAATTTGTCTTTGCAGTGGGGGTTTGAACCCGGGTCTCTGGAAGCTTGTAGAGATGTGTGCCAATTGAGCCATTAGGTGCTCTTGTTGCTCTTTCTGCATCACATCTTAGTTAACCTTGGATCTTTGGTGTTTGGTGCATTTGGTTAAATGAAATAGAAATTAGGTTTGTTGTGTTTTCTTCTCCAAAAGAGTTGTGGCCGCCCAAGCTTTCTCCCAAGCTCTCCTTGCGATTCTTCATCCTTGCAGACTCCCTTGGATCGTTCATCATCATTCCGGGTAAGTCTTCATCCTCTTCATCTTCTCGATTGGGTGTTCTTGTTGGCGAAGGTAAGGAGAAGAGCTTGTGTGTGTGTGTTTTTGTAGCAGTCGCCCAAAGATGCCCAGATCTGCCAGCAAGCAAGCGAGCCCGCGGCCGCCTAGCGCCAAGCCCGCGAAGCCCAGTCGCCCAGCGCGCAGAGCACGAGCCGCCCGGACCGCCCGGCCGTCGCGGCGCCGTCGCGCGCGCTGGCTGACCACCGAGCGCCCACGTCGCGCGCGCTTCGCGCGCCGCTCCTCCGCTGCGCCGTCGCGCGCAGCGTCGCGTCGCCTCGCGTCGCGCGCCAGCCGCTCGTCTCGTCCGCTTGCCCGCGCGCGTGCGCTGCGCCCGGCCCGGCCGTCCGTCAGCGCGCTGCATGCTGATCCAGCCGCCCGTCGGCGCCCGATGTCGGTCCTCGCCGCCATCGCCCCCCTCCTGCGCCGTCGGCGCCAGCAGCGGCCCCGCCGTCTTTGCTGCCCGCCGTCCGCGTGTCGATCGTGCCGTGTGAGTGCCCCGAGCCGAGCACGCTTGTTTTATTATATTTTTTAGGGCTATGATTGTGATTTCTATTGTGTTTGTTAGGTTCTCGTTAGCTAGCTCGGGATCGATCGCAGTAGTAGGATTTTGTGTGTAGTTGCCCCGGCCAAGGTAAGGATTTCTTACCGGAGTTGTGTGGACCTGCGATGTTCTATGTGATTGTTGTTTGTATGTTTGTTTGTGATTATCAAGCATGTATAGTTTAGGTGCTCTGCTTAAAATTCCTGACTAGCATGACTTCGTATGTTGTTCTCTCATGTTATCCCATGCTAGGTTGTTCCGTTCTAGCATGCTCATATCTCGTTCTTGCTTCGTAGTACCATGCTAGGTTCGTTGTATCTGTTGAGCACGTTTTGGATTGTATTGGATTGTATGTTATTGATATGATAGGTTAAAGTGTAGGTAGGTAGCATCATCCGGGCTCGATGCATAAAGTATCTTGCATCCATGGCGGGGGCGTCGAGACGTTTCTCAGTCCCTGGACCCCGTTAGGGTTTAGCTAACCCGACCGGTAGGCCTCGCAATCTTGGGTGAGGTGGCGATCGTTAAATGCCCCAAGCCCCATCGGGATGATGACTTGGCATTGCCTCGCGTCGACGATCGGCACGCGTCTCGGCGTGTTCGGCCGTAGCCCTTGATTGCCACTGTTAGGGCAAGGACCGCTTCTGGTGTAAGCCTACCACGGCCGGTTCCTTAGCCTCGGTGCGGTGGTTCAGTGACATAGTTCACGTGTCCAGTCTCTCACACCCTATGTCGCTGACACCGATCCGAGATTTTTAGTTAGGCGTGGTGGATCTGGACATGGGCGACTTGCCACTGGACCGGCACCCCCATAGTCTGCGCAGAGCACGCGGTGCATGCTTACGCTCATTACTGGCCCGGACCGGAGAGCTCCTCGGGATCTTGAGCTAGTGCACCTTTCGTGTCGGCGATGAGAGCAGTGAGGCCGAGACTTGGTTCTCGTATAGGGCGTATTGTGTGGTGTGGATTATTCCTGACTAAGACCACGAGTTGGCATCCGAGGTCCAAGTGTGGACTTAAGCTATGTGCTCTATTATGTGTTTATGTTCATAGCTTGCATACACTCATCTAGATGACCATGTGCATCGTATTGTACCCCTGTCGGGGATTCTTCTTGAGTAATTCGTTACTCACCCTTACTTATCTTTCGGGTAACCATGGCGCGAGGCGGGATGGTGAAGGAGGAGCTATGATCATGGGAGCGTCTTTGTCGTCTCGACTTTTTATTTCTATGACTCTTGTCTTTCATTTTCCCCTGAATGCATGTAGCGGGACACGAGCCCTAGGATGTTTTCTCGAATGATTTTGTGGATTCCCGCTTTATTGAATTTGAGGATGTTTCAAATGTTTTAATAAATCTCTGATCGAGTGTACGTTTTGGAAATGTATTTGCCTTGAAACAGTTTGACAAACTATATTGATTTCTCGATTGAACCTTGATTGTTTTGTTTTAATTGGGAATCAAAACTTATTTGCATATTGTCCTT
Source organism: Sicyos edulis (assembly GCA_036507275.1). Lineage (NCBI taxonomy): Eukaryota > Viridiplantae > Streptophyta > Magnoliopsida > Cucurbitales > Cucurbitaceae > Sicyos > Sicyos edulis. The sequence goes on from CM071854.1 coordinate 19,076,774, forward strand.
TCCTTTGAATGCATGCATTGGGGTAAAGGCCTATTCGAGCCCTTTTGGGTCGGGTCTTTACACCCTCGGAGGTTGAGTAAATCTTTGCTAGTTCTAAGTTGGTGGTTCAAGCGATTGTGGAATCCCTCGATTGTTGCTTTCGAGGGAATTGGTTGTTGTTGCCTTCGATGAGTAGGACAACTAGCGTGTGTGAAGTTCAGCGTCGCCTCGGAAGTCCGCTTCTTTGGGAAATCGTCCTGTGAGGGAGGAGTCGCCTTAGCTCCCGAGTTGTGTAGTTGATTAGAGTGGCGTAGCGGTCACCCCAATGAGAGTGTCCTGCGTTGGCTTGTTAGCAAGCGGAAAGTTGTTTGTCCCGCAAGGGCGGAGGCCACCAGTTCAAGGGCTTGAGTTGTTGTTGGAAGGTTGTTGGGTCCTTGGAGTTTGTAGAACCCCTAGTTCCTTGGTCGTTGAGTTGCACCGTGGATGCCGGTTTGAGTATTAACTTTTGAGGTAGTCTTGCGGACCCGAGTTGTTCATGATCCGCAAGCTTGTGGTCGTCGCTATCCTTATTCCTCGCGATGTTTCGTGGGTGGAGTTTCGGATCGGAAGGAGAGTTAGGTCTAGCTATAAGGAGGAAGTCCTTAGAGCAAACGGATGGACTTAAGGGTTGAGTGGTAGCTTGGAGGGGGCTTAGCTCGTTGTAAGACTTGGTTTGAGTTTCAGTAGAGCCGACCCTTCTCGGGCTCTGTTCCTAGTTGGTGTGCGTTCGCGATTGGCGTTATAAATGAGCCACGATTGAGTGGGTTGGCACGGAGGTGCCGTGGAAATGGTTGGTAAAACCTTTGAGTTGTTATCCTCTAGGTGTTGTGTTGCAAGTAGCGCGTGTTGTTTTATTCCTTGCTTTGCTCGAGATTTTTTTAGAGAGGTATGTTGTTTGTTTCCTTATTTGGCGATATTCTCTTAGGCGGTGGCTGATCGGATTGCATTGGAAAGTTGTTGTCGGCCGATGAGGGCTCCAGTTTATTAGTTTGGTTGAGTGGAGCCTGCTCTGGACCTTGTCGTTCATGGGTGGCCGTGGCTGAAGTTTCAAATAGTGTGAGTGGCGTTAGTCATCCGGTGAACGGTATGTGCCCCGGCTTGGTGCGTCGGTGCTCTTCAAGATGGTTGTTTAAGTGTTGTGGTCGTGTTCTAGTGAGACAAGTTTGCCTTTGGGATCCGTGCGCCGATTGGTGATTCGATTGGATTTCGTTAAGGTATTGCGAGCAAGCCTTGTGGTTCGTTGATCTCATGTGAAGTAAGAGTAGGCCTTGTAGTTTCGAATCCCGGGAGGTTCGGTTGTTTGGTCGACATGGTGTAGAGTTGAGGTTTGTTTGGTAACAAAGTGAGCCCAGAGAAGTTTCACGGTCGCGGCGGGAGAGTTTTAGAGCTCGTGACCAATCCACAAGTTTCTTTGAGAGTAGCGTCGTGGAGAGGCATTACGAGTGGGGTCGTGAGGATAAGTGAGCCCTAAGATTTTAAGATCGTTTGAGAGCTAATGCGAGTTTGAGGATGTGGCTTACCGTTTAGCACTACCGCATCTATTTCCTCGGAGTTCAGGGTATGCCCAGTCTTGGTTGAGATAGCTTGTGGCAGAATGGATGGCTTTGCGGCTTTGAGCCTTTGGAAACCCAAGAGGGTTGGGATTTCGAAGAAGGACTAGTGTTGGCTTGACAAGGAGTTTTCTTAGTTAAGGATCGGTGGAGTTTTCCTAGAGTTGTTTTAAATCTTAGGACTTTCGAGGACGAAAGTCTTAAAAGGAGGGAGTATTGTAACGGCCCAGTTTTCTATTTCGGCTTCCCAGGTGTTTTCGGTTCATTATTCGGATGTTCGGATGGGTCGTTAGTGCTATTTTAACCCTTAGGGGCATTTTGGTCTTTTTCCCCGGTCGAGGTTTTGTGGGTTTTGGAGGATTCGGTCACTCCTGCCTTTGTCGAGGCTTGATTGTTGTTGGTTGCGGGACTCAAGAAGTTCGAGCTGGTTGTTTGGAAGTTTGAAGGTGATTTGGTAATTAGCAAAATTATTGTTAATTTAAGTGCTTCCATTGGGATTTGAGCCCTTGCCCTAGATGGTAATTTGGAAGCTTGGTTTAAATGGGTTTATATAAGGAGAAAAGGTTGCTTCAACCGGGACTCGAAGGAGGAAGCCCGGGGAAGGGATTTAGGTCACCAAGACCTATTTAAATTAGGAAAAGGAAAGAAAATCAAGAAAATCCCATTCCCTTGTTTTACCACTTTTCTCTCTCTCTCTCTCTCTCTCTCTGGCCGACCTCACCAAGAAACCCAATCGAGCCTCACCGAGCCGTCCCGCCAGCCAAGCAACCAGTAGAGCGACCCAATGAGCAAATTTCAGCCGAGATCGCACCAGCCATAATCGTCGTGCGGAGAGACGCCGACCAAAGAAGCAGATCTGTCGCGGCCAGCCAGCCAGCTCAGCTCCCAGACGCCAGCGAATAGCGCCGCGCCTGCGTTGCCCGTCCATGTCGCGCCGTGTCACAAGCACCTGCTCGCCATCGCCTAACCGATTCGCGCCCAGCCTTTCGTCCCTACCGCTACCGCTTCCAAGCCCGGCCAGCGCCCGCCTCTCAAGCAGCGCCAGCGCGCCGCCCACGCGCCAGCTGCTCTTTCGCCAGTACCACGTCCCGCTCGCGACTTTGCGCCGAGTGCTGCTTTTTCCGAGATAGATGGGACCGAGATCTAGTGCCTTCTCGGTTAGGTAAATTCCCGAGCCTCCACTCTTTTGGACCCTAAGTTGTTTGGTGTTGTTATTTAATTAGGATATTTTTATTAAATGCTTAGGTTGCTCGGGTTCACTTAGAAGCTCGGGAGTCGTTTGGTTGGCTTATGGTAGTTATTTTCATTGTTTCCAGGTAAGGATTTCTTACCGTGGTTGTGTGGACCTGCGATGCTATCATGATTGTGCCTTGTATGCTTGGTTGTTGTTATGAGTATGTTAGCTATTGAGCAGACTTGTGTTTGAAATCTTGCTAGCATCTTTGTTGTTTGTTCATGTTAGTTCCATGCTAGGTTTGTTCTTCCAGGCATCCATGTCTTGGTGATTGTAGGAAAATTTCCAGTGGATAGGTTACATGTTTTCTCTTGCTTCCATATCGTGTTGCTCTTGTGTCCCCTGATATATTATGTTAGTTCCATGCAAGGGGTTTAATTATCTTGGCATACCTTGTTCTATTTTATCCTGTTAGTTCCATGCCGTGGCATAGGCGGTGATGTATAGTGTAGAAGATCGTAGGGGTAACTAGTTTAGGTCCCGCTGGGTAGGACCCCGATGGACATCTGGAGGTGTAAGACCCGATGGGCATCCTAGGTGTGTAAGTCCCCGATGGGCATCACTGAGTTGGAGGTGTAAGACCCCGATGGGCATCCTAGGTGTGTAAGTCCCCGATGGGCATCACTAAGTTGGAGGTGTAAGACCCTGATGGGCATCCTAGGTGTGTAAGTCCCCGATGGGCATCACTGAGTTGGAGGTGTAAGACCCTGATGGGCATCCTAGGCGTGTAAGTCCCCGATGGGCATCACTGAGTTGGAGGTGTAAGTCCCCAACTGGACAGCACCGAGTCCTAGGTTGTGTAAGGCCCGAAGGGCATCCAAGTGTAGAACCTAGGATAGGGAGTAGATGAAAGCCCTTGAATAGGCTCGCTCTAGAAGTAGCTCATAGCCTAACTCAACCGTTTTGCTCTAAGTCATTGTTTTATTTGCATGTATACTAAGGTGCTAGATGACTGATGTATCGTATTGTACCCTGGTTGGGGATTCTTCTTGAGTATGTTTATACTCACCCTTATTTCTGTGGTTTTCCACGGGTAACTTGGGACATCGGCGGGATGGCTAGGAGGAGGCGGGCTGGATGATCATGGATAGTCGACTGCAGGATGCATGTTCTTTTATTGTTCTCTTTATGATTTAGCATGTAGTGGGACTTGAGTCCCTAGGGAAAACACTCAAACTATTTTATGGTTCTCGTCTCAGTACTCTTGTTTTGTTTTTAAGAAAAGCGTTGATCGATCAATTACTCTTGATTTTTACATTGGCTTCGTGGGTTTGTTTAAAGTTACGCTGATTGCAAAAGTTTTAAATGAGTAGAATGGATGGTGTTTTACATTCCTAGGCATGCATGCTAAGTAAGGATCTAGGTTAGAGACCGCTTCTTTTGGGTCGGGTCCTTACGGTGGCCTCAGCGATCTGGCGGAGCGGGGCGGCGTGCGGCGGCGGACGTGTCGTCGCTGACGCGGTCGGCGTCTTTGGCGCGCGCCAGACGCAGACGGTCTTGGGTGCCGCGGCGGGCATCGCGTCTGGACGAGAAAGCCGGCGCGCTGGCGGCGCGCTTTCAGCTGGAGTAAGCGTCTGGGCGACGCCGAGGCACGCAGACGGACGGCACACGGTGGGTGTCTTTGAGACGCGATCTCGCGGTGCGGTCGGTCGGGCGACGCTGGGCGCGCATGGTGCGGCGGCAGTGGCGAGCGCGCTGGCGCGATGATGGGCGGCGATGGGCGCCGCGGTCGCGGCGGCGAGTGACGGCCCAGGCGCTGGCGGGCGACGGCGGCGGATCGGGCCGATCGCGGTGCGGCGATGGGTTGGGCAGTGCGGCGGCGAGCTGGACTGTGCGACGACAGAGGGTGGGCGGCGGCGAGGGTGTGGGGAGAGGGTTTTGCGAGAGGAGTGCTTTCTTTTTCTTTTTCTTTTCTTTCTTCCTCAAATAAATAAGCTTGGAAATCCAAAATTCCCTTCCCAAGGCTTCCCTCCTTCAAACCCAAGTTAGACGCATTTATTTTCCTTAATTAATTCCAAACTCCCATCCCTCTTTGAGGCCGAGGTTCGAGTCCTCCAAAACATCTTTTAAACCTTATTTTATACTTAACTAAAATCCGGCCATTACAATACTCCCTCCTTGGAGGACTTAGTCCTCGGAAGTTGCTGCACTAAAACAACCCCGGGTAATTTCTCCTCATCTCCCTTTCAACTCCCAAGTAGCTTCCTCGACTCTCTGATTTCGCCACTGCACTTTCACTAAATCAATAGCTCGGTTCCTCAAGACTTTCTTCTCAAATGCTAAGATCTTTATGGGCTTTTCCTCAAAGCTCAGGTCATTGTTTAGCTGCAAAGGCTCGAAATCTATGACATGCGAAGGGTCCGCCACATCTTGGCGAGCATCGAAACATGGAACACACTATGCTGCGCAGCCAAGGTGGCGGCAATGCTAACCGTAGCTACGGCCCCGATCCTCTCGAGGATCTCGAATGGTCCGACAAACACGAGGCTCGGCTTCCCCTTCCTACCAAACCTCAGAACTCCACTCATCGGAGACACCTTAAGGAACACGTGCTGGCCAATCTCAAACTCCAACTCTCTACGTCTGACATCGGCGTAGTTCTTACGCTGCTGGGCGGTCAACATTCGAGCTCGATCTTACGGGATGACTTCATTGGTCAAGCTGGAGCAACTCGGACCCAATACTGCTTTATCTCAACCTCTTCCCGAAAAATCGGGGATCTGCGGCGCTTACCATACAATGCTTCAAACGGTGCCATCTCAATGGTTGGTGAAAACTATTGTTGTAGGCGAACTCCATCAAATACAAGTCACGATCCCAAGCGCCGGGGAAATCCAACACGCGGGCTCGCAACATATCCTCTAAGATCTGATTAACCCTTTCGGTCGCCCATCGATCAGTGGGTGGAAGGTCATCTTTGTAGGCGCACTCGTGCCCAAACACGCTGAAGGGCCTTCCAAAACAAGTGATGTAAAGCGGGAATCCCGGTCGGAGATAATTTTAAGCGGCACTCCGTGGTACCTCACTATCTGCTCAAGGAGCAGTGTGCCTTGCGCTCCACGGTGTAGTTTATCACCCGGAGCAAGTGGGCACACTTAGTCAACCTATCAACGACCACCCAAATCATGCATATCCTCTAGGGGTTCTGGGCAATCCTGAAATAAAATCCATGGTAATTTCCTCCCACGTCCATTGTGGCACCCCGAGCGACTGCAGCAACCCTGCTGGTTTCTGCCTAGGCGCCTTCACTTGCTGACAAGTGAGACACCGACTGACAAACTGGGCAATCTCCCTCTTCATCCCCATCCACCAAAAAGTCTGCTTAAGATCTTGGTACATCTTGTTACCCTCTGGGTGCCATGCAAAAGGCGAGGTGTCACCCTCGGTCAACAATTCCGAACGAATATCGGCATCGGCTGGGACACATAGCCGACCCTTATATCTCAAGCCGCCATCTGCAAATATCTCAAAATCAAAGTCACCATCAGCCTGGACCCTCTCATACAACTTTTTCAACTTAGGATCATTCAATTGGCCGTCAATAATCCTTTGCCTTACCGAAGGCTGGATGGTCAACTAAGCTACCCTGGCGGTAACATCCCCTAACAACACTGCTATTTCTGCTCTCTCGAGGTCTTTCCTTATGATACTTTTGGGATTTGCCAACGTCGCTAGATGCGAGGTCTTCCAACTTAGTGCATCTGCCACAACATTTGCCTTTCCAGGGTCATACAATATCTCACAGTCGTAATCCTTCACGAGTTCCAACCACCTCCTCTGCCTCATGTTCGAGTCCTTCGAGTGAAGAAATACTTGAGGCTTGGTGATCCGAGAAAATCTGAATCTTTTCCCCATACAAGTAGTGCCTCCAAATCTTAAGGGCAAAGACGCAGCATTGCCAACTCCATATCATGAGTCGGGTAATTCGCAAATGCGGTTTCAAGCGCACAGGCGTATGCTATCACCTTACCGTGTTGCATCAAAACGCAACCCAAACCAAACTTCTTTGGCATCATTTGTACACCACGAAACCCCGATTCCCTCGGATCGCCAACACCGGCGAGCGTCAAAGCGCTCTTTAGCTTAGCAAAACTCTCATCGCACTTCCTATCCCAAACGAAATCAACACCCTTCCTCGTTAATCGAGTAAGCGGGCGGCTATAGCGGAAAAATTTTGAACGGCGTCGGTAAAAATCCGGCCGGACCGAGGAAGCTACGAATCTCCGACCACGATCGTCGGTGCGCCCACGAACTAACGGCCTCTACCTTCGAAGGGTCCACGACCACTCCTCCTTAGACACAACGTGTCCCGAACTACCTCCTAGAGCCAAAAGTCACACTTTGAGAACTTCGCATAGAGCTTGTTCTCGCGCCAAGTTGCCAAAATCGCCTTAGGTGCGAGGCATGGTCCTCCTTAGACTTGGAGTACACAAGAATGTCGTCTATGAACACGATGACAAAGCGGTCCAAGAACGCCTTGAACACTCTGTCCATCATGTCCATTAATGCACTGGGGCGTTAAATCGGTCCGAAAGACATGACTACTGAACTCATAATGCCCATACCTCGACTGACGCATTTGTCTTGGGAATATCTGCATCCCGAATCCTCAAGCGGGTGGTAGCCCGACCTCAAGTCAATCTTGAAAACACACAAGCTCCTGGAGTGGTCAAACAGTCATCGATACGAGCGGCGGGTACTTGTTCTTAATGGTTACCTTGTTCGGTTCCACTGTAATCGATGCATAGACGCATCGAGCCATCCTTTTTCTTAACAAACAAAGACGGGTGCTCCCACGAGGACACACTCGGCCTAATAAATCCTCTGTCAAGCAACTCCTGCACTGTTCTTTTAACTCTTTCACTCTGCTGGCGCCATGCGATAAGGAGCTTTCGAGATAGGGCGAGTCCCGGCTCAAGCTCTATTGAGAAGTCCACCTCCCTCTTGGCGGCGAGCTAGGCAACTCTTCGGGAAAAACATCCGCAAACTCTTGCACTATGGGCACTGTTCGACGAGATAGCTAGTCACGGTTCTCCCCAGTCAACTTAGCTAAGAAACCCCAAGCTCCTCGAGCTAACAAGCGGTGAGCTTTAATCTGCCGAAATCACCGCGGACACACCCCACTGGGTGCCCCAAAATTTAAAGGTAGGCCTACACGCGGCTGAACACCACCTCCTTACAACGACAGGTCAATCATAGCGTGGTTATCACCTAACCAATCTATCTGAGGATCACATCAAAACCGCTCATAGCTAACACTATGAGGGTAACCTGCAGAGTCCAGTGGACACTTGTATCCGACCGTCCCTTACCTTCAGGCTAGCCAACATACTAGTTCCCGAGGAGTAGCGACAGATAACTCAAAACCTAGAGGCTCTAAATTCATGCAAGCACGCTCGGCAAAAACAAATGAAAAACAAAAGAATGGGTGGAACCAGAATCAAACAACACAAAGGCGAGGTGTTCAGAACTAAGAGCGTGCACCTTGCTGCTGGGTCCGGCTCTCTCGACCTCTGGCGAGTCGTAGCATATACTCTTCCTATTTCTTTGAAATTGGGTGTGCCACCACCGCCCTCTGGTTGCAATGCCGGCACGATGCCCCTCCTTGCCACGATTATAGCAAGCTCTGGGGTTACCACCACACGGCCCCCAATGCTTGTTTACCACGGGGTCTACAATACGGTGGCGGCCTCCCACGCCTGTTGGCGGGTGATCACGATTCACGATCCGGTCTTTGGTCTCTGCCATGATAAGTACCACTGACGGCGGCGCCGACCGCCTCCATGACCATTTCCTCTGCGTCAAACTTACGCTTCGACCCGAGTACATTTGGGGCCTTACGCACTGCAAAGCACTAACAACTTTGCTCTGGAGGATACTTTCCATCATAAATAGTTGCCAATTTGCCTTTGCCTTGGCAAAAGTCTCTGGGGCTGTGCCTAACATCCCGAGACACTCCACGCCTTAGACCATGCAATAAACTTCCCCGATCTTGACTCGGGAGTAGCAATCAAGCTGCGGTGCGAAGTACCCATATTCCGAAAACTTCCTCTCATAAACCTCGATTGGGTCAGACCCCTGCTTAAGGTTTGAAAACAGCTCAATCATCTTTTCTTGGGCTTCTTCACTGATAAATTTTGCCTTGAACTCAGCTTTGAAGAATTCCCAGGTGGCAGGGGGAGACCCAGCCGGTCTCTCACTCAAGGTGGAATCCCACCACCACTTAGGCTGTTCGGCTAACGCATGATGTGCACATCGAGCTCATTGCACCTCGAGACAAGCCATTACCATAAAAGTATACTCTAGCTCGGCAATCCACACTTTGCCACGGTGGTTCTCTAGGGGCACTAAACTTCTCCGGCTTCCATTTGACGAAATCTTTTAGCCACTTGCCCAAATCCTCAACACCTTCCGCCACAACGGCCTCGTTCACAATTGGCTCCTGCTGAGCTGGCGGTACTGGTGGCACTGCGGTCCTCTGCTGAACTAACTCGGTCAGCTGCTCTATCTGAATCCGAGACTCCTCCTGTGTGCAGCTAACAGAGCCTGCGTCTCGGCCCTCTGCTCGCTCGGCCTCTGGTGACAAAGAACCCAACCATAAGAGCCCTCATGGACTCCACAAAAGCAACTCCGGTCAGGCCTCCCGAGGCGAGTTGCCTCCACGCCCTCACCGGGCAACACAGTGAGAGAAGGGCACAGGCGGCCTAACATCGGCATCGGCTTGGGACGACGTCCCTCCCGTGTCGGAATCAATACGAATGCCTGGCTGGTCGGCCTCGAGCCTCCTGCCCTCTACGAGTGGCCCGGCATAACGACAATCTACACTCAAACGAGCGATGAGTCGAACACATTTTCCTGCTCCTCAACAACAAGTCATATACATGCAAGGTGCAAATGGTATTGTAATTCTTAACCCTTAACCTTAAACTTTCGGACATACATTGATGGTGGCGAGGAGCGCTGATGATCATGGAAAACAACCTACAAGCTGCGCAGTCGATCTCTGAGAACCTATAACTCACGGCTCGATACCAAGCTGTAAGGACCCGACCCAAAAGAAAACGGTCTCTAACCTAGATCCTTACTTAGCATGCATGTCTAGGAATGTAAAACATCATTCGAGTTTGAAATTTAAATCCTTGAGGTAAGTACATTCAAAAGCAGAGAAAAATATAATTCCATTTAAAATAAGCGGTGAGATGACTGATCAAGACTTTCTTAAAAACAAATCAAGGGAAACAGTGCGAGAAACATAAAATAGGTTTTTGAGTACTTTTCCTAAGGACTCAAGTCCCACTACATGCTAAATCATAAGAAAACAATAAAAGAATATGCATCCCAGTCGACTATCCATGATCATCCAGTGACCTCCTCCTAGCCATCCTGCCGATGTCCCAAGTTACCCGGTGGAAAACCACGAGAAAATAAGGGTGAGCAACGAGTTACTCAAGTAAGAATCCCCAACCGGGTACAATACGAAACATATCATTTAGCACACGGACATGCAACCATGCAATGACTCGAGCAAGCAGATGGGTCAACGAGCGTCACTCTTGGGCTTGCCTGTTCGAGGCTTACACAACCTAGAACTCGGTGTTGCCCTTCGGGGACTTATACACCTAGGATGCCCATCGGTCTTACACCTCCAACTCGGTGATGCCCATCGGGGACCCGATACACCTAGGATGCCCATCGGTCTCTTACACCTCCAACTCGGTGATGCCCATCGGGGACTTATACACCTAGGATGCCCATCGGGTCTTACACCTCCAACTCGGTGATGCCCATCGGGACTTATACACCTAGGATGCCCATCGGGTCTTACACCTCCAACTCGGTGATGCCCATCGGGACTTATACACCTAGGATGCCCATCGGGTCTTACACCTCCAACTCGGTGATGCCCATCGGGACTTATACACCTAGGATGCCCATCGGGTCTTACACCTTGGATGTCCATCGGGGCCTTCCCGAGCGGGGCGCGCTAGTTACCTCTACAATCTCTTACACTATACATCATCCGCCAATTCCTAGCATGGCACTAACGGGATAACAAGGTCACGGTTATGCGAGACAATTTAACTCCTAGCATGATAACTTAACTGGATATATCAGAAATCTCAAGCACAAAATCACCGGAACAAGAAAGAGCAAGCAACCTATCCACTAGAAATTCCATACAAACACAACACATGGCATGCTATCAAAGTATTCGCAGGGTCCACACAACCCCGGTAAGAAATCCTTACCTAAAGTGAATAGAACCAACGATCAACGGATGACTCTCGAGCTTCTAAGCGAACCCGACAACCTAAGCAAGTAATAAAAATCAACCTAGTTAACCAACAAGACTAAAAAGCACAAAAAGTCCAAAGGGTCAGCCTCGAGAATTTACTAAGCGAGAAGGCACCGGGCTCGGCAAGGCGGCGTGCGGCAGCGGGGCGTCGCGGGCGGCAGTTTCTTCTTGCGCGTGGTCGTCAGCCGAAATGGGCGCGCTGCTGGTGGTGGTGCAGCGCAGGGCGGCGCGCGCGCGTGCGCGCTGCGCAAGTGCAAGGCGCGGCGCGTGGCCCTCAGCGTCTGACAGTGCGGGGCGTGCGGCCGGGTGCCGATCGTCGACAGCAGACAGCGTCTTCTTGCGGTGAGCGCGCGACGCAGTCTTGAGTCTGGGTGCCGAAGGGGCATCGCGTCGGCGACGAAGCCGGCGCGCGGCGGCGGGCTCGCTGGAGTAGGCGTCGCGGGCGCCGAGAGAGCGCGGACGGGCGGCACCACGGTGGGTGTCTTTGAGACGCGATCTCGCGGGTGCGCTGTCGGTCGGAGCGGGCGGCCCCTGGCGCCGGCAGTCGGCGCGAGCAGCGGCTGGGCGCGCGCGATGCGGCGATGGCGGCGGTGGAAGCGCCGCGGTCGCGACGACGGCGGCGCTGGCGCCGCAGTGCGGCGACGGATTGGCTGTCGGTCTGGCGGCGGGCAAGGCGTGCGACGGCGGCCCTGGGCGGTCTGGCGCGGCGAGGTGGGCGCGGCAAGGGTGTGGGAGAGGTTTTGCAAGAGGAGTGCTTTCTTTTTCTTTTTCTTTTCTTTCTTCCTCAAATTAAATAAGCTTGGAAATCCAAAATTCCCTTCCCAAGGCTTCCTCCTTCAAACCCAAGTTGACGCATTTATTTTCCTTAATTAATTCCAAACTCCCATCCCTCTTTGAGGTCGAGGTTCGAGTCCTCCAAAAACATCTTTTAAACCTTATTTTATACTTAACTAAAATCCGGGCATTTATTACAGCCTTCTTTGGCGACTGGGGAGGAAATGTGCGTATGTGCCCGGCTTTTCTATTCGATTCTCGAGGTGCTTAGGTTCCTGATTCGGTGGTTCGGTTGGGCCGTTAGAGCTGCTTTGACCCTTAAGGGGTATTTTGGTCTTTTTGCTCCCAGGCGGGATTTGTGGATTTTCGGGGTTTCGAGGCGGCTCCACCGCCTTTGTTGAGGCTTGTATGTTGGTGGTCTGCGAGTCCCGAGATGTTTGGGCTATTCGTTTGGGAGTTCGGTTGTGATTTGGGTTTTGGGCTCGATGATCTTTGTTTGGGTGTTTCCTTTGGGATTCGAGCCTGGCCCTTAGAGATGATTTTGGGAGTTTGTTTTAAGTGAGAGTTATTGTTTGGAAAAGGTTGCTTCAGTAGGGTCTCGAAGGAGGAAGCGGGAAGTGGGATTTAAGGACTTTAAGGCTTATTTAAATTGGTTAAGGATGGAAAGGAGGATAAAATCCCATTTTCCTTTTAATTCCCTTTTTCCTTTTATTTTCCCTTTTATTTTCCAAAATCCCCAAAATTCCTTTTTCTCTCCCTTTCTCTCTCCTCCCGGCCCGAGCGGCCCCCTAGCGCACCATGCCCGACCCTAGTCGCACCTTGTCCACGGTAGCCGCGCCCTCGCACTGGCCGCCAGTGCCGCCCATGCCGCATGCCGTCGAAGCCACCCTGCGCCGTCGCGTCGCCTCGCCCTAGTCGCGCGAGCCCGGATCTGCATCGCCAGCCATCTTCGTGTCGCCTTGGTCGCGCCAGCGTCGGATCGCGTCGCCCTCGCATTAGTCGCGCCGAGCCCGGATCGGCATCGCCCGAGCCGTCTCCGTGTCGCCAGGCCGTCTCCGTGTCGAGTCGCCCGAGCCACAGCCGCCCGAGTCGCTCGCCCACAGAGGTCGCCGTGCCTTCCCGAGCGCCCCAGGCCCATCGCGTCGCCTCGCGCCTTGCGCCCGTCTGCCGTCTTACGCCAAGCGCGCCGTGTGTCGTCGCCAGAGAGCTCGAGCCCGCGCCGTGCGCCCTTGCCTCGCCTGGCCTGGCGCGCGCGTGCTGCGCCAGCGCCCTACCTGCGCCCGGTGCCCAGCGCTGTGCCCAGCGCCCAGCCCACCAACTCTCTGCGCCCGGCCTTTGCTGTTGTGTCTTTGGTTGGCTTGAGCCTTGTGGCTTCTCGGATGGTATTTCCCAGTCTTTTCTTCGTTGGGCCCCGATTTGTTGGTTCTTTGTTTAGGGATTTATTTGGGCTGTTTTGTATGTATTTGATTTGGGCTTTTATTTTATGTTTAGGTTGTTTGGGTTCGATTAGAGGCTCGAGGATCGCTTGGTTGAGTTATGATTATTTTCTGCTTGTCCCGTAAGGATTTCTTCACAGTGGTTGTGTGGACCTGCGATATGTCTCGATTGTGCCTTGTATGTTTCTTTGATTGTTATGAGCATGATAGTGATAGGCGACTTTGTTTGATCTCTTGCTAGCATGTTTGTTGATTTTACATGTTAGTGCCATGCTAGGTTTGTTCTTCCGGCATGCTTGTGATTCTGTTTAAGTTGTAGTATCATGCTAGGTAAACGTGATTGATGTCGGTCTTTGCTTGCTGGCCGGAATCATTGATTTACTCGGTATTCTTGGATAGAGTAGTAGGGTTTGTCATCATCCGGAGGTGAGAGCGGACATAACGTACTTTGTCCCCACCGGTCGGGAGTAGAGCGAAGCATAACGTACATTGCTTCCCCGGCGTGATGTGGATGTAGCTACCACATCGGCATAAGCCTAGTTTGTAGCTGCTAGGCGGAACCACGCCAGCGGTGCAAGCCTACCTTGGCGGGTTCTTAGCTTCAGTCGGTGGTACAGGCTACGGATGAGTCTTGAGGGCCTCGCACTCATCGTGTTCGGTGACACCGTTTCGAGTCTTAGGCATGCGTGCACGGCCCGCGTAGTTTGCCCTTAGGCCCCGCATTTACGCCGGTTGCGAGAAGAGCATGCGGTGTCGCGCGCCCGCGTTAGTCGCCGGTTCGGAGAGCTCCCCTGCTAATGTTCGTGAGTACACCGTTCCTTCGATTTAGAGCGGTGCGGGTACTCTCCCGATAGTCCGTTTGTTAGCGAGGGTAAGAGGCCCTTGAGGACACCCATTGGGATCGGCTTTTGAGCTAATCAATTGGTCGAGGAGAAAGACCCTCGAGGTGTCGGACATCTTGGGATCGGTTTTGAGTGATCAATTGGCCGAGGAGAAAGACCCTCGGAGATGTCCCGGGATTGGTTATGAGAACCAATCATTAGGCGGAAAGTAGGAGACTTCCGATGATTCCTGAAGTAAGAGACTTCCGATGTTTCCAGATCTTGTGTTATGAGCTCGTTGAGCTATGATCTGTGTTGGTAGTTGTTTGCTTGCATATTGAGGTGCTAGATGACCGATGTATCGTATTGTACCCGGTTGAGGATTCTTCACTGAGTATGTTTATACTCACCCTTATTTATCTTTCAGGTAACTCTGGACAACACCGGGAGGGCTAGCGGAGGAGCTGATTGATCATGGGGAACCGCCGCACACTCTGTCTTTATTTATTGCATTGTTTATTCGGCATGTAGATGGACAGAGTCCTAGGGAACATTGTTTAAAACGTTGCTTAAATTGTATTGTACATTTTATTAAACACTTTGCCGGATGTTTTAATTTGTTGGTTTGTTTAAACTTAAATTGTTGGTTATGTTTTAAGGGCTCCCCCTTCTCATATGTTTTGAAAGGTTTTTAAATGTAAGCTCTAAACCGCTTGTTATCACATTTAACTTGCATCTTTGAGTAAGATCCTGTGTTTAGGACCATGTTTTGGGTCGGGTTCTTACAGTTGGTATCGAGCAGTCATGGAGATTCTGTAGACTAACTTTGCTTTGTAGGTTGTTGTTCCCATGATCATCGGCACTCCACGGCCGCTTGGTTTGTGCGAGTTCAATTAAGTTAAGGGGTAAGAATTTACAATACTTTTCTTCTAGCTATTATGCATGTGTAGAGTTGTGGAGCGAGGCGAGCGGCGAGTTACGACTCGTTGTTGGTTTGGGCTTAGAGAGCCATCATGCCAACTTTTCCGCGATCTGAGTAGTTTGATGAGCGGTGAGAGCCCCGTGTGGGCGAGTTTGTTGCTTTGTGCGGATCGCCGGTGTGTCGATCGCACTCGAGGGAGGCGCGCAGATTAGACTCCCTTAGGCCATTTGTGGCCCGATTGTTGGTTTCTCCCCTAGTGAGAGGGTGGAGGTGCCTTGTGCGGTCGCCCGGTATGTTGATTGCACTCGAGAGGAGCGGGGCGCTTGGCATGTCGACCAAGGAGTTGGGTGATCTTATTGATGTTGAGGCGCGTCCCAGGTTGTTTAGCCCTTTGGCGAGTTGCCCTGGCGATTGAGTTGCCTAGAGGAGGGGGTAGAGGCTAGCACGCCTCGTAGTATGACTCCTTGAGCGAGTGTGCTCCAAATGCCATGCGAGATTTGATGGCGAGTCTTTAGCTATCGAGAGAGCAAAGACCCGGCGCAGTTTGTAGCGCGTGGCGAGAGTCCGGGCATGGATAGCCCGGTGTGAGAGTTTGTTTCAAACATTTTTCCCCGGTAGCTCTCGTAGCCGGAGGTTCCGGGAGGGCTTGATCGGCGAGTTTATGCGATTGAGTTTGTTGGCGTTGATGGAGCGCCCGGCTTGGCAAGTGGATGCCTGTAGAGCTTGATGTATTAGAAAGTCCTCTGCTAGTAGTAAAGCGGTTGGCGAGTTTGAGTTTAGCATCCGTGTGTTGGGATGCCTGCTGCTCGTCAGAGGCCGAGGTGAACCGTTCCGTCTTTATTGATTCGCGATTGGTGGTGGTAGTCCCTTGAGAGAGGTGGACTAGCGAGTCTCCACCATCGCCCGATTGATTGGCAAGTTGCCGTGTTAGTGGCTTGAGGCGGATGTAGAGACATCTGTGCCCCCTTGCAAGCTTCTTTGTTGTTTTGCAGCCAGTTCTCTTTGTACCCTCGTAGCGAGTGTAGCGTGGAGTTTGCTTGCCGGGTTTTATCCATCTGTGGATTTGGCAGGCTAGTAGAGTGGAACCCTCTTTTATTTGGATGTTCCGAGTGTGGAATTAGTTGTTGCCACCCGAGGAGTTGGCTGAGCTTTTGTTGAGCATCGAGTGGGATGCGAGGAGTAGGCGTGTGGCAAGTCATTGGTCGAGATGCCGAGAGATTAGGTGCTCGAGTGTTTGGACTCTGTCTTTGAGTGCCATTGCCCGTCACTTGGAGAGTGACTTTCCCTATTCTCGGGGGCATAAAGCTCGTTTGAGGCTGATTCGTGTTGTAATGGATGTAGTGCTGTTGGCACCAAGCTTTGAGAGGAGGCCTAGTTTCGGCCGGTTGGCACTTTTGGTGCGAGGTGGTACCATGGTTTGCCAGGTATAGCATCCCCGCTTGTCTTGTACCCCCTTTTCACGAGGTTGCACCTGTTTGGGTTGCCTAAGAGATCTAGCTCGGTGGTAGTCGAGAGGACTACAAGTTTGAGGTTTTCGAGGGAAAGTAGGAGTGTTCGGGATCTCTGAGAGTTGGGTGTAAAGGATGCTATAGGTCATTAAGAGCTAGCGCGTTCGAGTTCTCGCGCTTTGTGTTGTGAGCTGTGAGCCGGCTTGATGGTAGCATGATTCGGCTACCCTTTGAGTTGCCCTAGTATGGTTAGTGTTGGCATCGTGGATGCGAGGTTGATCGATGTTAGAGCCATGAGTTGGATGGCTGATCGAAGCGCGTTTAGTGAGCTCATTGTTTGAGGAATGTTAGCTTGGTGTGGTTTTGCGCTTGTAAGAGTAAGTTGGCCAATGTGGCTTTTCGTGGTGAGTTGGCCCCGAGTGGGTTTGAACTCTCGTTGCTCCCTTGTTTGTTGTGGCTCTGTTTGGAGGCAAAAGTTGCCCTATGTGAGAGCCCTTGTTGGCTTTGGATCTTAAGAGATCAAGTTGGAGCCGTGCACCCGGTGCACTTTTGCGTAGCTCGTTAAAGTGGTTTATGTTTGGAAAACCACGAGAGGTTCGTGTTGAGCCAGTGCTTTCGATCTTTGAGGTGTCAAGGCTTAGTTCTTGGCAAGAGCCCTAGCTTTGGTTTGTAAGGATGTCGTGCTCGTTGCGGGCCGTTGGTTAAGCAAGTTTTGCTAGTTGGTCCTTGCCACTGGTTAGACTTGATTGGGACCCAACAAGAGCGATGAGTGGCAAGCCATGCAGATTTACGTCGTTTGGGCTAAGAAAGTCATTCGGATCCTTACCTTGAGAAGAAGGTATGTTGAGGTTGTTGCTTTGAGTAGGAGGATGGCGCCTCTGTGGCGTTTCTGTTCCCTTGGTTTCCAAGTTGGAGTTGGCGGCGTAGTTGAGATCTTTGGAGAGGGTGTGCCAGCGTGGCCGGTTGTTTGTTAGATCGTTGTCGACCGTGTGTGTCGGAGGGTGATCGGAGGATCTCTAGTTGCGGAGAGCCTCTCGAGCTCTCAGTTAGACCAGGCGGTGTTCCTTGGGTGAGTTGCTTGCAGATTTGGCGATCTAGCAAGCTAGTGCTTGTTTAGTTTTGGAGGTTAGTTGGTGCTTGGTGTTGGCCGAGATTTTGGTTCTCTTGATGTTTCAAGAGCTTGCTCGGCTTCGAGCGCAGGCGTTACCACGAGGATTTGTTCCTAGTCTGGTTGTTTTGGGAGTTGATTCCTCTCTCGGTGGTTGAGTAAGTTCGGCTAGTTACGGATTGGTGGTCCAATCGGATGAGTTCCCTTGGGTGTTGCTTCCAAGAGAGTTTGTTGATGTTGCCCTTGGGTTTGAGCAAGTCGAGCGCGTGCGTGATGTTCGCCGCCCTTTAGAGTTTTGCTTGCTTTGGGAAATCGTTCCGTTGAGGAGTCGGCGTAGCTCTGAGTTGTGTAGTTGATCGAGTAAGCGCGTGGTTAGCCCAAATGAGAGGGTCCCCGCATTGTGTTGTTAGCAAGCGAAAAGTTGTTTGTCCCGCAAGAGCGGTGGCGGCCAGATTTAAGAGTTGAGCTTGAGTTGAGTTTCTGCTTGAGCAAGGCCTTCTCGGGCTTTGTTTCTAGTTGTTGAGCTTTGCGATTGGCGAATAGCCGAGCCTCGATTGAGTGTGTTGGCACGAGAGGTGCCGTGGCATTGGTTAGTTAGCCTTTGGGCTGCTTTCCTCAAGTTGTTGTGTGTTCTTTGGTAGCCACAGAGGGTTTGGTCCTTCTTCTTGAGATTTTCCATGAGAGGAATGTTGGGTGTTTCCTTGCGACAATGTTCTTTTGGCGATTGCTAGTAGGTTTGCATGGAAAAGTTTGTGTTCGGCCGTTGTGAGGCTCCAGATTGTTGGCTTGGCCGAGTGGAGCTGTGCACAGTTTTTGCCATTTAGGGTTGGCGTAGCTGAGATTCAGCTTGTGCTAGTGGGAAAAAGTTTGCCTTTTGGATCAATCGCCATTGGTGGTTCGATGGTTTTTCGTTAAGGCTTTAGGCAAGCCTTGTGGTTATTGGTCTCTTGTGAAGAAAGAGTAGGCCGTTTGGTTTCGGAACTGAGAGGTTCAGTTGTTTGCTTGACTTGGCGTTGTGTTGAAGCGATTTGTTATCGATTGTGGGCATTCGAGAGAAGTTACGCCGGTGCGTGGCGTTGAGTTTTGGAGCTTGTGCCGAGTCCGCGGTTCTTTGAGAGCAACACCGTTGAGAGGTGTTTCGTGTTGGTTTAGCGGGGTTTTGGCTAAGCGCCAAGTTTGTAGGGCTTTTGAGATCCTTGAGCGATTGGAGCGATGGTTAGCTTTGCCCGTCGTTGGCAGCATGATGCAAGTTTTGTGTTCCTCGGCTCTTGGTTGAGATAGTTTGTGGCTTTGAGCCTTTGAGAACCCAGAGAGGTTTGGTTTTGAGAGAAGGGTTAGTGTTGTTTTGGCCGAGAAGTTACATTGGCTAGGAAACATTGGAGTTTTCCTAGAGTCATTTGTTTCGTTTTAGGACTTTCGAGGACGAAAGTCTTAAAAGGAGGGAGTATTATAACGGCCCGATTTTCTATTCTAGTTCTCGAGGTGCTTAGGTTCAGTTCGATGGTTCGGTTGGGCCAGTTAGAGTGCTTTGACCCTTAGGGGTATTTTGGTCTTTTGCTCCCGGGCGGGATTTGTGGATTTTGGGGTTTCGAGGCAGCTCCCGCCTTTGTTGAGGCTTGTATGTTGGTGGTCTGCGAGTCCCGAGATGTTTGGGCTATTCGTTTGGGAGTTCGGTTGTGATTTGGGTTTTGGGCTCGGTGATCTTTGTTTGGGTGTTTCCTTTGGGATTCGAGCCCGGCCCTTAGAGATGATTTTGGGAGTTTGTTTTAAGTGAGAGTTATTGTTTGGAAAAGGTTGCTTGGTAGGGTCTCGAAGGAGGAAGCGGAAGTGGGATTTAAGGACTTTAAGGCTTATTTAAATTGGTTAAGGATGGAAAGGAGGATAAAATCCCATTTTTCCTTTTAATTCCCTTTTTCCTTTTATTTTTCCCTTTTATTTTCCAAAGCCCCAAAATTCCTTTTTCTCTCCCTTTCTCTCTCCTCGGCCGGCGGCCCCTAGCCGCACCATGCCCGACCCTAGTCGCACCTTGTCCAGGTAGCGCCCCTGCACCGAGCCGCCAGTCGCCCATGCCGCGCGCGTCTTGAGCCACCCTGCGCCCGTCGCGTCGCCCTCGCCCTAGTCGCGCCGAGCCCGGATCTGCATCGCCGAGCCATCTTACGTGTCGCCTAGGTCGCGCCAAGGCGTCGGATCGCGTCGCCCTCGCCTTAGGTCGCGCCGAGCCCCGGTCGGCATCGCCCGAACCGTCTCGTCGCCAGTCCGTGTCGAGTCGCGAGAGCCACAGCGCGCCGTCGCTTCGCCCACAGGTCGCCGTGCCTTCCCGAGCGCCCCGGCCCCATCGCGTCGCCTCGCGCGCCCGTCTGCCGTCTTCGACCAAGCGCGCCGTGTGTCGTCGCCAGCCGAGCTCGAGCCCGCGCCCGTCGCGCCCTTGCCTCGCCCAGCGCGCGCCGTGCTGCGCCCGGCGCCACGCCTGCGCCCAGTGCCCAGCGCTGTGCCAGCGCCCGGCCAGTTTGCTCTTCTGCGCCCGGCACACTGTTGTGTCTTTGGTTGGTGGCTTGAGCCTTGTGGCTTCTCGGATGGTATTTCCAGAGTCTTTTCTTCGTTGGGCCCCGATTTGTTGGTTCTTTGTTTAGGGATTTATTTGGGCTTTTTTTATGTATTTGATTTGGTTTGCTTTATTTTATGTTTAGGTTGTTTGGGTTCGATTAGAGGCTCGAGGATCGCTTGGTTGAGTTATGATTATTTTCTGCTTGTCCCGGTAAGGATTTCTTACCGTGGTTGTGTGGACCTGCGATATGTCTCGATTGTGCCTTGTATGTTTCTTTGATTGTTATGAGCATGATAGTGATAGGCGGCTTTGTTTGATCTCTTGCTAGCATGTTTGTTGATTTTACATGTTAGTGCCATGCTAGGTTTGTTCTTCGGCATGCTTGTGATTCTGTTTAAGTTGTAGTATCATGCTAGGTAAACGTGATTGATGTCGGTCTTTGCTTGCTAGCCGGGAATCATTGATTTACTCGGTATTCTTGGATAGAGTAGTAGGGTTTGTCATCATCCGGTGAGGCGGACATAACGTACTTTGTCCCCACCGGTCGGGAGTAGAGCGAAGCATAACGTACATTGCTTCCCCGGCGGCCGATGTGGATGTAGCTACCACATCGGCATAAGCCTAGTTTGTAGCTGCTAGGCGGAACCACGCCAGCGGTGCAAGCCTACCTTGGCGGTTCTTAGCTTCAGTCGGTGATGCAGTGCCGCACGGATGAGTCTTGAGGGCCTCGCACTCATCGTGTTCGGTGACACCCGTTTCGGAGTCTTAGGCATGCGTGCACGCCCGCGTGGTTGCCCTTAGGCCCCGCATTTCGCCCGGTTGCGAGAAGAGCATGCGGTGTCGCGCGCCTGCCCAGCGTTAATCGCCGGTTCGGAGAGCTCCCGGCTAATGTTCGTGAGTACACGGTTCCTTCGATTTAGAGCGGTGCGGGTACTCTCCGATAGTCCAGTTGTTAGCGAGGTAAGAGGCCCTTGAGGACACCCATTGGGATCGGCTTTTGAGCTAATCAATTGGTCGAGGAGAAAGACCCTCGAGTGTCGGACATCTTGGGATCGGTTTTGAGTGATCAATTGGCGAGGAGAAAGACCCTCGGAGATGTCCCGGGATTGGTTATGAGAACCAATCATTAGGCGGAAGTAGGAGACTTCCGATGATTCCGAAGTAAGAGACTTAGATGTTTCCCGAGATCTTGTGTTATGAGCTCGTTGAGCTATGATGCATGTTGGTAGTTGTTTGCTTGCATATTGAGGTGCTAGATGACGATGATGTATCGTATTGTACCCGGTTGGGGATTCTTCTTGAGTATGTTTATACTCACCCTTATTTATCTTTCGGTAACTCGGGACAACACCGGGAGGGCTAGCGGAGGAGGCTGATTGATCATGAGGAACCGCATGGCACTCTGTCTTTATTTATTGCATTGTTTATTCAACATGTAGATGGGCCAGAGTCCTAGGGAACATTGTTTAAAACGTTGCTTAAATTGTATTGTACATTTTATTAAACAACTTGGCCGGGATGTTTTAATTTGTTGGTTTGTTTAAACTTAAATTGTTGGTTATGTTTTAAGGGCTCCCCCTTCTCATATGTTTTGAAAGGTTTTTAAATGTAAGCTCTAAACCGCTTGTTATCATATTTAACTTGCATCTTTGAGTAAGATCCCGAGTTTAGGACCATGTTTTGGGTCGGGTTCTT